>CM016487.1:20046182-20646182 GCA_002890555.2 Lagenaria siceraria
GATTTGATTTGCTGGGAAGGCAATTTGGGCGATTCAACCATCGTCAAGGCGATTCAGCTTGCTCTGCTCAGAACTGGTCTGTCATCTAACGAGGGTTTGTGTAACTAGCACGAGATAGACTGAATTTTGAAGTAATATTCTTCGCAAACGAAAGAAAATTTGCAAACTTTTCATCTTTTTGGTTACTGAGAAAATATCAGAAAAAATCATTCGGGAATTCCAATTTTTTCTACCTTGAATTCGAAGCATTTCTTCTCTGGATCTCAGAGGAAAGGAGGCAGGAAGATGGCTGAAGTCTCTATGTGTAGCAGTAGTGGCAGCACGGAGCTCACTCCAGAAGAAGAGAGGATTATGATTAGAGACATTGCTTTGGCTGCTGAAGCCAATACTAAAGAGGGTGACATCTTTTATTTAATCACTCAAAGGTTCTCCCTCCTCCACTTCTCTCGAATCCATAACAAATTTCACAGTTATGAATAACTTCTGTCTCTAATTTTATTAATGGGACTTTGAAGAGTACTTATAGAAGCCCCATGTTATCTAATAATCCATAGAAAATTATGCAATAGATTTTTTGCTAGATTTCCGAAAGTGGGTATTTAGCTGAGAATTCTTTAATTTCTGGACAATTTAAGTTTGAAACGTTTTTTCATATCCACCCTCACTCTGTTGTTGTTCTGGTTCTTTCCCCACCCTTTTGGTTCTCTCTGCTTTGGGTTTTTATTTTTTTTGTCATTGTGGGAATGAGTGTGAAAGGCTTACCATTTAATGTGAAAAGTGATTTTTTTGGTTTTAGTGTTATAGTTGGAGTAAGGTGGAGCAATAAAGTAAATCGGTTTAACTCAGAGCTTGCTTCTCATTGGAATATTTTCTTTTGGTTTAAGAAAATCTTATAGTAAGTGGTTTTTGCATGGTTTGCTTTTTATGCAATGTCTGTAAGAGTCGGCATTTTCATTAACTTTCAGATATCATATTGTTATCTCAACCAAGCAATTGACAAACATATTCTGATGATTGAATATTACTGTAACAGATGGTGGCAACACTGGATTGAATATGTCAACCAAGACCAACCGATTAATGCAAATGATGGATCCTCTTTTGCAGAAATTTATGATTCATTTGGTTCAAGCATGTTAAAGAGACCTGCTAATATTGATAACTCTGACCTAATTTACGATGCTGCGTCAGAGGACTCTAGTGCAAGCATTGAAATACATGACACTCTTTTAGAAGGTCGTGACTATGTTCTGCTTCCACAAGAAGTGTGGAACCAACTATACTTGTGGTGAGTCATTAAAAAAAAGGATTTTGGCCAATGAAACATTGATTTTCATA
Source organism: Lagenaria siceraria (assembly GCA_002890555.2). Lineage (NCBI taxonomy): Eukaryota > Viridiplantae > Streptophyta > Magnoliopsida > Cucurbitales > Cucurbitaceae > Lagenaria > Lagenaria siceraria. Next base: position 20,047,521 of record CM016487.1, read on the forward strand.
ATAGTAAAAATGAAAATAACTCCTAGTCATTGGCCTTGAAAGGGGGAAACCATACATCTTATGTGTCCTGTTTCTTGTTACTTAATATATATATTTTTTTATTTTTACTTAATCAATGCAACTTTCTAAAAACCTAGGCTCTGCCATGTGCCGTGTGAGCTGGATCATAGAGTATTTCTTGTGGTGAATCAGTTGAAAAAGGATTCTCAGCAACAAAAACATTGATTGCCTTCGTTATTGATTTCTTCAGTTTTGCTAAAGCCCTCAATGATTACAGGGACAATTATAGGCTTTCTGGTCTTTTATTTCGGTTCGTTAGTTTATAAATATAGTCCATTTTGATGAAGGCTTTTCATTGAGAGTATAAAAGTAAGAATTAAAGGGTACCAAAAAATATTCTCTAAAACGTTAGTAGCTTGCTGAAACACTGCTCTAATAGTCTGTTGATTGTTGGTTTTATTTGATGAGTATAGATGTTAAATGTATGGAAATCAAATATTTGGCTTTGCCTTGAAAGTTGGATAGATATTTTGCTCCAAAAGCTTGATAGAAAAGTTAAATGATACCAGGGCACAAAAAAACTGAGGACAATTTCAGATCATTCACTATTGGTGTTGGATTCTGGAAGTCTGTATTGAAGTATGTCTTCTTTTTGCTGAAAACTGTGAACGTTGGTGGGCAAGTGCGTGTGAGGCATCCTTTCCCCATTATAATTTCAGATGGACAATATTGGAAATGTGGTAAAGTTCATTCAAGGTTTATAGCCTTTTAGAGAGGGCTGGAGTCTCTCCCCTTACTCATAAAAATCCACATAAAAGACGATCTCACTTCTCCTAATCTCCCATCTCCCTATATATACTCTCTAAATTGAAATTAGGCCTAAGCGATAGGGTGAAATTCCCTTAGTACCCTTCCTTACATGCATACCTTTGTTTCTTGTTAAAAATGAAAAAAAGACAAGGGGTTTTACATTAACTTGGGGGTCAAAGCCACCTTTCTTCTAAGTGGAAGTGGGGACACTGGCTCTGCATTGTCTCAAATGACTTCCATGTGGCTTCATGTGTGGATAACTCTTCTATTGAATAACTTTATACACTCATCTCACCACCAGCATGCTATCTCCCACAGATAGTTTATTCAAGAATGTTTGGAGATGCCCATGTCCGAAAAGAGTGAAATTCCTCCTTTGGGAAGTGATCAACTCTTGTCTTAATACAATGGATAGGCTACAATATCCCTGGATCAACCTCTCCCCATCATGGTGCTGTCTTTTGCCAAAACAACCGTTAGACTGTGCAGCATGTTTTTTTCTTTTTTTTATTGTACATTCTCTAGAGGGATTTGGAACGAGGTTTTTGATGCCTTCAACTGGTTGGTTATTCTCCCTTTTGATACACAGAGTTGGCTCCGATTGTTGATATGTTACCACCCATTCAAAGCTTTAAAGGGGCATTTATGGTTAAGCATTATCAGTGCTGTTTTGTGGAAGATTTGGGAGAAAGGAATTCAAGAATCTTCCAAAGAAAATCTAGAACGACAAAGGACATTATTGACAATAGTATTCATTCAACTTTTTTTTGGTGTATTGACATACCGGCTATACATAGTCATAGCTTTTCCTTTCTTATTGCAAATTGGAAACATTTTTTGTATACCCTTTGAATGGGGCCCTTTTGTACCTTTGATATAATTGGATATTTCATTCAATCAATGAAATCGTTTCTTATCCCAAAAAATTCATTCTATTGAATGAGGAGTTCCCACCCCGATGGAGTTGGGTTTTTCCATAGGCACAATACTTTCCTTGGATCCCATTCGAAGTGGTCTGTTAAGTGTATGTGTGTGTGTTTGAAAGGTTTGATAAACAAATTTTTTAGTGTTCGAAATGTGAAGGGGGCATTAGTTAGTTCGAATGACATGAAGAATTTGCAATGCCTCTTGAGTGTATGAAATGCCATTTTTGACATATTTATTCGCTGACCCAAATCTAGTGGCAGTCTTACTTGAAGTCAATTTAGAATAAATTAGTACCCCTTGCAATTCCTCCAACGTTTTTTTCAATAAAAAGGGATGGGAAATTTGTTCGAAACCAGCACATTGTTGAGAGCTCAATAGTTTTCACTAAATCGTCAACTTCTATCTTTTTTCTTTACCAATAGGACTAAGCTAGAATAGGGACTGGTACGTGGTTGAATCATCTTTGCTATGAACTCCATGCTGATAAGTTGTCCAACCTCTATTTTTTCACATGCGGGTAGTGGTAGGGCCTCACTTTCATTGGAGATGACCTTCTCTTAGCTAAATTCGATGATTGATTGTTCGGTGGGGCGATGGGTCTGAGGAAGCTTGGAAAATGTCCTCATAGTCAGAGATCAGAGGATCAATTTCGTGGAAAATCAAATTGGGGTATGGACTCCAATTCTTCCATAGCTTTTGGTTTGGCTATTAGGGCCTTTATTTGAATCAAGTAGCCCTGATCCTTTTCATCTCAAGATTTTGCTAACCACCTTAACGTCAACTTGCTTTGGTTAGAATCGGGTTCCTCTCGTTCCCTCCACTAAAGATCATGGTAAGTGCCTTCCAATCTACAACCGTCGTTCCCTACATTCTCAACCACTGCCTTTTGAGGATATCTCCACTCCTCCTAACTCGAGTGGAAGGAAATCTCCACAATCATGAGAGACTCTATGTAAAGGACCATGGCTTTGCAAATCCCCTTCCCTTTAATCACTACCCTAGTTCCCATTATCACATTAAGTAATCCCTTAACCTTTGTGAAATGAAATTGTTGCTCCATAATCAATTAGGACGATTAATTCTTTTTGGTCAATCTTCCCCTTCAATTCATGGTTCCTAACATCGAAAAACCCACACCATTGTTAATGGACAACTTTATTATGCCTTGCACTTCGTTTGATACTAGGTCCATCGAGTCTGTGGTCAGCTGCTACTCTTACACTTGTGGACTGTGGTTAATGTAAAACTTCTCGTCACAATGAAAGAAAAGACCCCTGTCTTTTCGAACTTGAAATTCAACATCATTAAGTTGCTTTTCACAAAGCTTCTACTTGGTGTTCTTTGTCAAAGCTCTTCGGTGGTTCCTCCATTCAAGATATCTCTCGAAGCTGGAAAACTTTTATTTTTCCGTGTTTCTGCATTGTTATCTTTTTGTTTTTTTAGGGTTTTCAGTTCAGTTTAGTTTAGTTTTGTTTTGCCCTTTTTGGAATTCTTTTTTCTTGTTGAACTTTTGTCCTATTATTTTGTTCTTGTATTTTGAGCATTAGTCTCTTTTCATTTCCTAAATGAAAAGGTCCATATCCTTTTTTTAAAAAAGCATCATTCGGTTGCTTGTTGAGAGCATCCCTACATGGGGTAGGTGATGGGCTGAGAAGATAACTGTTTGTGTTTGTTGGGTTGCTGCATTAGTTTGATTGTAACACTTAGTTTGGCTATAAGGTTAGGTTTGTGTGGTTTTAGGGCTTCGCTTGGGGTGGACTCATCTTTGCTTTAAGCTTATAAGTTCCTATCTTTAATCAATTGGGCGTTTCTCATAGTCACTTTTTTTTTTTGTTTTTTTAAAGGAAAGGAGGTCTTTCATTGATATAATGGAAAGAGTCTAATGCTCAAAACACACTAATGTAGAAACTGAAAATAAAATTTCAAATAAAAGATACAAACTAAATTAAACATAGAAAATGAAAGTGTTCCAATTCAAACAAATGTCTAATAATCACCTCTAGCTCAATTGGTTTGATGCTATGGATCTTTATCTAGATTGTGGGTCCAACCCATTCATGAACGTGTTTCTTGTTACTTCCTCTGTTAGATGTGGCAGGGCGCTACCAACGTTTCAAACCTTTTCTTTGAAGTCAGTGACTGTACCATCTTGTATTACGGGGAGAAACTTTCCACACAATGTCACATTTTTCGACTGTCGAAATTGCTTCAAGTAGCTGGACTTTGAGTTGGGCCAATTGGTAAACTCTTATCTCCCTTCTAATCATTGGTATCGTGCAAGGACTTCACCAACGAAGCTAATAACCGCCACGGTGAGTTTTTCTCAAATTTGAGAGCATGTGAAGGTTGGAGTATCTTTCTGCTTTGAACATCCACGTGCCAAGATCCTCATTGATGATTAGCAGCATCCAACTTTCTTAATTTTTCTTTTTTCGTATTCCCCCACCGTTTGCCCTTTTAGGATAGGTGTCCTTAGGTTCTGTCTTGCCCACTCTCTCTCTGCCTGAAGCAATGGATTTCAAGAATCCACCAAGGCCTAGTAGTGTTTTTTGAATGCTGAGTTAGGAGACATTCCAATTTTGAGTTATGGAAGTGTGAAGAGAGGGATTCATATCTCCTTCTTCTTGGTTTGATAATTCTTTTTTTGGGTGTTCTTAATGGAGCCTTTTCATTTTGTCTTTTGCTGAAAATGTTTCAAAGAAGGTTCAGAGTTGGCTGCTCCTCCCTCTTGTAACTTCAACGGTTTTGTATGGAGGAGGCAGCCTCTTTTTCTAATCTTCTTGGCTTTGAGATTATGTTGGGTTAATTTTGTTGGAGCCTTGTTCATCAAGAAGGTTTAAAGCATTTTCCATTATTGCAGTTCAGGGCTTAGGGTTGGAGGCCTTGAATGTTCATTTCTCATTGTGAGCTGGAGCTTTTGCAGCCCGAACGACAGTTTTTTGGTTGCGTTGGCTTTCTGCCATGTCGATATCTTGGGTGTTTTGTTCTTCAATGTTTTTTTGTAGACACTTTGATGTAGACTAAAAGTCTTGGAGAAATCTTGGAGAGAGAGTTTTATTGAATTTGAATCATCCCTGAAATGTTAACAATGTTCCCTTTAAATAGACCCAAAGGGAAAGGGTGGTTTCACACCTAACTAATAAACTAAACCTAACCTCCTTTAAATGGACCCAAAGGAGAAGGGTTTTGTCACACCTAATCTAAAATTAAATGATTTAAAAGAGAATACAATCTGTCATTTTACAAGAATTACCCAAAATACCCTTGACATTCCTACATCAACTCAGCCCCCTTAGAATTAAACTCGTCCTCAAGTTTTAAGTTGAAAGCTTGAATTCGTCCGGGGCTTGATAAGGGAAGATGTCCGCTACATTGAAGGTATTGCGTATGTTGAATGAATTTGGAAGGTCTATCTTGTAAGCATTATCATTATATTTCTCAAGGACAGTGAGTGGGCCAAACTTTTCGTTTTGAAGTTTGTTGTAGGTTCCTCTTGGTAAACGGTCCTTGCGAAGATATATCATTACAAGGTCTCCCGGCTCAAATGAAACATGTCATTTATGAACATCCGCTTGAGCTTTGTATGTAGAAGTTGCTTTCTCTAGGTGTTCAATGACTTTCGAGTGTAGCTTTTGAATACCTTTAGCAAGTTGTTCAGCTTCTTCACTAATATCTACATTAGAAGGAAAAGTTGTGAGATCAAAAGTCAAACGAGGGGGTCTAGTATATACTATATCAAATGGACACTTCCCTGTTGATCTATTTTGCACATTGTTGTAAGCAAACTCCGCTTGTGCAAGGTTGGCATCCCATTATTTTGGTTGATTCCCACTTAGGCATCGAAGCATATTACCCAAAGTTCGGTTTGTAACTTTGTTTGACCGTCCGTTTGTGGGTGACTTGAGGAGCTAAACTTTATGTTAGTGCCAAATCGTTTCCATTAGTTTTTCCAAAAAAAAAAACTCATGAATTTCACATCTCTGTCTGAAACAATTGTCTTTGGAATCCCATGGAGCCTGACGATCTCTTTAAGGAAAGATAAATGTTCAAAGCATCATATGTTTTCTTACATGGTATGAAATGAGCCATTTTGCTAAATCTATCAACAATAACAAAGATAGAGTCATACCCACGTTGTGTTTTTGGCAAACTTGGAATAAAGTCCATTGATAAGTCTTCTCAAATATTAGAAGGAATTGGGAGAGGAGTATACAAACTGGTGTTCTGAGTGTGACCTTTGGATATTTGACAATTGAAGCATCTTTTGACTAAGTTGTTTACATCCTTACGAAGTTGAGGCCGAAAGAAACGTGTGACTAGAGTGTCATAGGTTTTGTCACGGCCTAAATGGGCTGCTAAGCCGCCCGAATGAGCTTCCATGATGATAGCCTCTCTTAGAGATCCTTGTGGGATACATAACCTATTACCACAAAATAGAAATCCATCCAAAAGGTGGTAGTCCTTAGGAGGAGAGTTAGAAGAGCATTTTTGCCAAATATCATGGAAATCGGGGTCATTTTCATAACAATTTGGTAAGTGATCAAAGGCAATAATATTACTCTGACGCATAGTAAGCAAGGATGATTTTCTACTCAAGGCATCAACTACTTTGTTAGTAATCCCGGAGGTATGCTTAATGACAAAATCAAATTTTTGTATAAAAGAAATCCATCTAGCATGCATTCGGTTTATATTCTTTTGAGAATGTAGGAATTTTAAAGAGTAATGATCAGTTACTAGAACAAATTCCTTGCCTATGAGGTAATGTTCCCATTGATGGAGGGCTCTTACTAAGGCGTAAAGTTCTTGTTCGTAGGTGAACCACTTTTGTCTAGCTTCACTTAACTTTTCATTAAAAAATTCCAAAGGGTGAGATTCTTGAGAAAGAACAGCCCCAATGCCTATAGAGCTTGCATCAACTGCTACTTCAAATATTTTTGTAAAGTCTGGCAGAGCTAAAACTGGTGGGTTGGCTAGTTTGTCTTTTAAGGTATTAAAACTATCCAAAGTCTCTTTAGACCATGCAAATTTACCTTTCTTTAAGCAGTTAGTTAGAGGGTCAGCTATTTTGCTAAAAGTCTTTATAAATTTGCGGTAAAAAGATGCTAGCCGAGGAGAAGGGTTTTGTCACACCTAATCTAAAATTAAAATTGAATTTAAAAAGAGAATACAATCTGTCATTTTACAAGAATTACCCAAATTACCCTTGACATTCCTACATCACACTTGTAATATTTAGAGTTTTGTTCTTTATTTAGGTGTTTTTATTTTCTTTTCACTCCCTCATGGAGTTTGTATCATTCAACTTGTCTATATCTTTTCATTTGATAATGAAAGTTTTGTTTCTTGATTCACTTACAAAAGTTGGGGTTTTAATGGATACAATAATTAGTTTAAGGGCTCAAATAATACAACCCATACTTTAAGGTATAAATTAATTTTCTCTTAATATTATTATTTAATTAATAATTAAACGGGGAAAAATCTATTTAAGACAAAATATACTTGAGAGGGAATAAGAAAGGCCGATCCCCTCGAGCCAGTTTTACACGATATAGATACTGTTATTTATGAACTTTCTTTCCTTACAAGAAACTAATTGTTTAGATTCTTTAATCTAGTCTTCTTTTATGGTTGAAATCCATATAAACCATCTTACGAGCTAGTCAAATCTTTTGGTTGGTTTTAGGTACGGTGGTGGTCCAAAACTGGCACGGAAGGTAATTAGTGCAGGTCTTTCTCAAACTGAATTGACTGTTGAAGTTTATCCTCTACGCCTCCAATTATTAGAGGTGCCAAAGGGTGACCGCTCCACAATAAGAATAAGCAAGAAGGTATTATGAGAACGTGTCATGGTTCTACCACTTTGTTCGATTACCCTCATCTCAATTCTATTGAAATTGTTTACCAGTTGGTTCTAGTTAAAAATTTAATATTTATTTGGCAGGAGACAGTTGGTGAGCTTCACAGACGAGCTTGTGAAATTTTTGATCTTAACTTGGAACAAGTAAAGTTCCTATGACCCTGCCACATTCAGAGCCTTCCATTTCTAACTCTTTTTTCAAATAAACGTTTGTTTGTTTTCCTTAAATCTAAGTATTCACTACTTTAACCAGGTATGCATTTGGGATTACTATGGCCACAGAAAACATGCCTTAATGAATGACATGGATAAAACTCTTGATGATGCTAACATTCAGATGGATCAGGATGTAAGTCTGTCCACTGTAACTACTTTTCTTGGAAAGTATTTTTTTCTTTCTCATTAATTTTTGGTCGATAGTTTGGAATGAACGTGATTTATATTGGGAATTTGGGTTGTTTATCTATCTGTGTATACTTGTGGATGAGTGACTTTTTATTTTTATTATTTATTTATTTGTTGATAGACAACACTGCTTTTATTGAGAATGAATTAAAGAATACAAAGGCATTAAAAAAAAACCAAGTTTGCAGAAATTGTGCTAAAGAAACAGGTTCCAACTAAGTAAAAAGTTACCTAGAGAAAAAGAGAAACATGGAATCTCACTAAGGACCAAACTTCACTAGGCCCCTCTCTACACCTCTAATTACTCTGACTTTTACTAAGTAAAAAGTTCTTGAGGTACTTAACCGTTGGCTTTTAAAAGGCAGGGCTAGGATTTTGTGTATTGTGTAGTTACACTTTTGCGGGAATTTGGTTGGAAAGAAATCATAGGACGTTTGAGGAAAAAACAACCGATCTCAATATTTTCTGTAGCAATGTAAAAATCACCTCCTCTTGGTACGGTTTTCTTTGTTACTTCACTTGGGGAGGGGGTTTTCTCTTACCTGCTGTAAGGATGTGACCTCCTTTTTCATTAATGTATCTTCTCCAGGTTTCTAATTAAAAAAAAGAAAAGAAAAAAAAAAGAAAAAAAAAGCCTATCTGGAATACCTGGAAGTAAAGGTATAAAAGTTTTATGCTAAAAAATACAGATACTATAACAAAGAAAATACAAGGAAATTAATACATTAACTTAGCCGAATAGATAAAAGCATTCCAGTCCTTACATCTACACGTGACTTAGCATTTGAAATAAGTGAGGCTGAGTTGTAAATTTAAAGTATCATTCTAATGCTTGTTGACTGTGGGTATTGGTAACCGAGTTGCAAATTCTGACCTCTCATTTCCTTTGAAATCTAATAGGTTAACGGAAGTTCATAAACTTGGCTTTTCTGAGTATCTTGTTTATGTAGAGTTTCGATTGGGAATTATTGTTGATTAGGCCCTTTGGCCATTTCAACTTTCAGCTGGCAAACGTTATTATTTCTATATTTCCACATTGCTATGTTAGAGGCTTGTGACATCCTGGAATTGTGATGATAACATGGTTTGCACACTACCTTGCAAGATTTATTAGATTTGGTGGAATCTTTTGTACTTTGACGTTCTTGAGAACATTTATTGCCTACTGAAATCTTATTTTCTTAACTTTCTTTTTTGATTAGAACCTTCTTGAAAACTTTTCATTCTTCATGTTGTTAGATCTTGTGGAGATTATAAACCATGGAAATCACAATGCATTGGATGGCTGTGCAAGTTACGTTCAGGATAATGGAAAAACCGATAAGGAAGCTACTTCTAATCATTTAGAGCCTTCTAAGTCAAACTTAATCAGTGCAGGAGGGATGTCTAACAAGGGGGCGTCTAAAACAGAAGTAGTGCAGAGTCAGAACCCGACGTCTTCAATTAAAGAGGTGGATAACACATATGGGCAAAGTGGTGTTAGTACGAGGGGATCTTCTTGTGGTTTAACAGGGTTGTTAAATCTTGGTAATACTTGTTTCATGAATAGTGCAATTCAATGCCTTGTCCATACACCTGAGTTTGCCAGATCTTTTCGTGAGGATTATCACCAGGAGATTAACTGGCAGAATCCGTTGGGCATGGTTGTAAGTTTCATGTGCATTTCAGATTCGTGGAAGCTAGAATTATGTTGTTAATGAATCTGTCTTGATTATAATAGTAAAGCATGCAAGGTTTAACTTCACTAATCACTACTCAATTGTGGGACTCTTTTCCGTACTCTTTTTTGTTTTTTAATTATTGGAGTCATAGTTTTGAGTTCTCAACTCCTTCCCCCTTTTTACAAATGCTACAAATATAAGACTATTTATGAAATTCCTCGAAAAAAAAAAATCTTATCTTCTATTAAAAAGTTCCTCACGAGAAATGGAAAAGCAACAATGGTTTCTTGTAGAGGACTCTTCTTTTTGTTTCTGCAGTGTTTATAGGTTCCCAGCACAGAATGTCTCACCCACACCAGGGTGAGGCACTTTGAATAAGGACATCAGGGGATGCAGAACCTCCTATCTTGAAAAATAAAAAAAAGAGCGAAACTGCTCTTTTGGTTCTGGGTTGTTGTGAATGAATTGGTTATATACTAGGTAGTTCAGGACATGGAAGTAATATAACACAGGTTTGGTGGCAATTTATTTTCTAAAGATTAGGACATTGACTTGGCTATAATGCATTGATTAAAAGTACATATAATTGAATATTTTTGTACATTCTTTGTTTCTAATAAAAAAAAAAAAAAAAAAAAGAAGAATATTTTTGTACATTCCAGTGAATTAAATATTTTTTTTTTTTCTAATTTATGGTATTTACATTTGGAAGGCTGATTTAAGTGCTGAAATATGTAATATTTCAGGAAGTTGGGTTAGCTAATTGCATATTTTTCAATAATGAAATGCTTAATAGTAAAAGATTTGAAGAAAGTCAAAAACACACTTTTCTCAGTTATTAACATTTTATAAAAGAAAAAAGAAAAAAGAAAAAAATATGTTATGTTCGGAGTGTATTGACAAGGATGATGTTTTTTAAATTATGTGATCCAACAAGGGTTTAAGTTTCAAGTATTTGACATGTATACAATAAGTGTCTAGTATGTGTCAAAGAAATTTGGGTGTGTGTTATGTGTTGTATATGTCACCAAACCAAAAACAAAGTAGGTTATTTACTATCATTGTATTGCCTTTTACGTTATGAACACTTCTTTTGATACTTGTGTTCATTAATTTGTCTCTTATTTAGTTTGGACCTAAAGACTTCTTTCACTCTTCACCTCCATGAAGCATTTGGGATTCATGGACCTTGTACTGTATCTTGAGCATTGTACTTGAATAGCCTTAGCCAGCAATCCAGCTTGCTTTGAATTCATGTACTTGTTATTCATAGTCATATCTGATTATATACAGTTCATATCATGCCGGGTTTCAGTTGGGAAATGGTTTAGTTATACTGGAAAACCGAGAAAAAAATTCCTGATGCCCTGTTGTTGGCCCCGTTGATTTCCATTTTGATTTTTTCCATCTTAATTTTTCTAGAAAGTGGTAACACGTGCCTTAATATTTCTATATTAATGTTTAGGTAATAGCTATTGCTAGGGATTCTAGCTTATGATTGGCAATGATTTCAGTGTTCTTTTTGGTACAAGAGTTTCCGTGTTCTGATGCTTTTTTTTTTTTTTTTTGTTATATTTACTCTGCTAAATTGAAGTTGTATACACAGGGTGAGCTTGCCATGGCATTTGGTGACTTGCTTAGAAAGCTATGGGCTCCCGGACGAACATCTGTTGCTCCTCGTCCATTTAAAGCGAAGCTTGCTCGTTTTGCACCCCAATTTAGTGGATATAATCAGCATGATTCCCAGGTTTATTACTCACGTGGTCTTTCTATTTTCACAAATCACTGTATTGGATCAAGAAATCAAGAATTTTTATTGCAGGAACTTCTAGCATTTCTGCTTGATGGTTTACATGAAGATCTGAATCGTGTAAAACACAAACCCTATATTAAGTCCAGAGATGCAGATGGAAGACCTGATGAAGAAGTTGCTGATGAATATTGGGCGAACCACATTGCTCGTAATGACTCCATAATTGTCGATGTGTGCCAAGTGTGTAAAGTTACTTATTTCCACTGCAAGCTTTATTTTATTTTATTTTCTTTTTTATAACTTTTCTTATGAGAAATATTAGATAACATGGGGTTCCTTCTCACAATTAATTGGCATTGAGAGGAGTAGTCCATATATTTTATAAACATTTTGAGGTCCCTTGATTTTCCCAATGTGGGATCCTCTCTAAGATATAATGTATTAATTACAAAAGTTATACACGAGGAAGATTTAGTATCCTCCAATTGAAGACTAGTACTGATTGAGAAACAAAAAGGAGCTATCAAATAGGAGCATTCTTTAGTTAACAACCTTACTTGTACAAGCAAAATATCTGTTGCGTAGGTTGTACAACTATGTCCTTGAGCAACTGTTGTAGAGGTTGTCAACTATGTACTTGAGATTTAAGGAATATTTTCTAGTTTGGAGACGAGTACTGATTGAGAAACAAAAAGGGGTTAAATTTCGAAGTTTTCTCAAATAGGAACATTCTCTAGTTGACGGCCTTACTTGTACAGGATCTATTGTGTAGATTGACAACTATGTGCTTGAGGATCTGTTGTAAAAGTTGTACAACTATACCCTTGAGATTTAAGGAATTTTCTCTAGTTAGTATGAAATAAAGAAGAATTATTACTTGTCCCCTAAGAAGCACGGTTACGGATATGAGACATGGATTTGATATGACATAGACATGGCAACACATAATTTTTTTTAAAATTTAGGACATGGACACGACAATGACACATTTATTAAAATTTATATTTTAAAAAAAATATACCATTTTTAAACAAGAAGGAAAATCAAAGTAAAAATAGTCAATGAGTTTATTCATTTATATGCCTAAAAAATTAGTTTGATATATTTCGCTTTCAAACCTTATTATTTTTGTCATATATGTGGCGACATAGTATATGTAACAAGTGTTTGATGCATATCTACCAACTATTGGTCCTATTTTGACTTTGTAACAAGTGTCTAACACATCTATTGCACTAACAAGTGTCCCCAACTAGTGTCGGAGTGTCTAAGTGTCGGACTGGGACACGCTAACGGAACTAAAGTGTTTGAGCTTCTTAGCATGTCCCTCTCCGGCTCTTTCTAATGCTAGAAAGCATATGTTATTTTGGTTTCTACAAAATCCTCATTTTGAATCATACACTTTTCTTATTCCTCTCCAACCAAGTAAACTAAACAAAATCACCACAAGAATTTACATATGGAGTTGTTCTTCTACTTGTGATGACTTGACTTTGAATATTTCTGCGCACAAAATTTGGGATGTTACGTGTAGGTTTAACAATCCAAAAATCTCCTTCAAATTTGCTGTTAGATCTCATAATAAAGATGCCTTTCTTAAGTAGGAAATGAAAATATAATCGGTAACCAAGTATACCAATGAAACCCCAGACCTCAAGTGTTACAATAAGATTTTTCAATTGGTGGCATGAAAAGGGATTAGTTTCAGAAACCTTTAGTCTGTGGATGGTCCCAAAATCTATATGATCCCATTGACCCCCCGATTTTTCAATGTCAAAATTTAATCTCCTGTTCCACTCCAACAACACCTGCTAAAGCAAAGCTCTAACAATCACAAAATTGAACTTTTTCCCCTTAAGAAATGTATCCACAAGATCTGATCAGCAGGAAACTTTGAAGGCAGGACAATTTTTGCCTTAAAAATATCCACTGATCTGCTTCAAAGCTATCTAGTTAACAAACACTTCAAACAGATACAGTATCATTTGTATGGCAGTCTACTCTGAAGCTTATCAATGGGTCACGGTCCTATATCACTTGGGAGCCCGAACTTAGACATCTTTGGCATGAGAAAGGAGTCTTTTCTCCACTCTAACCTAGATTTAAAATAAATAACGTGTCGCCATGTTTGTGTCGTGTTGTACGCGTGTCTTGTATTCGTATCTATGGTTCTTAGCTTCCCATTCATCCTGTTGCCCACTAGGGATTAAGTTCTTGCCCAAGCATGGGACTACAACTTCCAAGTGAAAACCCAAGGGCTTTTAGCACTTGTCTTTATATTATCCCCCGTGTACCAACTCTCCAATTCTTGCCATCATGACAAGCACCCTTTGCCATGATCAGTTTTAGTTTGGATTCTAAACAAAAGAATCTATCTAAATCACCCGTCTCAACTTGATACATCAAAATCTATCTAGTAAGGAAAGCCAAATTTCCTCTAATGTTGATACTGATTCCTAAGGTCTCAGGGAAGAGATTTGGTCTAGTGTCAAATTTAAAGCTTCCCTTTGGCTGCTTGTGTCAACAGTTTATTGTAACTATCCTTTTGGTATGGTTCTCTTGGGCCTTCTTTTCTTCAACACCCCCTCCCTCTTCTTTTCTTATCCAGTTTGCATTTTGTTGAGCTATTTCTTTATGCCCTTGTATTCTTCCATCTTTTTAAAGAAAGCTGGGTTCCCATAAACAAAAAAATTACCAAGTGAGGAACTCCTTATCAATTTGCATATACACCAAGGATAAGGTTTTTTCTTTTGGAATAAGAAATAATTTTATTGATTGATGAAATAAGGGAGTAAAACCCCCAAAACCTATTGGTGATTACAACAATGCTCTCCAATTGGTGATTAAATAAGATATGCTATAATGGGCAAAAGAGTGCTTAGATTTGCAAAAAAAAAAAAAATGCAGTAGAAAGGACCAATTCCATAAAATGATCAAAGGAGGAGGAGTCCATGATAGATGACCATTTTGCTCGCCCTAAGTTGCCAAAAAAAAAAAAAAATGCTCGAGTGAGGGCCAACCACGTCTTTTTAGTACCACCAAAATAGCAGCAAGAAGATTAAAAAAAATTGTTAGGAAGTGGCAAAGACCATCCGAAAGCCTCCAACAAAACAACATCCAAAAGCCTCTCAATATCCTTCAGCTGGAATTATTGGATTAGTTCTCTGTTTTTTAATGTTCATTAATGTTTATTTATTTTCATGGCTAATCTCTATAATGTTGTATTTACTTTGTTTTCTTCTTTCTTTTTCACTTCATCTTGGAGTTTGTTTTCCTTGAACATTTATTCATTTCCATTATATCAACGAGAAGTTGTTTCTAATTCAAAAAATTGTTACTTTTAGTAAATAGAACAGGATTCTGTCGGAGCCATTCCTTCTACGTCAGCATGTTTAGCTTCCTCTTAGTCTCTGCAATTTTATTTTATGATAATTGATATCAAAAATATTTTTCTTGGGTTATTTTGTTCATCTCATTCTCTTGCATATTTTCTGCTTGTCGGACCTTTATTTCAAGACTGCTTTAAAGTTCATTAATCTGTTTATTCCTCATTTTACAGGGCCAATACAAATCAACTTTAGTCTGTCCCGTGTGCAATAAAGTTTCTGTTACTTTTGATCCCTTCATGTATCTCTCATTACCACTCCAGTCAACCACCACCCGTACTATGACAGTGACTGTTTTTACTAGTGATGGAAGTAAGCATCCATCAACTTTAACTGTCACTGTACCAAAGCAGGGCCGGTGTAGGGATCTAATACAGGCACTTAACGGCACTTGTTCATTGAGGCACAGCGAGAAGCTTCTATTGGTGGAGGTTTGTAGCACTTAACTATATGCATAAATTTGTTCCATGTGCTCATATAAATATAGAAATTCTATTTCTTTCACAAGCATGTAGACACCAATATTTATTTGAAGTCAGGCTTCAATAATGATTTTCATAGGCTTTGATTACTGCTGATTTTTAATTTGTTTCCCCAATCATTCAACCCTTACATGTTTATGTTCGACATTTGTGACTTAGCTTCTTCGGCTCCTTAGTTGTTCTTCTTAATGGAATTCTTCTGATGACAGTGACAAAAAATTGTTTCCCATCATCTTTAGTTCCCAGTTTCGAATGTACAAAACATATATACACGCCAAGAGATTTATGAATTATGTAATGTACAAAATTGCATTAGTACAGGTGAATACCGACATGCTTGCAGTTTATTTACTAATTTTTTATTGGAAATGTCTCCTATGTAGGTGCGAGACCATTTGATTCACAGGTTTCTGGAAGATCCACTGATATCGTTGTCCACAATCAAAGATGATGACCATATTGCTGCCTTCAAGATTCCAAAGTTGACTAAGAATACTAAATATCTTCAATTAGTTCATCGAAGCCAGGAACAGTATGTGCAATTTGATTATGCTATGCATTCATGCTTGCAAAGCTAATTAAGCAGTGTTTATTTGTATCATATATTTTTTTCCTATCAGGTTGTAGCGTTCATTCTGACGAGGGTTTATTTATTATTATTATTTATTTTTATTGATGAAAGTATCTTTCTTCCCAGATTTGGTTGGTGGTGGTATTGGCTATTAGAAATTACCATGTTAATGTAGCTCATGAATTACTGCTACTTAGAGTAGGGAACAATTTTAAACATTAATCTGCAATATATACCTTTTGTGCCAGGGTAACTAGTGATGCCCACAAACTGTCAGGATGGAGACCTTTTGGAACTCCTCTAGTGTCAGTAATCTCATGTGATGGTCCAGTGAAGAAGGACTACCTTCAGAGAATAGTCAAAAGAGCACTCTCTCCAATGGCAAAGACTGGGACTTTGATGGATACTGATGTATCTGATTCTAGCATGTCACATGCAGGAGAAGATCTTCATCATCATGACTCTTCTGCTGAAACATGCACAAGTTCAATGAACAGTGACGATCCAAAATCTAAAGTGATGGAACATTTTAAATTACCTCTCCAGTTGTTGAATGAGGAAAATGTTTGCGTTGAGCTATCGAGTGGAGAAGAAGCTGTGAAACTACCCCCATCATCATCAGTCCTAGTGTATATTGATTGGTCTCAAAAGCTACTAAAGAAGTTTGATACTGGTTACCTAGAAAACTTGCCTGAAGTTTTTAAATCTGGGCCTGTGATGAAAAAAGCTCGAACTGAGCCACTCTCCTTGTATTCGTGTTTGGAGTCTTTTCTACGTGAAGAACCACTTGTTCCTGAAGATATGTGGTTAGCTTCTCTATACTCTCCTCTTCTTCCTGCTATCTTTTGTTATACTCACATGACTGGAATAATATGTACAGCATTTTACTTGTACTGTTCTTTCATTCTTTCTTTCTCAATGGAAACAATTGTTCTATAAAAAAAAAATGCATTTTACTTGTACTGTTGAGCATATTATAATGACTAGACAGATCCAGGAATATATATGATCTGCTATTTGAACTTTTGGGATACCATTCTGCGTCTCATAAATATTGTCATTCGCTCTTCATAATGTCATGTTATTGCTACTTTAATAATTGCTAGGTTACTTCAGAGTTCTGTAAATATTGTTGTTTTGTGTCAGTATTGAAGCTTCTGTATAATCTCCCTCTCCCCATTCCCCTTATTTCTGACAGGTCTACTCTTCCCTTAGTGTTCTCTTTGGTGCAATATAGTATTTTCTTATCAAAATAGTACATTAAAAATAAATTATGATATTATGAAGTGCTGTTTCAATGGTTAAAATTGTAGCCATTTTAGCTGGATACTTACTGAACCTAGTGAACACATGCTAGTTTGTCGCTTGTATTATGATGGACCGTGGAGATAGTACAGTAACATATTACATGAAGTGCTATGTGATTAAGTATTATCTCATGTGGTTTATTATTATTGTGTATTAATGAAGGTTTTGCCCTCAATGCAAAGAACGACGACAAGCCAGTAAAAAGCTCGACCTTTGGCGGCTTCCAGAAGTGTTAGTCATCCATCTTAAAAGATTCTCATACAGCAGGTCGATGAAGCATAAACTAGAAACATTTGTTAACTTTCCGATTCATGACTTTGACTTGACGAATTATGTAGCTAATAAAAATAACTCCCAACGTCAACTGTATGAACTCTACGCTTTAACCAACCATTATGGTAGCATGGGTAGTGGTCACTACACTGCACATATAAAGGTGAGTAGACATTAGCAAGTTTGTTCTTGTAATTTATATATATGTATATTTATTTATTTGACTTTATTATTATTACTATTATACTTAGGCCATTCTTAAGTGCTGTTTGATTGATTATTAGTGCTTAATTTTAGATATTAGTAATGTAGTAAGATTAGGGTAAATTAGAGTATCTTGGTCAAATCCATGATTGATTAGGATAATGATTAATTTTCTTGATTAATCAAGATTAGAATTAGTTTGTTTTCTAATTTTCTATAAATAAAGGAATTGTCTCCTTATATTGATAACTTTTAATTAATAATAAAAACTTAATTTAATATTAGAGATTTCTCTCATTTTTATCTTTTAGGCTACGTCAATTAGTTTGTTAATGATACCGTCCTTTTACTGAAATGTATCATCCTGGCTTCTTACAAATTCAATCCTTATTTTGTGCTTTTTTCTTTGTCTAGCTTATCGACGAAAACAGGTGGTACAGTTTTGATGATAGTCACATATCACTTATAAATGAAGAAGAGGTGAAATCAGCCGCTGCTTATGTCCTCTTCTATCGGCGGGTAAAGACAGAAGATGTATCAGTTAGTAATGGAGTCCAATCATGTGCCTCAACTCAGAAATAGACGTCACTGATCACAGTGCTTATTTTTCTTAAAAATGGGATTGCAGGTATGAGTGCATCGAAACATTATTGCATATATACTCGCCACTCTTGTTCTGGTTTCAGCAACTCCAGAAGCGAGTGAAAGTTAGAGAAACTGTCCACTATAAGTGGCCGTTTAGCATGTGAACCTGTTGTGAAGTAATGAAAATCACATGGGATATTTGTCCCCATCTTTTCGTAAAAAGAAGAAAAGAAAGAAATTATAGAACCAGAAATCTTAAAACTTTTAATTTGAAATCCAATGCTTTAGCTTTTATACTAACGCATGCATGCATTTCCTCATCTTTATGTCTACGAAATCACTGGAGTGAGTGTCTGTAGTTGTACTCGTTTCTTCCATTTTCTTGAAATTCAGCACCCCTTGAGACACTGAACTGATTTTTGCTTCCTTTCATCTAGTAGTCTCCTTACGTTTGGTAAACATCAGATTTTCATTCTTTTAAGAGATATCAGAGTTTGGGATGGCTTTTGAACCTAAAGATTTGAATTGAAACCTTGTTGGAAGAACTACTAATTAACTGTTCATTTAAAAGCCTACGTTGTTTTATGGTGAGTTTTATGTGACTTTTGAAATGTTCTCAAAATTTTTAGTGTGTTTAGTTACCTTATAAAAAATGGTTTTGAACATCTTTAAAACACCAACCATGTTAAGGTGCTTTTTGGAGAATACACTCCAACTAATGCTTTTAAAAAAGTGATTGTATAAAAGCATTAAGAGATTATCTTCTGTCCTTTTGGGCTCGAGTGGTGGCATATGAAAAAAAAGTTCCGATCATGTTTCGTGGGAAAATTTCTAGTACTATGGGAGTCTACACTATAGATTTGTCTTATAAATACTAGTGAGTCCTATATTATTTTCAGTGGGTCCCACTATATGTTTAAAAGTATGCTGACGTGGCACACAATAAATGGAGGGAGTATGAAAAACCTTTAGTACTAGAAATTTTTCCATGTTTTGTGGAGTTGTTAGTTTGCTGAGTGATTTGGACAGATCCTTGGAGGCTTCCGCTAGATGGCTCGTAACAAATTGTGCAAGCCTTTTGAGATAAAGGAATGACTCTCTGGTATGCTGGTTTCTTTGCGGTTTTACAAAATATCTGGTTCAAAAGAAATAGGAAGGTTTTTAGAAATGTTAGAGAGTTCTTGGGAAGAGGTTTGGGATTACTATTTAACTCATTCTATTGAACATGAGCTCCTTTTTATGATTTTATAATCTGTTAACTTTTGTTCTTTGTTTTTGGCTCTTTTTGTAACTCAGAAAAAAGTTAAGTTTCCACAAAAGTTATACCAAACTCAATTCTTATCTCCCAAAAAGCATGGCTAGTGTTTAATGGAGTCTCTCATGGTGTATTAACTGCTTTGGAAATCCCAATATTAGGCAAAAAAACATGGAATGACTTGACTCTTGAGGCTATAGTTTGATCTTCTATCTGTACGGAAGCATGTGGATGCAACCAATATTTGAAGATTACAGAGGGCTTTGATCATTATGTTGCATGGCTCAGTCGTCTATCCTAACATATTGTACTGCTTATTTGTTTAGATATCTTCTACTAAGTTTGTGGCTGACACACAATTTATAGTTTTAATATTAATCATGCTTAGGTTCTTATTGATTGTTCTATATTTCTCTCTCAGGTTTGCTCTCAGTTTGCTAATTGAATGTATGTTTCAATTTTAAAATCTTTTGGTTGGATTTTTCATTCTTGATTCCCGACATGTCATGATTGTGTGATAGAACGAACTTGGCCACTATTTAAAATTAGCAATCTTTCTTTGAATTTAAACTCTTTTTTTTTTCAATTTTAATTTTAATTTTAGTTTTCAAATTTCTATATATCATTATCATTTGTTCACGATGATTCAGACCTTGGGCCATTAGATTGGAGTTAAAAACATAATAATCTTTTGAATGAGTCAAAATGTAATGAGGTTAACTTTAAGTTCAACAACGAGAGATTCAAACCTTCAACTTTTAGAAAAATGATATCTCAACTAGTTAATTAAGCTCATATGGACTATATTTAGCTTTTAACTCTTAGGAGAACTTCAAGAATACAATCAGATAGTAGATGTGGTCACAATCCAATTAGAACTTGAGTTAGGCATTTAGACTAAGAAAATTGAGACATTTTAGTATATTCAACTTGTTAAAACATATATCTTTGATGATGAGGTATGTGTTTAAATTCTCGCTGTTACCGGTTAGAAGATTAAAAAAAAATCAACCATCATGGGTTGGCCTAGTGGTAAAAAAGGAGACAAAGTCTCAATAATTGGTTAAGAAGAGGTTATGGGTTCAATCCATGGTAGCCACCTATTTAGGAATTAATTTCCTACGAGTTTTCTTGATACCCAAATGTTGTAGGTCAGGCTGGGACGGTTTCCTTGATACCCAAATGTTGTAGGTCAGGAGGGTTGTCCCAAAAAAAAAAAAAAAAAAAAACAAATTTATAGGATGGGCGATATTATCTTAAGTATAGTGTAGCATAGCCAAATACATAATAATGTACTCTTTGTATGGTATAAAGCAATGAAACTTGAGCCTTTACTAAAATTGAAAACGACAATGATGTAGCCTAAGAATAATTAAGGAAAAAATTCTCTAAGAATCAAATAACAATTACAAGAATTGTATTATCTCAATCAAAGTGTGTCAAATACATGAGACCTAACTCCCTTTTTTAAGGAATCAATACACAAGGGTAAAAAGGATTAACTTAGGAATTTACTTATATTACCCTAATCTAATCTATTCTACACCTTAAAATGAAACACAACAAATTGCAAATGCTGCATAATAGTTATATATGTATATAAAGGAAAGGAAAATTACTATAAACAGAAAAAATATCAAACTATTTATAAATATAAAAAAATTTCACTGTCTATTGCTCAAGCGATAGAATTCTATCGCGGTCTGTCGTTGATAGACAGTAAAATTTTCCTATATTTATAAATAGTTTAACTCATTTTTTTATATTTGAAAACAACCCTATATAAAATGCTAATCTCTTGAGCAAATTTTCCTAGAACATAGGCTAGTGGCAAGAATGGTATCTATTTTTGTTATCTTTCATTTTAATATAAAATATAAAATATAAAATGAATACAATTACCTCTAACTTAACTAACATTTTTCATACAAAAATGTAATAGAGATTATGATTTGAGTCACATAAGTTGTTTAGGATGTAATTTGACTATGTTGGCTTTCCTTCCCCTTTCTGTTAAATTTGGCCCATCTAAACTATTTTTAAGTGTATACTTCGAAGCAGCTGGATTGACTTTTTAAGTATTTAAAAACATTTTTTCTATACTTAAAACAATACTTATTAAACACTCAGAAAGTTAATAAAAAAAGGCCTTCAATTTTTTAAAGTCAAAAAGTTCATACAACATGTCTTGTTTCCATACAATTTTGTTTTTGAAGTAATTTTATGTTTTCTCGTGCAAAAAATACACCAATCTGCTACGTTTTTAGAATAATTTTACGTTTGTTGTCTTTAGTAAAATAAACATGAGAGAAATTTGAAGCTCCACTATTAAGGAAATTAGTAAATATATTAAGGGCTGAGTTATGCACGTGTCGACATTTTATGTTGTGTTTCTAATTCACCTTAATTTGTGTGTTTATTTATTTATTTTTTTATGTCATAACTTATGTCTGTAATAAACTATAATCTATGTAAAAAATAGATAATTATTTGAGTTTTGATCACTTTTCCAACCAAAACACTATAAAATGCACATAACAGAGGATCAATGTTTGCTACTTTTGTGTCATGAAGTTAATAATTTTATTGATTTAGGTAGAAATTGATAGTACAATTTGTAGGCTACTTTTATAACTAAAATATTGTTGCCCTTTGTGATTTTTCAGACTATTTTTTCTATTCATCTGATATGAATCAAGAATTCAAAGAAATTAAAAAGAACTAATGAGATGTATCGAAAAGTTCTAATAAGTTTATTAAAGTCAAATGTCTAAGCGAGTAGCGTTGAGCTTCTATTTGAAGCATCTCGACACTTGTAAATATATTAAAGTAAGAAATTTTGTAAAGGCAGTATGTATCTCAACGCTCAATCTATAGCGTTGATTCTAAACTAAACTAAATACTATTTATTATCATTATTGTTGAGTTTTGAAATTAAAAACCAAATAATCCACCATTAATTGTAATCTAAGTCCAAAGAGGCTCCAAAATATTACTGTCCTCAAATAAGTATGAATAGGTTTGATAAGTTTGAGGGCTAGCAATGTTGTAATTGTCATTAAGTGATTGATGATCATACATTATTATTGGTGGTTGTGGCATTTGAGACAATTCCTTGCAAATTAGAGTCATCAAATTGGCTTGTTGACATTGCATTTTGAGAACCTCTGCTTGAGCTTTAGCTAAATCTGCTTTTAGGTCATTTATTTCTTTTTGGAGTTGGAAAATTGAGCCCGCACATCCATAAACCGGATCTCTTATTCTTGCACTTGCCTCATATACCATACTGTTCACTGCATCAGCTCTTTGCGACTTAGGAAGATCCTAAAAGATTCAATAATACGAGATATTAGGAAGATCATAAATTCAGATCTGCCAGTTTTTCTTTTTAGCATTTTAATGCACTTTCTTGTTTTTTTCAAAATATGAAGACATTTTTTTTAAAAAAAAATAATATATGTTTTATACTTAATCGTCTTTTCAAAAGATGAGGATTAGTAAAAAGTTTTTTTAATAATAAAGTTTCGAAGCTAATAAATAATTATAATGAGTTTTAAAAACAACAATATTACTAAATAAATTATGATCTTAGGACTAATCTTGTAAAATTTTCAGTTTCATCTTTTATGACAAAGACATATCCACACGCATAACTTGAGAATCTAAACCTTCCTATATCTAACTTTAATAATTTACTGAACTTTTAATAGTTCATTATTTAGTTGTAAAAAAAAATTAATTTATTACATTACATATGGACGGTTTTTAAATATAGTAAAATGAGCAAAACTATTTATAAATATAGAAAAAATTTTATTCTCTGTCAGTGATAGACCACGATAGCTTGAATTCTATCGATATAAATATAGAAAAATATAGTTTGATATATTTTTTTGTTTATAATAATTTCTCGTGTGTGTGCGCGTGCATGCGTGCGGAAGGGAGAATCTAATAGTATAATATAATACTCTCATTTAAATTCCCACATTATTCCACTTTTTAATTCTATATAATTAAAAGGGAAATTTTCACAAATAAAAAAAATGTCAAACTATTTACATAAAATAGCAAAAAAAATACTGATAGACATTGATAGACATTGATAGACTTCTATTAGCATCTATCCGTGATAGACTTCTATCATTTCTATCGCTTATAGATCGTGATAGACTTCTATCAGCGTCTATCAAAACTATTTAAAAATTTTGCTATTTTATGTAAATAGTTTTCCTTATTTTTCTATTTTTAAAACTTCCCCTAATTAAAAAGGGACCCACACATAAAAGGATGAAATTAAAATTGAAAAATGGAGGTTGAAATAATGTTTTCCAACAATAATCCTAGACCGAGAGAGAATTGAAAATAAGATCGATCATTAAAAGAGAGTGAAAAATTTGAACATGCATCTTGATGTAAAAAAAGCATCCATATTTTTTGAGTGTATTTAATAACAAGAAAGATATAGAATTAAAGAGATTAATCGAAGTGCTCGTAAGCTGATCGGGACACTCACGGATATCTTTGTATAAAAGGCAATATAGAAGTCGAATACGAACTTCTTCTCTCCATTTTGTCATTTTCTTTTTTACCTAATTTTTATAATTACTTTTAGCAATATATTTAAATAATAAAATTTAATTATTCTAAAGTAGGAGAGGAGTTTAATTTTCAAAGAAAACACTCCCATCGTTCTCCCTTCCATAAATTTAGGTATAATTTTTAAAATTGTGTAACTCATTTTCAGTAAGTGAAATATTGAACATTAAAAAATAAATATAAATATATCATAAAAAATCTTCAAAGTTCACTATCACTCCCAAAATATCTAAAATGATTGACTTAAAAATAAATTTATCATAAAAAATGTTCAAACTTCATTATCACTTCCCAAGTATATAAAATCATTAAATTTAGGACTTTTTCAAATATAAAAAAGTGAGCAAAATTATTTATAAATATCGAAAAATTTTACTGACTATCAACAATAGACTACGATAAAATTCTATCGCCTAAGCAATAGACAACGATAATTAGTCTATCGCTCAAGTGATAGAATTCTATCGCGGTCTGTCACTTATTGCTCAGTAATAGAATTCTATCGCAGTCTATTACTGATAGATATTAAAACTTTGTAAATAGTTTGATATATATATATATATTTTTTTTTTTTTTTTTTTTTTTGTAGTTTTCCTTAAATTTACTTAAAAGAAAAAAGAAATTGCATATACACGTGCAAACACATGAAATGTTGAAAAATAATACGAGAGATATGAAATTATTTAACGTGGAACCATAAATGAGAAACAAAAATGTTATCAAACGAATCGAAGTTACCTGAAGCAATTTGATGATGTTGCTAGCACCAAAGACCTTATGAGCAATAGTGAATTTGAGAGGTTCCGTTGGAGGAAAATACGGCCCCAATTCGCAATTCTCTCGGCATCTCCGCCGGAGAATTTTGCAAGCCGCACACGGACTAGCAGCGGTCGCCGCCGTATTTGCTTCACTTTTCTCCATTTTAGCCGGAGAGAGACAGGCGGAGAGAGTAGCGGAGAGATGAGACTTGATCGGAATCAAAACCAATGTATAAATAGGCAAGGGAAAGGACCGACAAGACCATCAAAGCGACGTCGTCATCACTTATATATTATTATTATTTTTAATAAATAAATGAAAACCTTATCGTTTGGCTTGCATTGTTTATGGCTGCTTTTAATGTTTGTCTTATTTATTTATTTATAAATTTTGTATTTTGTTTTTATTATTATTATTTTTTGGCTTATTTGTATGAAAATTCTGCGGGTGTGAAAAAATTTAAGCCATTTGTCTTCCATGATAAGAATCAAGAAACTTCCCGTATTAAATTCTTTCTATAATTTATGTTATAAAAAAAAATCTTCACGTTTCTATTTTACCCTTAAAACTTATCATAATTTCTATTTTATCATTCATTACAATTATATGAGTCAATGTGGTTACATGTAAAATGGTGTATTCTTTCTTAAATGAAGGGTGATTTAGATCATAAATACATAACATTGCGATCTAACAATGGAGATATGTTTGAACGGATAGTCACTTCATTTGCCTCGTTACAACTATTTGAGTCAAATCAATTAACAACTACGATCTAACAGTGAAGATATGTTTGAATGGATAGTCACTTCATTTGCCTCGTTACAACTATTTGAGTCAAATCGGTTAACAATTACGATCTAACAGTGAAGATATATTTGAATGGATAGTCACGTCATTTGCTTCGTTATAACTATTTGAGTCGTCAAATCGTTTATATGACAAAGTGGTAAATTTTTGTTGTGTATGAGTGTGATGTAGACTGTTGATATAAAAATCATGAATCTAAAGGTAGAGATATATTTTTGTATAAATAATCATGTCCTTTATCCTATTACAATTATTCAGGTCGAAGTGACACACAATAAAGTGACACATCCTTTCATGTATGAGTGTGATTTAGAACATAAATACACGACATTATTTACAATATCATTAAATTAATTTAACATTACAATTGATCTCTAAAAATTAACCATGTAAACGATTTTAAAGATATATTTTTAGATGAAATAAATGATAACAATGATTTTAATCTTTTAATTACAATTATAATATCTTGGTACACCATCTGATTCTTATACTTTAGCTGTTAATGGAAAAGATATTTTTTGAACAAATTTCACTATATTTACCGGTATTCTTTTTGGGAACTAATATCAAAGTTCAAGTGTAAAAATGAAACTTTTTCAAATCCATAAATGAAATAATTAAAACCTAACTCAAAGTTTAGTAATATTTTGTATAATAAAATCTTAAAATTAAAATCCACAACTTAAATACCTAAAAATAACATTTTGAGAAGTCTATAAATGATCCAAAATACTCTTACAATGTAGCCAAACATGTAAGAAGTACTTTTAATTATATATTATTGTCAAACATATAACCCTAATTTTGCTGAAGTGAAGTTAAATTAAAGAGAATTTCCACACAATTTATTTTTTCAAGAAGATACTATTTTTAGAAATGTTTCCAATTGTTTGGGACACATAAGTCATTGAAGAATAAATGCAAGACAGTCATATATTATTGGAATTGGATTACAGTGATAATACAAATCCGTTCCTATTAATTTCTTCCACCAAATTAATTAAACTTGTCATTTTTACAAGACAACCTATAGTCAATGCCGGTTTTCAAAATTACAACCTTTTTCCTTTTTAGAAAATAAATAATAAATTCGTGTTGTTTTGTTTCTTTATTTAATTTAAATACTACTTTGGTCACTGTACTTTTGAGTTTAGTTTATTTTTATTCCTGTACTTTTAAAATGTTTATTTTGGTCTCTATACTTTCAACTTTAGTTCATTTTGGTACTTGTACTTTCAAAATGTTCATTTTGGTCTTTAAACTTTCAACTTTGGTTCGTTTTAGTCGTTGGACCAAAATGAACATTTTAAAAGTATAGAGACCAAAATGTACAAAAACAAAAAATATAAGGACTAAAGTAATATTTAAACCCATATATATATCAAAGTTCACTTGATAATATGGAATTTAGGAGGTAATTAGTATATTTGATTATAATATTTATTTAGTTGTTAATTTAAAATAATTAGTGTTAATTAGCATTTTAGAATTATTTAGTTAATCCTCTTTTTTTTTTGTAAGGTTATAAATAGCTAGTTTAGAGTTGTAATAGGGAGCTTTCGATTATCATTTAAAATAGAACTTTCGTTCTTTGGAGGTCTCTCCCAATTTAGAGATGAATTTTTCTTGTTTGACTTAATACCTTCATCCGATATATCAAATTGGTATCAGATCAACAAATAATTAAAGTTTATCTAGGAGATAATTAAAGTTTGTTGGATAACTATTTAGTTTTTGATTTTGGAAAGTTAAGTATTTATAAATACTACTTTCACCTATTTAATTCTTTATTTTATTGTGAGTGTTTCAAAATTCATACTAAGCTTTGAAAACTAAAAAAAAAAAAAAAAAAAAATTTAAATTTTGTCTTGTTTATATGGAATTTGACTAAAAAAATGAAATGTTTACTTTGGAAAAGATTAAAAAAAAAAACCCATGGTAAAGAACTCTTGGGAAACAGTACAATTTTCAAAAGGAAAAAAAAATTTATTAAAGTGTGAGTTATTTTTACTAAGTTTCTATACTTTAGAAAAAAAATCATTTAAACCCTAAACTTGGTAGGTTAATTAATTGTATTAATTTCAACTATAAGCTTTCAATTTTATCAATTAAACCTTAGAGTTGATATATTTTATCAATTTTAACAAACAACTTTTAATTCCATGAATTTAAATCTCAAACTTGATTAAATGTACCAATTTACATCCTTGGTTAAGTTTCTATTTCAATCCGTCGTAGAAAAGTTTTCCACACATACCTAAAGCCACATGTTGTCCTATGATAAGCCACGTGTTTCTATATATATACACAAATAAAAAAATAGTAATAAATTGAGGCATGTATAAAAAAAAACCTTTCTAATGGAGATTAAAAGGAAAATTTAATCGATGGTGTAAATTAATACATACATTTATTCAATTTTGAGGTTTAAATTGATGAATTTGAAAGTTTAGAGTCAAAATTGAAATAATTTGTCAAGTTTTGAAGTTTAAATTGATGAAATTGAATATTTAGAGAGTTAAAATTGATAGACTAAATTATATAAAAACCCATGACCTTCGTACTTGTTTAGAAAATACCATTGAGTTTTCAAAAGTTTTAGTAGTATTCTTACACTTTAAAAAAAAAGTTCAAAAATGTCATTGTAGTTATTTTTTGAAGGATACTGTTAATACTTTGTTTCATTAACACTCCTTAACTTTCAAAAGTTTCATTGGTATCCTTAGGCTTTAAAAAATAGTTCAAATATACCCTTACTGTTAGTATATATGAATAGAAATCATTAGTAATTTATATAAAAAATATCCCTGAATTTTCAAAAGTTACATAAGTACCCTTAACTTTTCAAGAAAATGTTGAAATTCTCATATGTAGTGTATATGAGATTTTGAGTCATAACTACTAGGACTATTAGTAGGATGGAAAAGAAAGTAAGCATGTGTATTACCAAATTTGTAGGACTTTGTTGATTCTTTTTGCTATTCAAATGAATCTATTTGTGAGATTAGTTAAGAAGGTATAATAATGATTTCTTTGTTAATTGTTTTTGTATTTTGGGGATGAAATTTCGAGATGACTTGTTACACAGGTCATAGATGTTAAACACGATGTTCTAGCGGTTTCAGAGACAATAAAAAAATAACACACAGTAAAACAATAAACAAATTACACAAGAATTGGTAACTCAGTTTGGTGATAAACCACCTATGTCTGGGGGCAGTGTTCCAGGAAAAGATTCACTAATGTAAAAAAGTTAAGCGTTTATAACATTGTACTTATTTGTAAAGTAATGACATTTACAATGAAACACATAAAGTCTAACTTATTGATCACCTAGGCTCCCCCTAGATGTGAGACTCATTATCAATAGAACTTAGGTTTCCCCTTAGTATGTGAATATTAGTGAAGGTACACCTCGACTCCCCTCAGTATATGAGACTCTCCCTCTTTTGAAGTTATCTTTCTATCTACTTGTGAAGATCTTTTACTAAAACAACTTAGACTCCTCCTAAGTTAGAGAACTCCTCATGTAATAAAGTCTTAGGTTTCTCCTAAGACTGAGAATCTCTTCTCGAGAGTGAAGTCTTAGGCTCCCCTTAAGACCGTGAAAAACTTCATGTTCTGAACACTTCAACAATGATTTCGCACAACAGATTTGTAGATTCAAGACAATACAGAGTTGAAGTTGCAATGTATGGCCACTACAAAAAATTACAAGAACTTCAAAATAAACAGAAGCGACAACCCTAGTAATACAATGACTTGCAAATAAATAGGCACGGTAGAAAAAGTAAATATCTCCAATTGAATTCTGCAGATCATGGAAAAGGAAAAAATCTAGAAAAAAAATAATTCTAGAAAATTTTCCAAATAAAGAAAGAATAAACTGCATAAGTAACATCCCGTGTGACAACTTCTGTAACAATACCAAAATAATCAAAGAGTCAAATACTAATAACCTTAAATAAATATATAGCCAATAACAAAACTCTAACCGGCGATTTATCGTTTTTGTTGAGTTTTGAAGTGAAATTTAGATTTGAGATTTATGTTAAGCTTCTAACTTCTTTTATTTTTATTTATTTTCAAGGTAGTTCAGCTGCCACCGCCAAGATAATGCCATATTTCTACCTTATATTGGCCTGCATATACGCTACATTTCTACGTGTCTCTTTAGACTAAGACACGTTTGAATTTACGCTTTACAATTTTTTCTTTTGTTTATCAAAATAACAGTTTAATATGTATGTTTGCAAAAATGTCCATACAATTAGAAATACCATAAAATATCTATGTCGATAAATATTCTTAAAATAAATTATAAAAAGAGAAATTACTATACATAGAAAAAATATCAAATTATTTATAAATATAAAAAAATTCACTGTCTATTAGCGATAGACCGCGATAGAATTATATCGCTTGAGCGATAAGACTGTCTATGAAATAAGTTCATTTAATATATGTGATTAACAAAATATGATATTTAAGGTACCATTACTCGTATAATAAAATAATATTAGAAAAAAAAACATAAACCTATTAGTGATCAAATGTGACATCAAGCAAGGAAACATGCCAAAGTGCTTCTTTCGGCACTGAGAATACAACTTTTAATAAACTCATTAGTGATCAGATGTGTTTGTAAATTATAGAAACTAAGTCATCACATAATAAAAATCGTCGCTTAATTTTGATAGAATTTTATATGATATTGAATTGAATTATTACAAATTGGAAGCGATAAAGACTAAAATTGTTACAAACTAAAATTTAAAGAATATATGATTTGCTTTCCTAAAAACTTCCAAACTAAAAATGTTTTTAACTATCAATATTTAGTTATACAAATTTTATCCTTTAATGTGAGATTTGTCACTATATTATTACCTATAATGAAAATCAACAAAACACCATAACAACAAGGAAACAACAGAGGCTATATTAAAATTTATCTTTTAATGTGAGATTTGTCACTAAAAAGAGAGAGGGACCTCACAGCTGAGGTCAAGGCCCACACAAAACACCATGACAATAAGGAAACAACATAGGCTAAAATCAACAAAATACAAAAAAAAAAAAAAACACAAACAACTCGAGGAAAAAGGTTCCAAGGAGAAGAGGTCGTTTGGGTCTGATCCCCATAAGAAAAAGCCCCAAGCCAATTAGAACAACAAATAAAAATGTCAAACTGAACAGTCTGATTAATCACTTGGGGGAGGGTGCAAAAAGTAGCGTCATGGACACGCATATTACGCTCATGCCAAATATGAGAAATAACAACACACTAAGCAACTCTCTAGACTCGACGCTTTAGTCTATTACCAACACTAAAGTGACAAATCCAATTGAGTTCTGTATCCCAATGCGAGATCCTATAGGAACACATACCCCCATAAAAGCATGTCCTGTAAATAGCATTACTAAACGAACATTCAAAAAATAAATAATCCCTTGACTCAACTTCACCAATACATAACACAATTTTTTAGAATAGCATAACATAATCTGTTAATACGATCACACATACGTAAATATTACCTCCATATTTACTTAGCCTTAAACCTTAATATAGCCATGTCAACTAACGTAATTGTTAGCCAAATAAAAAATCATAGCTCATTTTCATGTAAAAAAGCATCAATATGACAATGACAGGCAAAATTTATGACAAGGACAGACTAAATTTTAAGGTTTGAAGTAAATTATTATTGCGTACCAAATCTAAATAAAACTAATCATTTAATAAAAAAAAAATAAAACTTAATCATAAAAGACGCAAAATTGAAACTACGCTTAAACTATAAAAACCAAATATGTAATAGAACCCTTAGAATCTCCCTATCTCGACGCTGACCTTAACAACGTCGAGATAGTTGAATCTTCTATATTTATATTAGGTCGAACTAAAAAAATTATTTTGAATTTCAAAATATATATATTGGAAAGTATTAAAAAAATAAAAATTTCCCGAAATATTTACCAATGTCATTTTACATGTGGACCATATAACATACTAGAAAAAGTTGGGATAACTTCATTTAAAGGAAGATGGTTAAAATGTCATTTTAATCTTTATCAAGTTTGGTCAATATTAATTTTTTACCTTCGTATGTCTACTTTTAATTCTTGTACTTTTAATAAATTTTAAATTTCGTCTTTCAATTATTTTTTATCTAAATTGGTTAAATTATAATAATAATTTTCATGGAAGAAAATATAATATGTAAATATGGTTTCAAATTTTTTTTAGTGAAAATACTAATAGCAATAAATAATATTTTTTTTTGAAAAAAATAATGAGTTACCCGTAAAGACTAAATCTAATATCTATTGAAAATATAGGGACTAAAATTAAATTCTTTATAAAATGTAGGGACTAAAAAGACAATTTAATTACTTAAAAAGAGTTTGAATGGGGGAAGGTAAGTATTATTATACGGCAGGAATTTAGGTATTTCGCCGACCACTTAATTTATTGTGCTAGCTCTTTCTTAAGTACACGTAACTACTTCCTTAATAAATACATCCATACCTCAATTTTATTTTTAATATAGTAATAATGACATTCTTTTCTTAGGGTAAATTTTGAATGAAAATTATAATGGGTAGGAAAAAAAAAGTATTTGTAAATATAACAATGGGTTTTTAAAATTGTAAATATAGTAAAAAAAATAATTTAAATTTGATTTCCAATTTTTGTACACACAAATATATTTGATATACTTTATATTTTGGTATATCGGTAAATTGATATACATTATATTTGATATATCAATTAATTGATATACTTTATTTAAATAATATCATTTATACAATTGATATATCATGATTTTAATTGTATTATGGTCAACGTTGTTTGTTCGATTATGATAAGTATAATTTTTTATTTTTTGCATGTTAATATAGAGTTATTTTTATTCGATTACTTCAATTTTGTTGTTGATGGTATATGTTAAATGCATTAACTTTTTCAAGTGATACCAAATATAAATTATATTAGTTAATCAGTTGTTTTATTTTCAAAATTTTTATATGATTTTTATGGTATATAAGTTTTTTTTTTTTTTAAAAAAGGTATATAAGTTATATTTAATTTGGTATATCAATTGTATAACAAATACTTATAACTGATCTAGAAAGAAAAAAAATCATATCAATGATATTGTTGATATACCAAATATAAAGTATATCGTTTAGAATGATATTTTAAGTTTAACATTGACATTTCAATTGTATATTAGTACTAATTCAAAATGAATTGTAACTATATCATCAGTGTATCAATGATATATCATAATGAGCTGAAAATGCAATATTAAGTATTTGGTGTATCAATAATTTATCAACACCGGTTCAAATTTTATTTAAATTGTAACATTGATATATCAATAGTATATAAATAATCATTAAAAATTCATTTAATGTACATTTTTAGTGTAACAATATAGTATATCACTCATGATATCTAAATCTATTTTAAGTATTGTATTGGTGTATCAATAATATATCAATACTCAATCAAAGTTCAATTTAAGCATATATATTAATAATGCATTAATATTGTTAGACACTTATTTAAAATTCATTTAAATTAAAAATAAGTTTATCAATATTGTATCAATGCTCATAAAAATTATATGATTAGTGTATTAGTAGTATATCAACATTTCTTCTAAATAAAATTTTAAGTGTAACATTGGTGTACCAATTGTTTATCAACATTTATTCAAAATAGTTACTAACATAATGGATTGAACCATTATTACCTTATTATAGTGTACTAGAAAAATAATATTATATAATAGACAAATAAGGATTGAAATTAAGTCCACCAATAATAGTAAATGAAAGCACTTATTGACTAATAAATATGGTTTATGAATGATAAATTTAGTATATCCGTTGTATACTTTATATACTTTATATTTGGTATATTAGTCAATTGATATACCAATTATAAAGTATATCAGACATATTATTCGATTATGTTCAATTTGGCCAGGTGGAGTAACTTTAAAAAAGAAATACATGTCAATTACTCTTTAACGTGGTTGAATTTGGCCAAAAATATGAATTGGCAATTTCACAATGTATTAAATAATAACTTGCTAATTTGGTTGCCCTTGCAAGAAGGGAAATATACCCATACCACACAACCACATCTTCCATCTTCCATCTTCTAGCTTTGACCATCAACTTCAAATCTCTCAAATTAAACTAACATACCCACCAACTTTTATATATATATATATATATACATATATATACATATATATATATATATAAAAGGATACATAAATATTTTGAGATATCTTTTAAATTTCACAAAGATTGAGTTAGGAATATCAAAATTCCACATGGGTCAAACAAAGAAAAGATTGTGAATTAATTAATGTATAAGGGAAGGACAAAATATATGAGTCACTAGTACGAACCATTAAGGTATTTAGAAAAAAAAAAAAAAGAACCCATGTCAATTTTATTATATAGAAAAATTACTTTTTTAGTCCTCAAATTTTGAAGAATATATGTACGTTTGGTTCGTAAGATTTTAAAACATGCATTTTTAGTTATCTAGTTTTTAAAAATAGATGCACTTGATTATCGAGTTTTTGAAATGTAACTTTTTATTCTTACACTTTTTTGAATAGGTTTAAAAGGTTCTAGGAGTATTTTGAATAATTATATGATTTTTAAATTAAAAGAAATAATTTTTAAAAAAATTATCTCCTCTCCCATTTTTTTTTTAAAATTTAATATGTCATATAATTATTTTTAAAAAATTATTTCAAGGACTTTTTAAACTTATTTTTGAAATTTCATAGATTAAAAAGTTACATTGAAAACTCAACTACCAAAGACACCTACTTTTAAAATTTAAGGACTAAAAAAGTATATTATTTGAAAACTTGGAGACGAAACAGACCTATTCTTCAAAATTTATGGACTAAAAAAGTAATTTTTCTTAAGTAAGTATAAAATTATGGAGTGATTCATTGTTCTTAATACAAAATTAGAAGTGTGTGTTGACCTAAATTTCATGGATAATGGTGAGATTTGTTCAAACCTAATCAATTAGGTCAATTACATTGTTGATGGCCAAAAGTTAGTCAAGATTTTTCTAGAAGTTTCCCTCAATGAAACAACTTAGGTTTCCAAGTCTAAAGAATTATTATATGTTCATAATTTGCTTGTTTACAAGATTGAGGGAGAAAATGGGTCCATAAATTAACACATATTTTTCAAAGTGCATGCTTAGACTTAAATTTCCAACTTCTTTACCCATTAAGAATGACATTGACTGTCAATATTCCTCTAAGGCTCAAAGTGTCCCATGTTTGTCTTTCTTTGTTCTTAACAATATTAGAGGCATAATGAGTTGAATGGATTCAAACAAAGTACATTTAAAAGCTTTAGAATATTGTGGAAATTTAGAAATTTTGAATTTGTGAAATATTTAATTGTATTGTATTTAATCCAGGGTTAGATTTTATATTGGTTTAAATTAATATGTCATCTTAATTATTTTAATACAGTTAATTTCAAAATTAAATATTTTTTTTTGTTAAATATTACTAAATTTAAAAAAATAAGAAAAAAAAATACCTTTTTTTAATATTGATAAATAAATACTTTTTTGGTTCCTAGATTTTGGGCTTAATTTTTATTTGGTCCCTAGGCTTAAAAAAGTTACACATTTAGTTCTTAGGTTTCAAAATGTTACAATTTATCCTTGAGATTTGAGTTTTTTGTTTCAATTTCACTAAATACTTACTTTCTGTTTTTAGTGTTAATGTCTATTAATTAAAGATAATTGTCTTAAATGACAAAACTGTTGGAAATATTTTTAAATGTAACAAAATGTTATTGTCTATCAGGGATATACACTAATAGACTACTATCATCTATCATCTATCACTATCATTTTTAGACATTGATAGACTACTGATAGTGATAGATGATAGTAGTCTATCATTGTCTATCACCGATAACAGTGACATTTTGCTATATTGTAATTAAGTTGACTAATTTTGCTATAGTTGAAAACAACCCATTAATTAATTTAAAAAAAATTTAAAGAATTATAATTAATTAAGTTTCACTATTTTCATCACTTAAAATTAAATTTAAAATTTCAGTTCATAATTATTTTAAATTAATTAATTGACATTAATGCCAATGACTAAAAGTGAGTATTTAAGGAAAAAATCGAGGTTTAAAAGTGTAAATCTTGAAACCTGGGGACCAAATTGAAACACGACTCGAATCTTATGGGAAAAATTATTACATTTTAAAACTTAGGAGCTAAATTGAAACCAAACTCAAAATTTAAAGACTAAAGCCCCGTTTGATAACCATTTGGTCTTTGGTTTTTAGTTTTTAAAAATTAAGCCTACAAACACCTCTCCCACTCCTAAATGTCTTGTTTTCTTATCTACTTTTTCCTCATGCTTTAAAAAATCAAGTCAAATTCTGAAAACTGAAAAAAAGTAATTTTTATTTTTAGAATTTAGCTAAGAGTTCAACTCTTGTACTCAAGAAAAATGCAAATCATTGTAAGAAGATGTGAGGAAATAGACTCAATTTTCAAAACCAAAAACAAAAACAAAAAACGAAATGGTTACCAAACATGACCTAAATGTCTAACATTTTGAAACCTAGGGATTAAATGAAAACTAAACATAAAACCATATATTGGGTAGGTTATGGTAGGTTCTTTAAAATGACTACTTGAAAAATGTGATATACATTTAATTTGTATATGACTAAATTAAAATCCAACATATCATACTCATTTTTTTTTTTTATTTGAATAAGTCTAAGTTGTAAATTAAATATTTTTCTCATGACATCAATTAGTAAATACTTTTTTTAAGCAAAATTAGTATATACTTGAAGTAAGACATGAGTGTATCAGTAATACATCTAATTAACAGTAATCAACATTCCAAATGTATAAACAATATATCTGGCAGCAATCATCGTTCAAGTAATTAAGTTAGGTGATTTTTTTTACCATTTTTGCAAATATGAAAAGATGAAGACGTGAGTCTAATTTTTATAATCATTTATGCTAATAGTGCAACCATCCCTTTGGAGCCGTTTGGGCCACGATTTTAATTGGGTGGAGTAGACTATTATAGCCCACTCGTTGTTTGGACTTCCAATTATAATAGTCATCGATGTTTCCAACTATTATAAGCTACAATTAACTATAGTATTACTATTTCAAATTCCTCTTTGTTACATTATTCACT
The DNA here is from genome assembly GCA_002890555.2 of Lagenaria siceraria. Lineage (NCBI taxonomy): Eukaryota > Viridiplantae > Streptophyta > Magnoliopsida > Cucurbitales > Cucurbitaceae > Lagenaria > Lagenaria siceraria. The sequence goes on from CM016487.1 coordinate 20,084,433, forward strand.
ATTTCTTATTTATCTTCACTCATTCTCATGAACTCAAACTAAAATAGTTTGCACTCCAAACACAGACTATTATAATTCATATAATATTATAACTCACTGACTCAAATAACGACCGACTATAATAACTAACTCAGTGTTCCAGACACTCCTTTTATGTTTTTGTTAATTGTTTTCGATTCTCGCCTTCTTAGCATTTATTAGACGAAATCTTAGTAAATCACCTACATCCCTTCTTTCACTATGTTTCAGTATTTGTAATAGGTTGTATTAGAGCTTTGTAATCATTCTTTCTTCCTCTAGTGTATAAGCTCTTTCCTATTTAAAGATTAACACTCTCTCGCTTTGTAATTTATCAAGCAAATGCAAGGAAGAATACTTTCTCAACTTGGAAAAATTTAAGGTCCGTTTGGATTGACTTTCTAACTGTTTATGAGTGGAAAAAATGTTTATAATCACTTAGAAAATCAATCCAAATGGACTATTATTCAATGCAAACTTGACAATCGTTCTACCACAACCTTAAGCCCTAAAGCCAACCAATCATTTAGCATGAGACTGTCCATAAGCATTAAAATGATACATCTCACAACTCAATCACAGCGGCAATATACCAATTTCACTAATGGTTGAAAACACACACATGAGTTAACTTTGAGATCAAGTAGTAACCAAGCTGGAATAGCTCAGTTGGTTAGAGCATGTTGCTGTTAACCACAAGGTTGGAGGTTTGAACCCTCCTTCTACTGGATTGGAAATGTCTCTCTCTATTTTACTACTCAATAAATCAATTTTTTTTTCCTTTTTTTTTTTAACTTTGCGTTTTTTTGTTCTTACAATTCTTTAGAATGATTTTAATCTTTTATGAGGGTAGATTTGAATTCATAGTAAGATTTTTAAAAGAAAAAGTCAATTTTTTTTTTTTGTTTTAATTTTCAAATTTTGGCTTTCATGGTTACCATAATTTTAAAATGGTAAGTAAGATAAATATAATTTGTACATGTACCCTATTCTATTTTGGTCTTAATATTACTAAATATTATACTTTACTTCATGAAAGTTACATGAAAAAAACTCATTTTTCTCATATTTATAAATTATACAACATAAATAGTATATGTACATATTTTGTTCATTTACATAAAGAAATATTTATACCTACAAACTTTAGAAGTTATATGGTTTGGATCAAATGTGTAGTTTCCAATCAAATTTACATTCTTATTAAATAGAAACCAACTTTATTTATATATATATATATATATATATATATATATATTTTTTTTTTAAATGAGTATAATTCAACTTATATAAAGACTTGGAAGTCAAAGATTAGATTCTTTTAAGTCTACATATTGTCTAAAAAAATATTCTATGTTTTAAAAATAAATGGATTAATATAAATTAATTTATGAAAGTAGGAGAAAACTTTGAAACTAATACAGCAATTTTAGTGGGTAACAAACAAGTTTGAAAGCAAAGACTTTGGCATGTGCTCTAAAAACCGTGTGGACGTTTTTATTTCAAATAATGAACAGCTAATTGTGGACATATAATTAAGACTTAGATTTTATAATAATAATAATAATCATTATATATTATTATTATTATTAGAAAATTTACTATAAATAGAAAAAATATCTAAACTATTTATAAATATAGAAAAATTTGATCGAATTCTATTGTTAGACAGTAAATTTTTTGTATATTTATAAATAATTTAACCTATTTTTTTTATATTTGAAAATTACGTTATTTATTTATTATTATTATTATTAGAGAAATTACTATAAACAGAAAAAATATCAAACTATTTACAAATATAGAAAAATTTCACTGTTGATAGACCGCAATAAAATTTTATCGCTTTCTATCGCTCAAGTAAATAAATTCTATTGATTGAGTGATAGAAAGCGATAGAATTCTATCGCGGTCTATCACTGATAGACTGTAAAATTTTTTTATATTTGTAAATAGTTTGACTCATTTTTTTATATTTGAAAACATTCCTTCTTATTATTATTATTGTTGTTGTTATTATTAAGACTTCCTAAACCCTATGTTCTTTCTTAAGAAACTTCTGGAAAAAACTTGACAATTAATTTTCACAATTGAAAAAAAAAAAAGAAAGAAAAAAAGAAAAACACAATGGCTCTAACACTAATTTTCAACATTTTTGTGCCCTACTAATTTTTGGTCACCATCCACTACGATTGGTTTGGTTCCTTGGAGTTCCTTTCATTTTAGTAATTTTGTAAGATAGGAATTTTTTTTTTCGACCATTTGATAATTATTTGATTTTTGATTTTCAGTTTTGAGAAAGTAAGCTTATAAAATTAAGGGAAATTACTATAAACAGAAAAAATATCAAATTACTCATATCTATCTGCGATAAACTACGATAGACTTCTATCACAGCGATAGAAAACTCATTTTTCTATATTTGAAAATAGCTTTATAATTAAACACTATTTTCTATCATATATTTTTATGTTTTGTTATCTACTATATATGTATTAATGTCTTAAAAGACCAAGCAGAATATTTGAAAAATAAAAACGGTAGTTTTTAAAAGTTTGTTTGGTTTTTTTTTTTTTTAGAATTTGATTAGCAATTAAAATGTTTGTTAAAATTATAATTGAGAAATTAGGAAAAAAAGAAACATAAATTTCATAAACAAAAAACTGAAAACAAAATCTTATCAAACGAGACCTTAGTTTTTTTTTTTTTTTTTTTTTTTTTTAAAAAAAAAATTAAGTTTATAAACATTATTTTACCATATACTTTTATGTTTTGTTATCCACTTTCTAATAATGGTTTAAAAGTCCAAACCAGATTTTGAAAACTTAAAACTATAGTTTTCAAAAGTTTGTTTATTTGTTTTGTTCTTTTAGAATTTGATTAGACATTAAAATGTTTGTGAAAATCATAATTTAAAAATAGAGAGAAAACAAATATATATTTCATAAACAAAAAGACTAAAATAAAATTATTATCAAACACAAAGCCTTAATTTTTTGTCATTGATTTTTGAAAATTAAACTTATAAACATTAGTTCTACCCTCTACTCTTTTATGTTTTGTTATTCACTTTCTACGGTTTTAAAAATTCAAACTAAGTTTTGGAAACAATTTGATTTGATTATCAACTAAAATGTTTGTAAAAATCATAATTGAAAAATCGAGAGAAAACAAACATAAATTTCATAAACAAAAAACTAAAAACAAAATCGCTATCTTCTTAATTCTTTTTCTTCACTTAGATAATTACATTATAACATAAACTTTTCATAAAGGGTATGATAATGATAAGTTAATAAGGAGTTCATATAACAACCCGACCAAATTTGTTTGTTAAACAACATAAATATTTAAGTGGAAACCTTTTGTGTTTTGGAGAGTGCCAAAGAAGTCAAGATAAAGATTTGTTTGTTTATTTGGTTTCTTGGTTTTGAAAGTCCACATGGGAAAAGATGATGGCTAAGTAGAAATCAAGAAAGATTTCCCACAATAAGATTAAAGGATAGTGCTTCAATTTTGATTTTTCTAAGTAGTGGAAAACTTTTTCACTTAACTTTGAAACTTTTAATCGGTTATTATTAATATATAAATCAACAAGTTAGGACTCTTTTGATAGACATTTCTTCACTATCAAATCTCTCTACTATATTACTAATATTTTGTAAAATCTTTCCAAGGTCCATGTCAAAATCAATAACAAATTGAGTGGTTTACAAATAAATAGGTATTTTCTCATAAGAATTCCATCCAACAGAAGTCTGTCACAAGATGTGACCTAAAGACTAATATAACCACAAACAATTCTTTAATTTAGTTCACATATGTTTCTGTCCAAATGTATCGAATATTTAGACACTTGTTGGACATGTATTGGATGAGAAAACTTCTAGTACTACGAAAATACTATACTCTATTTGTTCACACTTGAAATTTGTCTTCATAAATATTAGTAGATCTCACACTAATGTCAGTGTAGTACAAAAAAAAAATGTTTATGCTAACATACAAAACTTTCAGGAAAATTCCAAAAAGCATCGGCATAACACTTCGCCGACGCCACCTTGCCGTCAACATTTTTTGTCAAGATAGAACCATCGAGATAGGCAACGTCGACGATATTTTAACTGGTGTCAATATAAAAAGTCTTTGCCAACGGCAAGTCAATGATGAGTCAAAATCTAGATTTGTCGACGCCAAGTCAATGATGGGTTAAAATCTAGATTTATCAACGTCTAGCAGTTGCGTAGGCATAAGTTGGGTAGAGGCATTGGCGTAGGTGTTTTTCCAACGCCATTTTTTTGGTGTCGGCGTAGCCATATTTTGCTGACGCCTTTGTAGCATTGACATTTCCTTTTGTAAGGTAGTTTTTAAAAGTTTGTTTTTTTTTTAAAAAAAAAAATTGATTAGCAATTAAAATGTTTGTTAAAATCATGATTGAGAAATTGGAAGAAAACAAACATAATTTTCATAAATAAAAAATTGAAAACAAAATCTTATCAAACGAGACCTTAGTTTTTTTTTAATTAAGTTTATAAACATTATTTCTACCATTTACAAATATAGAAAAATTGACAATTTTCTGAGGCATTGACAATTTCCTTTTTAGAATATATATATATATATATTTTTGTTAGGATTGTTTTCAAATATAAAAAAATGAGTTAAACTATTTACAAATATAGAAAATTTCCACTGTCTATCAGTAATAGATCGCGATCTATAGAATTTGAACTAACCATTAAAAAAAACTCAATTTTAATTTGAAAATAGCAAAAATGGTTAATTAAAAATTTTACTGTTTTGAATTAACCATTTATTTTGAATTTTTATTTTTCTCTTTTTTTTTTTACAATTTTTATTTCTACTTTTGTTTTGAATTAACCTTTTTTGCTATTTTCAAATTAAAATTGGGTTTTTTTTTTACAGATTGAAGTTGGACATTTTTTTTCACTTTTCTAAATAACATGCTTCCTAATATTTAATTTTTTATCCTTAAACAACAAATACATGTGATAAAAGTATTAAAAGATACCTAATATTAGAGTTAATTTTTAAGGGTATTAACATAGAGTTAATTTTTAAGGGTATTAACATACTCTTGGTTCGATTAAGTTTTGATTGCTTTTTCCAATAAAAAGTCGATTCGAACCAATAATTTTTCATTTTTTTTTCAAATACAAACTAAGATGTTCAATTTTATACTAAAAAAGCCAAACTACACCAATGGATTGGTTTTATTCCATTTGATTATTTGGTCTTTCGATTTTTTGTTGCACTCCTTTTTAAATATATATTGTAGAATTCTTCTTTTTAAATCAAGTAATGTTGTTCCATTATGCAAACAATTAAGGTTGTTAATGTTTAACTTAATATAACTTTATTCTCTAAAGATCAGAGGTTACATCTCACACCTGAGTTATGCTAAAAAAAATTGTTTAATGCCCTCCTAATAATAACATAAGTTGCATAATGTTCTGATAATTAGAATTCGTGGCTCACATATTGAGTTGTTTTTAAATATAAAAAAATGAGACAAACTATTCACAAATATAAAAAAATTTCACTAACTATCCGATCACATAGTATATTTGTAAATAGTTTGATACTTTTTTTCTTCACTAATTTTCTTCTTCTCGTGAAGACATCGGGTTTATATTTAGCTTTTTCACTTAAAAGTGAAATCACCCAACAAATTTCTTTTCTTACTTTTATACGAACTTGCAGAACGATAAAACTCGAGTTGAATCGAAATTAAAAATAAATAAATAAGAGGGAAGGAGTTTGCACCTGGTGAATGAAGTTTAGGCCAAAACGAGGATGGAGAAGATGACTTTCGCGACAACAACGCCGTAGAGGTTGGCCGACGACTGTTCGGTGATGGGAGACGATGGCACGGAAGCTAGGCGGAGGGGCGAGAGCGGTGCAGATCTGAAAATTTGGAGGAAAAACTAATGAAAATAGGGTAGGGGAAAGGGTTTTAATCGGGTTTTCCCGACGCCAATAAAAAGCGTCGGGATAGACTGGATTGCCGACGCCACATACCAAAGCGTCGGGACAGCCCAACTAAAAAAAGTTCATTCTAAATTTCTCTTGACATGCAATTCACGCGTTGGGATAGGTTGGTTGATAGCCTATTATTCCCGACGACGAAAAAGTCGTCGGCAAAACACCCTATCTCAACGCTTAAAGGGAGTGTTTGAAGAGCTAGAATGTAATCAATTACTAGAAACCAGAGGAGTGTTGGAAAGCGTGCGTAATCGAAGACAGAACAAAAATAAGATTGTGAAGCATGAAAACAATTGGATTGAAAAATGTCTGAACAAAATGAGTTTTGCATTACAAATCAGACCCAAAATGCTCAATCCATAAACTAATTTTTATATATTTGTGCCCTTTTTATTTCTATAAGGAGGTTAATGTAACAAACAATAAAGGAAAGTAGTATAAAAAATTTCTCATACTATTATAATATTAGAATTTTTTTTCCAATATTGCAATACCGCAATGGACATGTTTAGACACTAATTGTACAAACTTAATATAAGTCTAATATTTGTTAGATGCATATCAAATACTCTATTTTTAAAAACCAAAATTAAAAACAAACTCATTATACACGCATATAAATCAATAAAATTATCGACTCTCAATTTTCTTCTACAAAGATTGATATATATTTTTTTAAAAAAATATTGTGGTCTTGCCTTATTTGTGTTTTAAATTTTAAAAAGATTATATATCACCATATTTGTGTCATTTTCGTGTCTCGTATCTATATCCATACTTCTTACAAGATAACATGACAAACTTTTCAATTAGTATAAATGTTTTGAACCTGTTTCCAACCAAGATTCAATTTCAAAAGCATAATTTTATTATTCTAAAAACAAAAACAAAAATCCACCCAAGTTAAAATGGGTATACATAACCTAAAATTTACTTCATTGTTAAGCAAAATATTTTCTTCTTGGGGATTCTTGCCAAATTAGCCTGATCTTAGTTTTTTAATCTTTCAAAAAGCCTATATATCATCTTGCTCCCTCTTTTTCTTCTTGGCTCTAGAGGTAGATTCCAAATGATCACTTCCACTTTCTTCTTGCTGCATCCTTTCCTCTTCAGCCACACAAAATGAGATCAGTTCATTTAGAGTCCATTTGTGTGTTTGAGTGTTGTAACAAACTTTAAGTTGAGTATATTGTGTAGGAAGAGACATTAAAACAAATTGCACAAGAAGGTCTTCACAAATCTCCAACTTTAAAGCTCTAAGTCTCGAAGCGAGACTCAACATTTCCATTATGTATTCTCTTATGTTGCCCTTCCCAGTGTACCTCATAACGACGAGCTTAGTCAAAAGGTCTCTTGCCTCTTCATGTTCATTTTTTGCAAAGGATTGCTCTAGTTCTTTCAGGAAAGCTTTGGCGTTTGTGCTCTCAACAATCAAGTCTTGGTAGACCCTTGGAATTGAGCGCTTAATGAGCATCAAACTCATGCGATTCGACCTATCCCATTTCTCAATCTTAGTATCATTAGGATTATCTAAGGTGGGAATGGGTCGATCAGTTCTTAACGCGAGGTCGAGATCCATTAATCCAAGAAAGAGCTCGATATCTTCTTTCCATGCCTTGAAGTTTGCACCAGACAAAGCAAGCATCTGACCAACTTGAGCAGACATGTTAACAACTCTGTAACAATTGAAATTCAATCATCAATGTCATAAATTAAGGAATATAGATCCTCAACATTTACACCTAATCTTCAAATTGAGGTAACAACTACTAGATATATAGTTTGTAACAATATATAATTTTTAATTTATGCATTTGTTTAAGTTAGCTTGAAAGCACCACAACGAATCTCATAGAGCAATCACTTGACCCTACTACATATGGTTGCTAAGGAAACTCATTGAATTTTAAATCCTCGGTAAGTAGCCACCACAATTCAAACCCATCACTCTATGCCCTTCACCTTTTTTATCGTCCTTATGACCATTAGCTCAACCCATTTTTATCACTACAAGTGAGTCTATTATCAGTTAAAAGTAAATCCTTTTTACGATTATAAATGAAATGATATATACTCGTACACATCTTAATTTAAAAATCCCCAAGGATATATCTTGTTTCTTAAATTCTATCTAAGGTCTAGTTACTGAAACAATAGGAAGAGTTACAATGGTCTGATATAAATAGAGCAATTAGCAAGAGAAAGACTTGAAGGATGACAAAAACTTGCTTTAACATGGTTTGGTTTCCTCATACCTACATCCATGAAGGTACCTCTTGAGAAATATTTTACTTTGACAAAGATTAATACAAAGAGATAACAAGAAATTGGCTTGTCTTAAAACTATAGAAGAACTCCCTTTTAAAGACAAATGCAATCCATAAGTTGAAACATCTCCATTAATGGGGAAGAGATACCATCAAATAGACTTCTCTAAGCTCAACTCAAAAGAGGAGTATATAAAACTGATCAATTTCGAAATTGAGCTTGAAAAGCCGATCTGTCATGTTAATATCCAACAGCTTATGAGAATCATATTATTAAATGAAGAAGAGAAGGGAATATAATGTAGCATACTTCTGAGAGGATAAGTCAAGCAACTAGTAGTTCAAGAAATGTAAAACCTTTCCACATGTAAACTTGGAAGAACAAATCGATATGCGATATTGTTAGGATTAAGATTCCCCTAACAAGAAACACAATAGAAAACACAAAAATAGAACTAGATTGCAATATCAAAAGAAATTACAATATTAATAGTTTTTCGAGAGGGTTATCTCTCTCCCAAAGTGACACATCACTATCTAATTACCACTCTGCCTTACTACTATCCTAAATATATCAGGATATATTTAGTATCTCTAACTAGAACCATCATGGACTAGTCTAGTGGTAAATAGGGGGCATGATCTTGATAAAAGGCTAAGAGGTCGTAGGTTCAATCCATGGTGACCACCTACCTAGGATATTAGGTATATCCTAGGTGTTTTCTTTGACACTCAAATGTTGTAGGGTCTCAGGCGGGTTGTCTTGTGAGATTAGTCGAGGTGTACGTAAACTGGCATCTCAAGAACTAGATTGTACCTAAGAGGTCATGGATTCAATCAAAAGTCCTCTCGACTTTATTGAGAATGAAAAAAGAAAATTGTGTGACCAAAGAAAGAACTAGATTGCAATATCAAGAGAAATTCCAATATTAATAGCCTTTCGAAAGTGCTATCTCTCCCAAAGACACACACTGAGCAATACCAAAATTATTCCCTCCTCTAAAGTGCCTAAATCCTAAATATACCCTCTTATAACCTAAAAGAAAATTGTGTGTTTCATCTCAAGAAACCAATCCATGGGCTCAACCAATCCACCAACCAAATAGAACAAAAGGTTTGATATATACTAATTCCATCACATCCACAAACTTTAGCTTTAGCTTTTTGACTGTTGTCCACAGAAGGAACATTTTGAATCTTCTTTGGCATCTCAAGATCAAAAGGAAATTGACAACTTAAAAAAGTACAAGTAAACATAGACTTCATTAGGAAAGACTTGGGCCTAAAGAAAAAGATACTAGGCATGAAAATCAAAAGAAAAGTGAGAGAATGAAGTAATCTAATCTCTCAAAATGTACTGTAAAAAAGTACCAGCCCATGAAATTACATATGCTCTATGTAAAATCTATAATAACTCCTATAAGTCAATACTTAAAATTTTCATCTCAATAGTCACCTAACACCTTGACATTATCAATTCTATCAATTAAAAATGTTTATTGTATTCTGTTTTTAATCACGAAATCAAACATTAATTTTGAATGATTATAAGGAAACAGAAGATACAAATCTCAAATTCCCAACTTTCATACAAGTCTAAGTCGAATTTGATGAAATTGAAATCATAAAAAGAAATAGACTCAGCTTTACTAAGTTCATGAATAATTATTTTAAAAAATGAAATAGTCTCTCTAAAGAATGCCGCAACAAAAGAAACGACTTGAAAGGAAAAACAAAATAATAAATAAATAAATAAGAAGGGAAAAATAATACCGACTTGATCAAAGAGGAATGGCCGATGCTCTGCGAAGAGACGGTGACTTTGCCGCCAAACGTCGCCGGTAGTGCTAACGGAGGGGGAGACGGGGGATTTTATAGGGGGAAATGGAAGCGCCGTTTAACAGTCGAACGGAATTTGTGATGATAGAGATGAAATTACAATTTTAAATTTCGTCGATTTAAAAGTGATATAGATAGAAATTTTTTGGCTCAATTAGAAAATGAGGGTGGTTTTAAGAAAAAATTGGTGAAAAATGGTGGTTTTAAAATTATTTAGGAAAGTATGATAGTTTTTTTTGTCTTTTAGTGAGAACTCTTCTTGAAAGTTGGAATGAGACCTACATAATGAGAAATGATAATTATTGTATTTTTTTTTATTTTTTTTACAAATTCATCTTCTTTAACATTTTAAGGAAACATAATACCATTTTTTTTCTATAATTATTATCTTATTGAATTTAATTAAAAAAATATTACATATTTAATCATTTTATTGGTAAAATAATAAACTATTATCTATGGATAAAGATAATACCACAATTTTTTTTACGTCATATTGTAGTTTTATTTTAATATTTAAAAAGAAAACTACAATATGATATAGTAAAATAAATTTATTACATAGATAAGTAAAATTCTAAAACCTTGCTACGTGGAAATATCAAAAGTTCTAATTTTTTCTAATATATTACTAATCCTTCTAAGTAAAATTAGTGGATAGTTATATTTTTCAAAAAAATACCTTTTGGTTTCTTAGATTTGGATTTAGTTTCTATTTGGTTCATATGTTTCAAAATCTAACACTTTTGTTTTTGGGATTTCAATAATACTCAATTTTAGTCCTTTAGATAACATAACTGTTAGGGATCGTTTGGTTTAAAGATTTATAAAATTAAACATGACAATTTTATATAATTGTAATAGATTAATTAATTAAATAATAGACATCATTCAATATATTGATAAAAAATAATTAGTTAAAAATCAATAATAACCTTAAATATAAATATTTAAAAATTGAGTAATAATTGAAATTAACCAATTAATGTATTTAATGAACCTCATATTAATTATAATATATTATTTAATCATTTTTATAATTAATTAAGTTCAACCCTAGTAATTTTAATATTAATTAAATAATATAAGAAAATATATTTTAATAAACAATAGATTATATAAAAAGTGAAACAAACAAATAAAAATATGATATGTTAATAAAGAATACTAATTTTTTTATATAAATATGATATACTAATAATGAATGAAGTAATAAAAATTAATCATAATAAATAACTAATTGATTATAAATAATCAATAATGATTATATGTTCATAATGAAGGATGAAATTAAAATTAATCTCAATTAATATATCCTGTTGATCTTTTGGGTTTTGACAATTCTAATATTTGCGTGAATGAGGAGGAAGAAGAAGAAGAAGGGAAAACTTGTAATTTTGAAAAAATTAATTAAGAATTAGCTTGAACTTTCATGATTCAAGTAGGAAAAGTTGAAGATGAAGAGAAGAAAAAAAGAATGGTATAATATGAGCGAGTATAATGAAATCGAAGACTGCAACAACCAAAAAAAAAAAAAGAAAAAAAAGGAAGAAGAAGATGGAAACATGTGCTCTCTAACATAAGAACAAGGACAAATTTAAAAGTTTAAAAAAAATTCAAAAGTTGACTTATCAACATTTGCCATATTTGCAAACATTTTAAAGAAGTGCTATATGTTTAGATTTTTTTCCTTGATTTTACTATCTATTACAATTTTTCATGCTTTAAAATAAAACTACAATATGATGTAAGATTAAAAAAAATGGTGATATTATATTCATTTATATTTAATAATTTATTGTTTTACAAATAAAATGATTAAATACGTAATATTTTTTAAATTAAATTTAATATTGCTAAAAAAAATGAAAGAAAATTATATGATATAATAAAATAACAATGATAAAAAAAAGTGATATTATATTTCCTTCAACAAAAATAAAGTAAATTAATTTGTAAAAAAAATAAAAGAAATCAAAATAATGGCATTCTCTTCATCATGTGGGTCTCATTCCAACTTTCAAGGAGATTTTTCACTGAAAGACAAAAAAAACTACCTTATTTTCCTAAATAATTTTAAAACCACCCTTTTTTACCAATTTTTTCTTAAAACTACCCACATTTCCTAATTAACCCAAATTTGGGTTTTTTTATTTTCCTTTTACCCTTTTTAGATGATGATTATATGATTATATAATGTAATTTTATATTAAAATTATTAAATTAAAAAAATTTCTCCTTGTTTTTATGCATTTGCGAAAAGAATACTTTTCTTTTTAAAAAAATCACATTTTATCCGTAAAATCTCAAATTCAAAAAATTATGCATACATTTTATCTCTAATCTATGTTTCATGATATATAACGTTAATATAATTTGATTGAAAATAAAATCAAACTCTTATTTAAAATCAAAATTTTCTCTATAAATAGCTAAATTCAACCATGGTATTTTTTTTTTTTTTTTTTTTTTTTAAATTTGTTAACCCGCTCTCCCCATTCACTTATACACCTAGCTAAGTGAGCAAACATGCAAGAAAGTCAAGAAATTTTTTTAAATAAGCTCACCCAATGTCAAATTTCAACAAAAGCAAGCAACACAGAATATATATAACACTCCCTAGGTTGTCCTAATCATACAAAATGTAAAAATTCATCCAAACTAACAATCTAAAAAATAATGGTCCTAACTTAGGTGCTCAAGGATCCCAACAAAACACAACACACATACCCCCAATCTAAAACTATACATTATACTCAATGTATTTAAAGATATAAAATGAAATGACAAATTAAAAGGGAACAGAAAACCTTCCTTGAATTTGAACGTGCATGGGGTGGTGACGAGAGCTCGCTCCTCCAAAGGTTTCCTTTTCCAACCAAGGTCAAATAAAATCCTATAAAAGAAGAAAAGGGAAAACTAAGCTAGGAAAAGCAAACAACAAAAAAAAAAAAACAATTAAATTTGTCACCTAACTGCCTCTAGGAAAGGCAAATTTTTAACGTTGATCGCTTGACATGACCCATCTATCAATGCACATAGAAGTTATTGTACTTTTTCAATCCCTTCTTGCTCTGAATTGATATAGTGCTTGAAGTCAATCAAATGTTCCTATTTCTGAAGGGTACTAGACATGTTGAATTTGAATGGTATAATATAAGAAAGTGAAAAAAGAAGAAAAAAAACTCAAAGGATTCAAAAGAATCTATGAAATAAACGACTCGACTAACTAGTAAAATTTAAGGAAAAATACTAAGAAATATAAGAAATACCAGAGGGTAAAAAAGACCAATGCTTTTCAGCCTCAAACTTTATCGCCTAGACTTCATCATATTTAAGCTAGGCTTCTTCCTCCATCTCACAAACTAGTTGTAGACATGACAAATAGTCCTCTCCTCGTCGTCATCCTTCAAGTCCATGTAAATTACCTCATGACTCTGTCCCTCAGTAGTCTCGAAGAAGTGGTGTTGCAACAAGGATTCCTCAAGCCTCCCAATAGCTGAGATAACTATTTGAGCAACTAAGTCACACTCAGACTTCACATCTCAATTCTAGTCTTTGTATCAAAATGAAGACTCTTGTGCTAGAAGGGCAAGGTTTCCCATTGCCTTCGGAGATTTTTCTGTTGAAATTCAAGAGTACTATTAGCAATCTCCTTAACCAACTCTTTTAATGACTTACTTGAGTCCAAAGTTTGAGCTTGCATTAGCGCTTGAGATGTGGTGAAGCTTTGGTCATATGGGCCTTGCTACCATCCTTTGGTTTCCATAGCCAAAAGACACCTCTCATCTAAGGGTGTAGTGATCGTAATCTAATTGACATGGATACCCCCTCATGGTATAACTACATGAAACTAGGTCTCACTGTAATTGAGGGTATGCTTGCGTAGGATGCCCTATGAGCGAGCAAATCCTACAGCATGCACTTGCTGCAATCTCCCTACAACCACTTGCCAAAGAAATTATCAGAACTAACTCTAAAAGTTCTCCATCTTTCACAAACAACATACTTTCGATCCAATTGTTCATTTAGCCTATCATGGTGATATCCCGACCAAGACCCTAGGTTTTCACAAAACTTTAAACTTTTCTTTTTTTTCGTTCTTTTATTTCTAAAACTAGTTTTTTTCCCTTTTATCACTATACTTCTCTTTTCTTCATCTTTTCCTCCCTTTTTATTTCTTCGTGTCCCTTCTTCCCCACGTTTTCAGTAGCTAGCCTTCTTCTTCAACTCTAGTCGATCCTCAAGTAATAGAGTCGCGCCACTCTGCAGCGCCAACAGTGAACAACACAACTCCAACTAACAACCCACTTGTACCTATACGTGCTACACCATTAGTTATAGTTTGCTCCTTACCTATAGTAGTGACTTGTTACAATAACCACGAGACCTCCAATGATTGATGTATTTTCCACCTTTGCACAAATCGAAAGGGTTGGCTGAAAGATATTTTTCGGTCTTCGTCTTGGTCAAGAATTCTACCAAGAAAGCACAAAAAATTAGCAGTTAACATGTCATAAAAAGGAGTTGCAATTTTATTTTGATCTTAGTCTTGGTCTAAGCCGAGATAACACTAAGAAATGCTAAGAAAATAATTGGGCAAAAAGGTTATTATTTTGTGAAAGATTGAAAACTTTTTGTGCTATTTCTAAAAGTTTCTCACTTGACCAAGCAAATAAGCTAACTTAGAAAGTTGATGGTTAAAGATAATTCATTTCATTACTAGGATCAACGATTCTGCTACTAGATGCCCAAAACTGATTCAAATATTCGCCATGATTAGAAAAAAGATACAAAGAGAAACAAATGAAAGCAAAAGAAAAGCTTTAATTAGAAACTACTTGACTCCCTAGCGACGACACCAATTTGAACCATCAAAGGAGGTCGAAAACTTCAAAAGGGATAGAAATGCAATATCACTAAACAATCGAGTTTAAAGGAATAAAATCACCTAATTGCAAGTTTGATAATAGGAATTCTACTCTGGCCAATCACAAGCACATGACATACTTGACGCAAAAAAGCCGAATCAAGCACACATAATCATTACTTAAGAAACTTAATTAAACTAAATGCTCAATTTAATAGTGTTGAGAAGCATTCCATACAAATTAAACACCTATATTAAGATCTAGAAAACATTGAGAGGATTAATTCTTAAAAAGTACCTAAATAAACCAATCTATTTCTTCTATAGTTCTAAATCGATCATGCAAGTTATGTGCCCCATGAAAAGCCATAAAAGATACATACACACGATTCGATTCTCGTTACTAGACAAATGACCGCACGATAATTACAGATCATGCATCATAAAATAGCGATTGTAGGTGTATTCATAATTAGGTCATCAATCCAATCATTAAACACGGCTAAAAATTTAAGCATAGACTAAAGAATACTTACAATCAAGATATGAAATTAAGCGCAATTCCTCATCAAATATAATTTGGGCTCGTCCAATCCTCTAAAACTGAAAAATGACAAAACCTACCTTCTCGTCGAGATGATGAAGCTAAAATCTAACATCATTCAGCTCGATTACAAGGAAAAACTAAAAGACAAAAGAGAAAGAGAAAGAGAAAGTGAAAGAGATCAGAATCGATGGAGGGGGCTAGAAGCTCCAATGATATAACCTAAATTAAAAAAAATATTGCTTTTATATTAGAGTGAAAGCATTGCATACTACTAACTGCCTTAGAACGATGCAAGAGTCAGGTCTTAGTGTCCCATAGCGAACAACACCTACCTTATTTCTTCAACTCAAGAGTGTTGCAATGCTCTCATGTAGCGTCGAGCCAAGCGTTGTGTACTGTTTAAATGCTACTCTACAAGGGCATTTGGGTCTTTTTGCACGTTATTGAGTTCAATTGCTCCAATTGACCTTTAAATACTTCGTTTAGCTCTAAAATGCAACTAAGATGTCTTAAAGGCTTCCCAAACTTGATTGTCTACAATGAAGCATATTTAACTATAAAATTTCCTAGCACTAACACAATTTAGGCCAAGAAAGACATCTCTTTTATGAATCTATTAAATATATTTTTTTTAAAAAAAATAATAAATCTAGAATTTCAAGATAGCGAGAGATTTGAATCCCCAATGTTTTCTTTTTATTGAAACATCCAAAGCAAAAGCAAAACTACAAGCATCCTCCACTAAAAAATATATAGTACTATTGTAGTACATACTCTTCCCATTCAATATTTGGCACATTGTTAAATAATTTATTATTTTATTATTTATTTATTGGGTGGACCCCACATAATTCTTAAATGTTACTTTTGTGGCAAGCAATGAACGAATGTAGTATGAAAATTTTTTCATACTACCGTAGTAGTAGAAATGTTCTCATCCTCCACCAACAATCCAGAAAACCAATTGAGAATAAAGACCTCATTTAGAATGCCCTCTTCAGAGGGAGAAAAAGAACGTTGAACAAAAAAAAAATATAAATCACCAAACTCACATCCGTGAGCGCTAAATGATAGGCAAGACCGTTACTCGATCTATGACATTTGGAGAAAGAAGAGATACACAAAGCAGCAGCCTGCTCCTTGATCTCATTCACTAGCCCAAAAATTTTAGACAAGTCAACACTCACTCCATTCACAACTCGAGTAATTCCAAAAGAATCAGAACTCCACACACAACATGGGGTGGAGATGTGGCAACCCCACTAGTCAGAAAAGGAGATCAAACCTTGGACGATAGCGAAGGCTTCCAAATCCTTGATAGCCTATTTACTATAAACCACACAACTTCCTACACCAATAAGAGACCCGACGAAGTCACGAACCACCCACTCCACACCACTGCAACCAAAGCGATGAATCTAGGAAGCATCAACATTCATTTTCTAGCAATTATCTTCTAGAGGATCCAAAGGAAAGTGACTCGGTTGGTTCTCTCCGCTCGCTGAATCCACAAAGAGCACATCCGCGAGCTGAAAAGCATTAAGATGACGCTTTATGGATCTAAAAATGATTTGATCATCAATTGTTTGAATAGAGTTTTGAACTTGGTTTCAAAAGTTCCACAAATCCCAAAGTTTAAAATTGGAGTTCTTATATTTTAATTACTGTTGGTTGTTTTTTCTAGAAAAAAAAAGGGTACAAGGAGTACTTTTCTTTTATAGCCCAAACAAAAATTTACATTTTCCATTTTCTTCATATTTTAATCTAGAAAGAAATATTTTCAAACACGTAGGGTTTTCCTACAAATAATCCAAAAAAAAAAAAGAAGAAGGAAATATTTTTCAAACACGTAGGGTTTTCCTACAAATAATCCAAAAAAAAAAAAGAAGAAGGATGAGTAATAGATTTATATTATTTTAACCCACACTTTCATTTGTTTTTAATTTTAGGCTTTTTTTTTTTAATTTCTTAAAAACACATAAGTTAAAATATCATTCGTAATTTGCGACTTGTTATACTTTTAATCTCCATACTTTTAAAAGTCTCAATTGGTATGTAAATTTAAAAGTAGTCTACTATTAATTTATTATTTATTTCTCTCCTTAATTAAAAATAGTCTCTATTAATTTTAAATTTTAAATTGAAAAATTACTAAAAAAAAAATTTAACTATTTATAAATATAGAAACATTTTACTGTCTCAGCGATAAACCGCAGTAGCGATAAAATTTTATAGTGGTCTATCGTTGATAGAAAGTAAAATTTTTATATATTTGTAAATAGTTTGACTCATTTTTCTATATTTGAAAACAACCCTTTTAAATTCATGCATTTTCATAGTAATTAATATAAATTATTGTTATTATTTTATTTAGATTGAAAAAAATTAAATTAAAACTAACTATTAGAGATTAATATTTAAAATTTATTAAATGTGCATAAATTAAATTTGAAATTTGAAAGTATATGAATTAAGTGAGACTTGAGAGATTGAATTTAAATAGATATTTAATATAATTTTATTTTAATTTATGTAGACAAATATTTGAAATAACATGATATGAGTAAGTGTCTGAGTTTAAAAATCTTGTTCTCAATTTTATGTTAAATGATTGATTAAGAAAAATCAAATTGAAGAACTAAAATAGTTTTGTTATGAAACACATAAGAATGTTAGAGTTGATCAAATAAAACTTGAACATTATTCTTATTATGAAGGAAATAAAATTTAGATTTCAAATCTAATTTCCTTAGTTAACTTTGCATTAATTCTATTTTTATCCAACTTTCTTAACTTTAAATCTTTGAACTTCATGAAACATTTTCGATTATGCTATAATTTTTTATTTTTATTTTTATTTTTGTACAATGTGAGATGGTAGAGAGAATTTCGACCTTCAAATTAAGCTCACTTTAATTAAAAAAAAAAACTTTTATACATAAGACAATTAATGCGATAATACGAATATTCAAAATTACATTGTCCATTTACTTAAATAATTAATAAAAATGAATACATTTAAACTTTAAAGAAATAACAAACCTAAAAGTTTAAATGCTAAAATAGACATTTGAAATAAAACGATCGATGATAATTAAGTGATTAAAATAATATTTAAATTAAAGATTAAAATATCATTGTGGCCTCTCTACTTTGAGACTGGTTTAATTTTCGTCGTTTATATGTCCGATTTTAGTGCATATACTCAATAAATCTTAATTTTAGTCTCGATTGCTAGTTATTGTTTTTTTTTTTAAAAAAAAATTATTATTTATTATCATTTTCACTATAAATTTTATAAACATATTCACATATTGTATTTTTGTACATACAATTATTATTATTATTATTTAACTAATTTTGATCAAAATTAACTTCAAGGGGCTAAATATAATATTTATTGAATGTATGTGACTAAAATTAAAAAATTAAAAAGTACAAAAAGATAAAAAGTGAAAAACTCCAAATTACTAAAAGAGAGATTATTTTAAATATCAAATTATTTACAAATATAAAAAAAATTTACCGTCTATTAACGATACACCAAGATAGAGCGAAAGAAGTCTATCACCCAGTGATAGAAATCTCTAGCTATCTATAAATGAAAAATATTTGATATTTTTTTATTTTTGAAAACCACCCATACTAAAATATATTTTAACCTAAATTAAAATTTGAAAAAAAAATAATAATTATATTATAAATTTATAAGCAGCCAGAGTGCAGAAGTCTACAAAAATAACTGAAAAGTCCAAGGTTTATTTTTTTTCAACTTATGACGTCATCTCTTCTTCTTCACTTCGTCTCTATTTATATATTCTTCGTTCTGCTTCACAGCCAAAACCAACCCCATTTCTCTCTCTACTGAGTCTAAAATGGAGTGCAGCGAGGCAAAATCCAGCCAAACTTCAACTATCCTCCTTTCTCAGTCGCCTTCGTCGTCTCCTTCACCGCCGCCGAGTGTTCAGGTCGGCGTGGTGGTCAGTCCGTGTGCGGCGTGCAAGATTCTGAGGCGGAGATGCGCAGAGAAATGCGTATTGGCGCCCTATTTTCCTCCCTCCGATCCTCTCAAATTCACCATTGCTCACCGTGTCTTCGGTGCTAGCAACATCATCAAATTGCTTCAGGTATCTCCTTAATCCCTAATTTCCGTTTCTCTTTCAGTTTTGCGTGTTCTCTTCTTGTTTTTAGGTTTTGAAATTTTGAATTCTATTGTGGAAATTGAAAATTGATCTTAAAACCGTAACGGAAAACCATAGAATTAGTGTGAAAATACTGTTTACATGAATAGTTTGAGCAATTGAGTTCATCTCTGTCTGAAATAAAATTTACTATTGAAATTGATCAAACGAAATCCTAATATTCTCCATATTTTTCCTGGAAATCTGAAGAAAACACAATCCTAATCTGTTTGATTGCTACGCTCAATGAAAATTTGGAGCAATTATAATCAAACATAATGAAAATTGAAGGAATCAAACGAAAGCAGCCCAACTGTTTGATTTTTGTCCTCACAGAACAGCCAATCATATTAATCACTTTTTCCTGATATTAATCACTTTATTGAATTCTACAGGATCTTCCTGATTCACAAAGGGCTGATGCAGTGAGTAGTTTAGTGTATGAAGCAAGTGCAAGAATTAGAGATCCAGTTTATGGGTGTGCAGGGGCCATTTGCCAGCTCCAGAAACAGATAAACGAATTGCAAGCAGAGCTAGCCAAGACACAAGCTGAGCTTGTCAATATCCACTGCCACCAAGCCAATTTGGTGGCACTGATTTGCAAGGAATTAGCCCAAACACCGCCACCAGTGTCTCCGCTGCCGGACCACCGCACATTTGACAACAATTTCAACATTGCCACTCCTCAGAACCACCAAGGCTACACATCTTTGTTTGAGGATAGCAATATTTGGGACCCTCTTTGGACCTGAGAAAGAAAAAAAAAAACTTGAACATTGGTAGGGTCGAGATAAATATGACTACGAAGGGGAGGAGAGATTAGATTTCTAAGACAAAGGTTTTAGAAAGTCAAACTTGGATTGGTTTTAAGTAGAATATATGAAAGTTTAGTAGTTGAATATTGGGTAATATTAGGCAGTTGTTAGGTTAAATGGGTTCCTCATTTGCTCCCTTAAAACCAAGAAAAGTGGAGTGAAGAAAAAGGACTGATGTTTACTAGACTAGATCAGTGCAAAAGTATTATATCTTAGTATATATCTTTTTTTTTTTTTTTTTTTTCTTTTTTTGGTTACCTACCATTAACTTCTTAACATTGATGTGTCAAGAAAAGAAACATCATTGTCAAAATGTCTTTGCTTAAAGTGGTGTCAATTGTTGCTTCCCTCATTTTGAAAATGACTAAAGATGCTCCCTTTTGAAATCTAGGGAATCCAACTTCTAATTTTATTAAAATTTTATGTCCATGGACTTATCTTAGGTTGTTTTTTTTAATATCAGATATTCGTAGTTCGGTTCTGTTTGATAGTTAAATCGAATCGAAAAATTTGATTTTGAATTTATATCAAACCGAATCGAACGGCATGTTTTCTCAAAATTGAACTACAAATATTCAATTCTATTTGATTTGATTTTAGATTTTATATATAATATGTAATATTTTTTAAAAATACATATAGAAAAAAAATGGTTCGGTTCGATTTTATCTAACATAACAGCTTTATAATATATATAATGTTATATATATATATTAAAAAACATATATAATATATAGAAACAGTTCGATTCAATTTGGTTTTTTATTTTAACTAAGATAAGTAGTTCGGTTCGATCTAAAAAATTAGATTTTCTTATAATTTTAAATTGAAACTTCAATAAAAATTAAAATTTTTTATTGGTTCAATTTTGTCATGTTCAGGTTGGTCGATTTTGATGAACAGCTCTGTTACTTGTGTTTTATGGGCCAACATGGAAATAGTTCAATTACCTTTACTGTTCGAGGCTAAAAGAATTGATCCTTTTAAACCCAATTTGAAAGTTGAAAATTTTATCGTACACAGTTTAAAGTTTTAAGACAAACTCTTTTGGTATACGACAAAAAAAAAATAATAATAAATCTTTTGGAAGTTCAAAGGACACATGAGCAAAGCAAAATTTTGGAAAAATAAAAAAATTGAGGAATTAAAGTTGTAATTAAAAAAGAAGTTAAAATATCATTTTAGTTCCTATATTTTAAAATGTGTTCAATTATAGCCATGTACTTTCCAATGTCCAATTTGAGTTCCTATACTTTTAGTAAATCTTAAATTTAGTCCCTTAAAATTAATTAAATAATCATAATATTTTCATGATAAGAAACACAATATGTGCATATGTTTTCAAAATTTTATAGTGAAAATGTTAATAAAAATAAAAAGTAATGAAAAAATCCACAATAAACTAGTAGTAGGGACTAAATTTAAAATTTATTGAAAGTACAAGAACTAAAATTGAACATTTGAAAGTATAATGATTAAAATTAAACAAATTTCAAAGTATAGGGACCAAAATGATATTTTAACAAAAAAAAAAAAAAATCAATTGGGCACTATTTCTAAAAAAAAGTTGAAATATAATTTTGGTCCCAAAAAGTTTGTTCAATTTTACTCTCTCTACTTTCAAATGTCCAATTTTAATCCCTATATTTTTAATAAATTTTAAATTTAATCTCTTAAAGTTAATTTCGATCAAAATTGGTGATAATAATAATTTCTAATGGACAAAAGATAATATGTGACTATTGTTTAAAATTTATAATAAAAATACTTATAAATAATCTTCTAAAAAAACAATGCTAACATAAATCAACTCTAGAAAAGCAAAAATGGCTAAATTTAAGATTTATTGGAAGTATCAAAATTAAAATTAGACATTTAGAAGCACACTACAAAGACTAAAATTGAACAAAATTGGTATAAGAATAAGACTATATTTTTTTTTTAAAAAAAGTTTAAGATATTTCTAAAAATTTTGAAAGTTCAAAGCTATTTTTGACACAAAATACTCTCAAGTTGTAATGCTCCAGGCCTAGGATTCCTCCATCTCATACGTTGCTTGGCTTGAATAGGGTAGAAGTTGTTCTCACAAACCAACACGGGTCATTTTCAGCATGCTTTATCTTCACCCAACATAAGATTCAAGCTAATCACGCTTAATTTTGGAGTTTTTATGATTGAGTTACTAGAAGGTGTACCTTATTGGTATAAACAGTAATTTTTAATTTTTTAAGTTTATTGATACCTTAGAGTATTTTGTATAATTTAGTAAAGGAAAAAGAAAAAAAAGAGAGAGAGAGAGAGAATAAAGTTGGATTTTTCAATCGCGAACCTGGCGCGTATTCGATTGGGAAAAGACACGATTCTGCGCGAATTTGGAAGATCATTTCTCTGTCTTTCCTTCTTCCTTCCATAATCATCAATCAATTTCTCCAAATTCCCAAAACCCTTTTGTTTCTTCCACATTCCTCTGATTTCCCTATTCCCACTCTCACCTTACTCCATTCTTCTTCTCTCTACAACTCACAGAACCAACAACAATGGCGGACACCATGGACGACGATTGCATTCAAGACTTAATCACCCAGCAGCGTTCCGAACTCCTTTCCGCCAAAACCCTTTTCTCCGACCTCGATTTCGCCTTCCAACTTCAACTCCAGGAGGCAATGAATGCTTCTCTTGCTTCTAAACCCTCGATCGAACCTTCTCCGTCACTTAACACCGCTGTCCCTGTCTTGGATTCTGAGGAAACTGGCGCTTTAGACTTGGCTACCACTCTTATGCTCGAGGACATTGCAAGGTTTGCCATGGAGTTCAAGGACCGGGAACACTGTCAGACTGAGATGAGGAAAGTGAAGGAGGAGCTTAACCGTCGGATTCACGATCAGAAATTTGCGGATTATATTCGCAATGTTCCTGAGAATGAGTGGAGGAAGTATGGGGATAATTATAAGAAGCCATATGGTGAAAGTTCCTCGTCGTCTTCTTCTTCTCCTTCTCCGTCGAGGGTGGATTCTGAGTGTTTTAGGGTGTATTCGAAGGGGTTGATTAGTGAAGAGAGGATTAGAGATATGGTGGTTAGGGTGGCTGGGATTGGGGTTGCGGTTTGTGATCCCAAGGATAATCTGTTGTTTGAGAAGATGAGTCCTCTGGAATCTATGGTGGATGGTAAGGAAACTAGCAGCGAATGCGCTGAACTTGAAGCACTGGTTGAAGGCCTTAATGTTGCTCTTGTTTTAGGCTTAAAAAATGTCACTTTTTTCTGTGCTGATTACATGCTCTACCAGTATGTAAGTTGCAATAATTTTTCATCCATTCCTCCTTTTTATGTCTATATACTTATTCTATGGTTAGACTTGCATTGGTTTTTGTTCTTTGAATATAGTTCTCTGTTGGAAATAACTAACTACCAAGCGTCATATAAATTATCTTAAGACTACTGAGTGTATGAGCATGAGAGTTTACTTGATTTAGAATTCTCAGAGGAAATGTTTTTTTTTTTGTAAACATTAAGCAAATATTGATGTGAGGGCCAACAAGTCATCCTCCCGATCGAAGAGCCATGGTCGCCACTGTTAGATGATAATTTTCGTTCACCCATTAGCTTAAGCTTTTGGGTCAATCAGCCATTTAACATGGTATTAGGGCAGGTTGGTTCAGGATGTCCTGAATTCAAAATCCTTGCCTGCCTAATTAATATTGATTTCCACTTGTTAGATCTTCTTCATATTTCAAACCCACAATCGGCGATTTAACAAGCACCTACTAAGATTTGATATCATCCTTCAAGTTAACTTGACAACCCATAGTAGCATGGTTAGACTGAGAACAGTCATGGAGGGTGCAAACAGGACACTCATGGATATAAAAAGTAAAAAACAAACTAGGGGAGTAATTAGATGGGTGCTTAAATAAAGAGCTCTGTTTAGAAGCCACAATAACCATAGAATCTGCTAGTTCCAAATGTATTTGATAAAATAACAAGGTGGGTGGTATCGGTTTCTTACCCCCAAAAAAATAATCATATAATAATTATAATAATAATAACAAGGCTGGTATAAACTTTTTATCTGTTGCATCATGATCTATTCTCCAATGTTCTTAGTGGTTGTCTGAATATATGACCGAGACTAGTAGTTTGAAGTTTTATGTTTTTAAATTAATGTTAATATGCTATTTATCACTATATGAATTTCCAGCATTCATCCTTATTGACAAAAAAAATTTAATAAATGCCTTTTGGTTTTTCCTTTGAGTGATTTATCTTTGTTGACATCAAATGATCGTATTATGTTGAGTTATTTAATTTAATTGGATTAATTGCATTGCAAACTCTAGCACCCGGTAATATCGGTCTCCCTTCTGACTTTCTATATCCAATATGAAAAAGGGATATAAGAAAAAGTTATAATTTGATATCATAATCCATATTATGTGGTTACAGCTTACAGGTAGGGTGCCTCTAGGAGCGAGCTCCTTGGCAACATTGGTTAATGAGGTGGTTCTTCTTCAGGGAAAATTTACCTATTGTAATCCATCCCTCGTGGCACGTGATGATATCAAGTTTGCTTTTAGACTTGCAAGAGAGGCTATAGTTTCTCAAATCACCTGGCCTGCAGAAGCTGATAATGGAAAGTGCTTGAAGGAAACTTGCACAATTTGCTTTGAAGATGTTCGTGTGGATCATATGTTTTCAGTTGATGGTTGTTTGCACAGATACTGCTTTTCTTGTATGAAGCAGCATGTAGAAGTAAGGCTGCTCAACGGGAATGGGATGCAGGCAAACTGTCCACATCAGGGTTGTACGTCGGAAATTAATATTGAAAGCTGCGGAAAGTTCTTGGAACCTAAGGTGTTTGAGATTATGAGCCAAAGGATTAAGGAAGCTTCTGTTCCTATTCAGGAGAAAGTTTATTGCCCTTTTTCCAGGTGCTCAGCATTAATGTCCAAAAGCGAGCTGTTAGAATATACCAAGGCTTCATATATTGATGCAGAACGAAATGGGGCAAGGAAATGCATGAAATGTAATCGGTTTTTCTGTATTAATTGCAAGGTCTCTTGGCATTATAACCTGACTTGCTATGACTACGGGAAGTTAAATCCCAATCTCCGTCCAGATGAGCAAATGCTGAAGTCTCTTGCATCAAGGAAACTTTGGCGCCAATGTGTTATGTGTAACAATATGGTTGAATTGGCTGAAGGCTGCTATCACATCACCTGCAGGTGCACTATTTAGCTTTATCTATCTCGCTTGCTCCTTTTTTTCTTTTCTTGGATGAACTGCAAATCAAGCGGAAAATATTAACAGCTAAAAATGCAATATTCTTCAGCATCCAATGAACATTTACGCAATTCACTAATTTCTACATGCTTGGAAGTTGAGAACGGGTAGCAGTATCTGAAATAGAGAAAGTTTCTAAGCGTAATTATCTTACGGATACTGAAAAACACCCCTCAAAGTTGGTTAACTGCACTCCACTTTACTGGATATTGATTTGTCTTGTCAAAGAAAATAATAACAATTGGCATTTGATTTGTTGAGGTCAGGTCAGTTTTAGAGAGAATTTTATCCTAGTTCCATGATTGCCCTGTGATGTTGCTACAAGTTTCTTTTGTTGAAGTTGCTCATTGGAGTTTTCTTTCCCTCCTTTCTAAATGTCAATGGATTCTGTTTGCAGATGTGGATATGAGTTTTGCTATACATGTGGAGCCCCCTGGAAAAAAAAGAAGCCTACATGTAACTGTCCAATTTGGGACGAGCGGAACATCATACACAATCAACGTCGAAGATGAGCTTTTTAGCTGAGAATTTGGGGAATACCTGCCCCCTTTCTTCTCTTCAGTTTCTGTTTCTTTGCTCACTTTTGGAAGGTAGCCGAAGATAGACAGTAGGTATTTTGTGCAGTTCTTTAGTTGGTGACATACTGATATTAGATCACAGCTTTTATCGACTTTAAATGTCTCGTTTTCTATCTTGCAAGACATCGTTGGTCGGTTTAAGGAACCGATGGAAGAAAACAAGTGTAAAGATGCATCGTTGGTCGGTTTTCTCGACTTTTAGGTTTGACATGAAGAGTTTTCATGTACAGTTTTCTTAGTCCACAAATTTCTGTTGTGCTCAGAAAATAGGTGTTTAAAGAATTAGGAGAACTTTGGAACCACTCTGTTGGCTATGAATTAGAACAATGATGCTTGTTATTCTGGAAACCAGAGATTCCATGCCATTATTCTTCTTAAACCTGGTTGAAGATTGTTTGTACATGGATATGACTTTTCCAAAACCTTTTGCATCTTTGAAGAACCTGGCTCACAACTTTCAAAAAAGGAAAGAACACTTCTCTTTAGGGAAAATCATGAGCAAGATAGCAGTTCAAAAACTTCGAAACTTGGGTGTGGGTGTTAAAGAGGATGTTGAGAATAATATTCTTGTAAATATTCTTACTAAAATTTCTTATATAATTCTTTCATTGGGAATGAAAAAAAAAAAAAAAGAGGATTTGTTTGTAGTAAGGCTCATAGAAATTGTTTTTTTTTTTAGAACTATTTGGATTTTTAGTTTTTTATTTTCTATTTTGTTTTTGATATTTTAAAAAGTTAAAAGAGTTTAAATTTCTTTCTATGAAAAGGATTCATATATCTCTTTTTTGGATTAAATTTAGGAGAATTACTATAAACAGAAAATATAAGTCAAACTATTTACAAATATAGAAAAATTTCACTTTCTATCAGTGATAGACTGCGATAGAGTTCTATCGCTTTCTATAAATTCTATCGCCTGAGCAATAGAAAGCGAAAGAATTCTATCGCGATCTATAGTGATAGACTGTAAAAAATTTCTATATTTGTAAATAGTTTGACTTATTTTTCTATATTTGAAAAAAGCCCTTAAATTTATACATTTTATATAAATTGTCTCGTGTGTATGAATGAGATGAAGAAGGAATAAAAATAATTAAAAGGTTATTCGTTTTTTGTACTTTAAGTTTTAATTTCATTTTAATTCATGTTTGTTTGATTTAAATCTTAAATTCAATTCAATTTATACTTTCAATAAATCTTAAATTCAATATAATTTGTTAGTTAAAAAATAATAATAGTAATTTCCTACTTTTAAAATATATTGAAACTACAAAGATTAAAATTGAACATTTAAAAATAAAATTATCAAAATGAAAAAAGTACTCAAAATACATAGATCAAAATAGTACTTTAACTTAATTTTTTTTTTAAAACGTCTAAAATGAGTATAACTCAACCTACAAGAAATTTATATTTTATTTTTCTCCCGATCAAAGGATAAATTTTTCACTTCAAAGCCAAAATGAGTATAGCTTAATTGATATATACAATATATTATCTACTTCGAGGTTAGAAGTTTGATCCCTCTTTTAAATATTATAAAAAAAAAAAAAAAAAAAAAAACTCCCTTAAAAAAAAATTTTAAAAAAAGTGTGGGTCCCACATAATCCATAAGTCGTGTCAATGGAAAAGGATAAGGGGCATATGGACGTCGACGATAGATTGAACTCTCATCGCCATTACACCACCATTTTCAGAGCTTTACAATTTCTTCTTCCTCTGAACTCTCTGGAAATGGCATCAGCCTCTGCATTTACAATTTCCCCATCTTTCCCAACCTCAAGCTGCCACAAACCTAAGAGGAAACCTATTTCTTCAGCGATCTTCTGTCAAAAGGGTTCTCAATTCGGGCTCCGTAGGGAGATTTTGAAAGGATTCACTCTCCTTCCTCTTTCCCTCCCTCTTTTCGAATCGTTAAATCCACTTCCTTCTGAATCGAAAGAGATCGAAGTTGGCTCATATCTCCCTCCCTCACAGTCTGACCCTTCTTTTGTCTTCTTCAAAGCTTCCCCCAGTGATACCCCGGCTCTTCGTGCAGGTATTATGACTTTTTTCTGTATTTTTCTTTCTCATAATGTATCTAAGTTGTTAGTTCTTTTGACAAGGAAATTTTTCATTTTAACAAATGGGGTTTGCTTTTTATTTGTTGGAAACCTTTTAGAATGAGAATGTATGTTTCCCTGATTGATTCTTCGGCTTGACTTAAGGATTCAAACAAGTTTGAGATTTTTGTTATTTGGGTCCTGACTCGTGAGATTCAAATACTTTTTGGTTGGTTGTTCTGGATAACTGCTTCTCTGAACTTAGTTGGAAAACTATGTGTGAATAGTGGTTGCTGATCAGTTAACCATCTATAATTGTGAGGTGGTTTATGGCATAATTGTGGATGATTTGGGGTGAGCGGAATAGTAGGGTGTTTAGAGGAGTAGAAATGGATACTAGTGACGTTTGTCCCTTGTTAGATTTCATGTTTCCGTTTGGTCTTCAATTTCAAAGACTTTTTTTAATTATTCGATAGCCACTATTCATGTATAGTTGGCTTTTTGTATGTTCTTACATTTTTTTCAATGAAAGTCTTTATTTCTATTAAAAAAATGGCATAACTGACGGTAGGTACTTCTTGAATTAGTTTGTTCGTCTGAGAGCCGGTGTTTTAGTCTGCATTGGTTGAGTTAACAAGGGTATGAGATTTTTCTTTGGAAACTGAAAGTGGAGTGAACTTGAACCTTGGGTGGGTGTTTTGGAAGATTGTATGTTTCTCTATGTACTATATACAATAGTTCTTACTTCAAGCTGCCTTCTTGAAGCTGATACCTTTTTTCTTCCTCCATTTGAAGTTGATACCAATAAGAGTTTAAATGTCTCCAATCCGATCAAATAGTTCCAGAACATCAAGAACTTAGAGTGCAAGATATGATTAACCAACCTAGAAATGTAAAAAGCAGAAAAGAAAAATTATCACAAGATGCATGTGGATCAATCTATAATTTGTATTCAGTGTCCAACCCCAACACTATTTTATTTAACACATAGAGGAACATACAATCTTGAGAACATAGCCTAAGGTTTAAGTTTACTCCATTTCATGTCTCAGAGAACTTTCTCATAACCTTGGTAACTCAACAGTCATAGTTGATGCATCCATGGCGTTAATCATAGAGACTATGTAATGCTACTGGATTTTACAAGAGGAAGAAAGATAAGAGAAAGCAGGAACAAAGGCAACAAAAGAAAGCAAAGCGGTATAAGTGCATTGAAAAAGGAAAAAATGTTTTAAAAGTTAGCTATATTTGAAAAGGAACTGCTCAAAATAGATAGGTTTTGTCATGTGTGAGACAGCTTTGAACGTTTTTACTTTTTCCTTCCTTATAAAAGGCTACAGTGAGTGCTCTGGTTGGATGTAATGATAGGTTATTATCATCTTAAAAAAAATTCACCGAACAATTTGACTTTTCTAGCCCTAACAAACTTAGGATGGCACATGAAGGAAATTGTTTTTGGTAGATTATTCTTTGTCCCTATAGAAGTACAGAACGTTCTGATAAGGTACCAATGATTTCTATGATACTGAATGATACAATATTAAAGATTCTTCGATAAATGATACAATACCAAAGAGGCTGTGACATGGCTCATGGGATTAAATTTGGAAAATGCAAAATAACATCAAAAGTTCAAGATTGGTGTAGGTCGTAGTCGTGTTGCCAATTTTGTGTGTCCATTCTTGGATCAATAAGAAATGATTGAAAATAATTTTGTGGGTTTCTCATTCTCTTTGAGGTGCTCTTTCATTTCCTTGAGGCGTCTCCATTTCTAAGTTTTTGAAGTCTTCTCATCTCATCTATTGACGCCAATGAGAAGTTTTATCCATGGTGATCTCTCTAGATATGCCTTTTGGTTAAGTCTTAGATGAATGTTGAACACTTGAAGCTTACTGAATGTTCTTTGGTTTATGTCAGTACTTGGGGACTCAAAAGAGTACCAAACATCATTCGTTTCACTTAATAAATTTCCTTGGGATTCTGGATAGCATGCTGATTGTGAACAAAATATGCCAATTACATGCTGTTGTGCCACCCAATCTTCAATTTCATTGTGTAGGAAACTTGACAATGCTAATCGCTTCTAGATTTTTACCATATGTATGGCACAAATAGTTCAGATGACGGTAAGGGAGGATCAATGGAATCTAGTTTTTCTGTTATTTTTTAAATACGTTTTTGACCTGGGATGTTATAGTCTCCATTTTTGCTTCTGAAAATTATGAAAGCATATCCTATCGATGACGGATGCACACAGCACATTATTAGTTATAATTTTCTTTCGTGTTACTCTCTTCTAAGTTGTTAAATGATTTATATGCTAATGGTACTTGAGATTTAGTTCTTTGCAGGAAATGTGCAACCATACCAGTTCGTTCTGCCCCCAACTTGGAAACAAACGCGTGTAGCAAACATTTTATCTGGTAATTACTGTCAACCCAAGTGTGCAGAGCCTTGGGTGGAGGTGAAATTTGAAGATGACAAACAAGGGAAAATTCAGGTGGTGGCTTCCCCTTTGATACGTCTGACTAATAAGCCTAATGCTACAATTGAAGACATAGGTAGCCCTGAGAAGGTAATTGCTTCTCTTGGCCCTTTTGTTACTGGAAGTACATACGATCCCGAAGAGCTCCTCGAATCATCAGTCGAGAAACTTGGTGATCAAACGGTATAATCCTCCTATGTCTTCTAGATCCCTTTTTTCTTTCTTATAATCTTTCTTATAGAGATATGAGAGTTGCTTGTCCTCACTACAGTAAATTGTTTGATTCAATTTAGACTTATTCTTTTAAAAGCTTATTTTCATGCTCGGAACTTTTTAATTAAAGAGTAAGTGCAATGAGTAGCATTTTTAGGGCTAATAATTAAATATATAGTAAAATTTATCAGTGATAGACTCCTATCCTATCAGTGATGATCTTCTCTGAGAGCTGGATCTAACTTTTGCTATATCTGCAAATTCTTTTACATTGTGATATATCTGCTAATAATTTAGCTCTGATTGTTATATTTGCAACTGCTCCTTTATTAATGTACCTACCAATTACCATTAGGAAGAAATAGAAAAAATCTAATGTGATTAGTGTTTGGGGCTGTAGTAGCAGTCATTACCAATTTACCATACATGAATGATTGCATTCTGAAACAAGATAAGCTTAGCCTCCTCTCTATTCTTTGATCAAAATAATGTTTTAAAATCCAACTAAAGTTTATGTTTTTTTCCCCAATTCACATTATTTTTCATAACCTTACGTTAAAATGAAATGATTCATTGTAACATTCGGAAAAATATCTTTTTGGTCTTTAGGTTTTGAGTCTAGTTTCTATTTGGTCCCCTGGTTTCAAAATGTTACACATTTAGTTAGTAGGTTTTGAGTTTGGATTCAATTTAGCCCCTATGTTTTAAAATGTTACTAGTTTACCTTTGGAATTTGAGTTATGTTTCAATTTGGTCCCTCAGTTTCAAGATTTACACATTTAACTTTGATTTTTCACTAAATACTCACTTTGTGTCTTTGGTGTTAATGTCTAAGAATTAATTTAAAATAATTATAATTAAATTTAAAATTTTACCTCATAATTATTTTAAATTAATTAATAGACATTAACGCCAATAACTGAAAGTGAGTATTTAATAGAAAATCGATGTTAAAAGTATAAATCTTGAAACCTAGGGACTAAATTGAAACAAAACTCAAATCTCAAGAGTAAAATTATAACATATTGAAACTTATAGACTAAAACCAAACTCAAAACTTAAAACTAAATGTGTAATATTTTGAAACCTAGAGACCAAATCGAAACTATACCCAAAACCTAGTGACCAAAAGGGTATTTTTCTCATAATTTTACTAAGTCGGATTTCTTTTACTCATTATTGTAAATTTTAAACATAACAGAGGATGATAATGAAAATTTCAAAAGCATAGAGATTAGGCCAGAGTTTATAGCAGTTTCTTGTGGGATTAGATTTATATGCTTAGTTTTCAAGTACATCCTGAATTTAGATCAAGTTCATTTTTTGAACTCTACTTTGAAGATGAATACTCATTAGAAGCTTGTTTTATCTCATTTATACAGTATTACAAATACACACTGGAGACTCCTTATGCTTTGACGGGTACACACAATCTGGCTAAGGCAACGGCAAAAGGAAGCACAGTTGTTTTATTTGTGGCTAGTGCCAATGATAAACAGTGGCAAGCATCTGAGAAAGTTTTGAGAACCATGCTTGATTCTTTTCAGCTGTAATTCCTCAACACAAAATGCAAATCAGGTTATATTTGATAATATTTAATATATGCTTCTGAATAATAAACTTTTGAGTTCTTCAACATTCCTGATGCAGCATAGCATTCTTTAACCTTCTTTATTTTGTTGCTATTTTATGATTATGCACAGCTAATTTCCTTGTTCTTAGAGATTTTATGTATGTGACAAGCCCCCGATCATTAGAAAGTATAATAAACAGATAGGAGGGCGGGGGACAATGTAAATATGACATATACGAATTATAGCTCTTTGAAAATTGAGAAGGGAAGGGAGACCTCGGGCTTCCTTGGCATTTTTGCCTAAATCGCGAATACGTAAATCCGAGTTCTATAAGTATGATTTAATTAGTGGAATGCATTTTAGTGCTTTTAACTTCTTATATGCTTTCATTTGCTTAATGCATTTGATTTGATCTATTGGCCATGGATTGATTATGGTTGTTTCTGAACCTTAAGCTTGAAAGAGGTGGTTTAGATTAAATTTTAAATGATGACTAAAGTAATTTTAAGATTGAGAGATTTAAGACCGTTTTAGAAGTTGAGAAAAGAAATTGAATTTAAACCTTACATGTTAATCGCATGTTTAATTCAATTGATGAAATCAACTCCCTAATATACATTTTCTATAGATTTTTTTACTTACATTAGTTTCTTCAGTTTTAATTCAATCTCACTTTTCTTTCTCAAAATAAAATCAAACATTAGTATATAAAAACTCAATTCAGATGACGATATTCGTAATTTACTTTCACAATATTAAAACTTGACCCGTACCCTTTCGTTAGGACAGCAACACATGCACTTACAGTAGCATGTCGAGAACTTTAATGTCCAACTTAAATGAAGGCAGCAAGAGATGTGACAGCAACAAGCTCATCAATATAGTTTTAATCATTTCAAACACACTTAAAACAAATGTGACTGCTTCGGTCAAACTATCCCAACAATAGAAGAAAAAATTATGGTGGGTTTGGTTTAACTTTTCAAGCATTTAATTTTGAAAATAAGTCATTTTAGAAGAAATTGAAGTACTTGACAACCATTCAAAATAGTTTTTGAAACACTTTTAAAATGTATTTTTAACAGTTTTTATCAAAAGAGTTTAAATAAAAATGACCTTTTTGAAAAATATTTTTTCTGCTAGTCGAATCACTCATTCATCACATACAGACTTCCAGAAACAATCCCACTATCCTAAAGAAATATGATCATCACTTATCCAAGAATTCACTGCAATCATGAATCACCTGGATTCTCATTTCCAACTAGTCCATGAGAATTTCAAACAATTCTATCCCATCATTGGCATTAACACTCAACATCATATTCAAGTGCTTTTGATGATTGTTCAGCTACTTTCATATCCAAACTCAGTTGATCAAGTTTTGAATAAATCTCACAGGATTTAGGATGATCAGCATCACCAACTGAGAAGACATGAGTTTTCTTATCTATCTCAATCCAACTCCACCCTGCACTTTTCCTTGCCCTTTTTTGTTGCATCTGTTTTCTAATCTCAGCCAACTGTGTCCATAAACCAGCTCTAGCATAGACATGAGCAAGCGTTACATAGGGTGCAGCATTACTTGGATCCATCTCGATGAGTTGATATGCCACCTCCCTCCCAAGCTCGACCTCTTCATGAACTTTGCAAGCACCTAAGAGGGAACACCACATTACGTAATTAGATTCATAAGGCATTTGCTCCATCAATTGCTTGGCTTTTTCTACATGCCCATTTCTGGCATAGAGGTCAATCAAACAAGCATAATGATCAATTTGAGGATCTAATCTGTATTCACAGCTCATTTTATTGAAATAATCAACTGCCTCATTTAGTAATCCTGCATGATTGCAGGCAGTTAGAACTGCAGTAAAACAGACATGGTCAGGCAAGAAACCTTCTTCAGTCAACAAACTCTCAAAGAGCTTTAATGCTTCTGAGCCTCTACCACATTGAGCAAAAGCCATTATCATCGATGTCGACAACACACTGTTCTTTTCTACTGTCCGATTGAATAAATAAAATGCTTCGTCGACACTGCCACACTTCGAGTACATATCTAGCAATGAACAGACTACAAACACATTATTTTCTGATCCCATTTTTGTAACTAGAGAGTGAACTTGCCTTCCTTGTTCAAGTACTGTTAAACACCCACAGGCATTTAAAACACTAGTTAATGTATGATCAGTTGGGCTCAAATTACTAGCTCTCATTTCTACAAACAGTTTCAATGCCTCTTCCCCATACAAGTTTTGAGAATACCCTGATATCATAGAATTAAATATGATATTATCCTTCACAGTTGTCTCATAAAAGAGCAGAGCAGCTTCTTGTATTCTTCCTAGTTTAGAGTAACAATCAATAGTAGAGCTAATTACAAAATTGCTAAAACTAAAACCAAGTTTGATAACATGAGCATGAAGCAAAATTGCAAGACGAATCTGAAGTTCATCCTTCAAAGTTGGGCATGAACTAATAACAGTGGCATAAGTAAAACAGTTGGGTCTAACCTTAGTTACCAACATATTCTTGAACATGAGGATGGCTTCATGACCATGACCATTTTGGGAGAGCCCTGATATTATAGAAGTCCAAGATACTTGGTCATGAGTCTTCATATGAAAGAAGACTCTTTTGGCATTCACAATGGCATTACATTTGGAATATAAATCAACAAGTGCACTGTTCAAAAATAAGTTCTCTTCAAGTCCAATTTTGACAATCTGAGCATGAATTTGCAAACCCAAGAACAAATTATGTGTTTTAGCACAAGAATTAAGAGCAGAGCATAGAGAATACTTGGTCAATTTTGCTCCTAAGCTGCACATTCTGCAAAGTAACCCAATGTTTCGGAGGGATTAACACAGTTTCCAATTTTCCTTTCGCAATTAGTAACATTCTGACATCCCTTTCGCTGAGATTTTTGGGCCGATGAAAGTTGATGGTATCATAGCAAGATGCTCGCAACATTTGCAATCCAATGGTTGCCTTGAATTCCCTGG
This sequence comes from Lagenaria siceraria, assembly GCA_002890555.2. Classification (NCBI taxonomy): domain Eukaryota; kingdom Viridiplantae; phylum Streptophyta; class Magnoliopsida; order Cucurbitales; family Cucurbitaceae; genus Lagenaria; species Lagenaria siceraria. Next base: position 20,120,154 of record CM016487.1, read on the forward strand.
ATTTCAGCTCGCCGGAAATGATAAACGGACCAAAAGAAAGAAAAATTGTCGATGGCGGCCGAAACGATGTCTAAACATAGCCAAAAAAATCCTGGAAAACTCAAATTTCAATAGAAATCACAAAACTCATCATCATTTGATCACTGGTACTCCGAAAATTCTTCGTGTGACTGGGATTTTCCCGGGCCGAAAAAACGAAAATGACAAGCGTCTAGGGTTTATTTGTTTATTTGTTTTTTCTGGTTTTTTTTTTAAAACTATATTTAATATAACTATATATAATAAAATATGAGGGAAATATGATGTTGATGAAGAGTATAGTTGCAATGATAGTTGTTTTCTTCTCAATATCCCAACAATAAATTTAAATTTCATTAAAATTGATTGAATTCCAAACAAAATTAAGATTTTAATTCTTTTTCATACGGTAAAATCTCGTAATTTAAAATTATTTTCTTTAAATTTTAAATGTTGAACGATTTTTTCTTTTAATAATTATTATAACATTTGCAAGTTTTAAATTAGGGTTGTTTTCCGATATTAAAAAATGAGTCAAACTATTTACAAATATAGAAAAATTTTACTGTCTATTCGTGATAGAATTCAATCGTGGCCTATTGTTGATAGACAATAAAATTTTTTTATATTTATAAATAGTTTGATATTTTTTCTGTTTATAGTAATTTCTCATTAAATTAACTAAGTTGATTTACTTTGATTAAATGATATACCAACTGATATTTTTAATTATAATATAATTCTTTTTCTTCTCTTTGAAGGAGGTTTCCACCATTGAGGTTGATGTCCTAAATCTCGTAGTCTTGTATTTTGTAAACTTGTATCGTACTAACCAAATTATTTATTTAATAAAATAATTGTTATTTTCTTTAACATTTAGTTGCATTAACCCAAAAACCAATAAACTGATATCCAAGATTATTAGTAGTAACTTAAACACGTATGTAGAGACATACAAGTGGATCGTGTTTAAGTGATAACCTAAACGGTATGTAGTAGATGGATAAGACTGAGTACCTTATCCTGGTAACACTACAGATACCACCCACTTTGTGATTGTTAAAAGTGTTGTAAAGTGTCACAAACGTTTAGATCCTAAATGTTCATGTGAAGACATGTGAGTGGGGGTATCTTATATATGTGAGACATATATAAGACCAGATCGCGAAATGATTAGTCTCCCGTATTAACACTGTTACTTAATGAGACTTATATTTCACTAGGATGATCATAGGTGACTCGACCTTAATTCTAAGTTAGTTGTGAACTCCTGTTTGTAAAGGCAATCCTTTGATTTATATGGGTGAGAGTGGTCAGGCTCGCTAACTCAATAAGCCTAACTCTTTGAGGATTTGTCCGAGCAGGCAGTTGGGAACTCAACTGTACAAGAAAGAATTCACGTTTATGAATTGCTCTCTTAAGAGCTGATACCGGATCTTGAACAATGAGGTGCCTCGCCCTCTCACTGGCTGGAGAGGGGTCTAGCTCATAGTTGGACTATGACTAAATTGATCATTAGAGGGATCGGTGGTACTTAAGGAGTTAGAGGTAACACAGGGGTAAAATGGTAATTTGACCCAACTGTTTTTACGAGCAATTTGTAAAAGGTCGACTCGCTGTTGATTGATTATATCCGTGGACATAGAAATATATCTACAGTAAGAAGAGTGCAGTTGTCAGTTTTTAGTGGAATGACCGACAGTTAATGAATATTAATTAATTTAATTAAAGAGTTTAATTAATTAATCTCGTACTGCTGGAGCTTCAAACTGATAGGTTCATTAGGTCCACTTGCTAGCTCATATAGGTTAAAATGAGGTCAGATGTCTTGGTTTAATTTGAATTGTTCAAATTAAGTTAAATAATTAATTGTATGAGTTACAATTAAATAATGTATATTGATACATTATAATATAAAGTTGATTTTTATATGAAAGGTAAAAATTAAACTTTATAATATACATGAGAGAAATATTTGAATAAGATTCGAATATTAAATATTATATTGTAAAAAGAAATTAAATATTATATGAATGAGATTCATATAAAACTATAGGTTAAAAATAATGTGAATATTATTCCTATTAAACTATAGGTTATGTAAGAGAAATTGGTTAAGTAGTAACTAATTATTATTATATATTAAATGATATATATATATATATATATATATATATATATCTCATTAATTTATTTAAATTAAATTAAAGAAAATAATAACTCTCATTTATCAACATGGTGTGGAGGTTTTTTCTCCATAATTCCTCTCTAATGAAGAAGATAACTTCTTCCTCCCTTTAAATAGACAAATGGAGACCACTCTCCATGGATTTAATAACCTTGAGAATAGTGAGTGTTTCTTAGTGGTAGTGTCTTTATCCATTTGTAGAAGGATTTTGTGAAGAAGATTCGTCAAGGGTAAGCAAATTTAAAGAAGAGAAAACTTAAAGCAATTTCTTCTTCATTTAAGTTTTCTCTTCTTTAAATTGCATGCTAGTTTTTCTTGTTTTATTCTTTGTTTTCTATTTCTTTAAGTTTCATAATTGAGTAATTGAAACTATAATGTGATACATCGCTTCCGCTGGGAATTCAATTCCTTCATCCACAAGTCTTGGTCCTTGTTAGACTCATAGCAAGTAAGACCTCGTGGTAAGGAGTTTCTGCCTCATGGAGTTGGAACTCTAGGAGATAGAGGCGTTCTCTTTCGAGGTATGTAAGTATTGAACCCTTTTAATTTATGTTTAATTATAAATAAAATCAAGTAGATCCAATACTTCCATTACAAGATAAAGTGTTCATTTTGATCCCTTCACAGTCAACTCGTAAGATGATCAAATTGAATTAATTCATTTGAACGACATTGTAATATTATTTAATTTATTGACTTTTATATCTTTTAATTTAATTTAGAGCTAGGTGTCATTTTTTTAACATTTATTTTAATTATGTATAATTGTATTATTGATTTAAAAATTATTGCCTAACACTTTTCATTGGCTAAAAATAACTCATCTATTACCATTCTAATAAAAACTTTTTAGAATGATTTTACAAATGCTTAAAAACTTTTTTTTTCCCATCAACATATAAGAAGGACTTGGGGATTCAAAAAACTTCATCTTTAGTTGAAGTTATATGTCTTAATCAGTTAACATACGCTCTTAAATTGGTATTTACACTTTAATTTTCATTATGTTTTTATCACTTTTTGAAATAATTTTGAATTTTATAGATAAAAATGAATCTTTTCAAAGTTCAGAGCATAATTGAAAACGAACTTCTAAATTCAAGATATATTGACAAACGGAATTAGAGAATTATCTAACAAACCATCTCAAACTACAAACCATAATCTAGAAATAATATGATATAATATTGTTTCATTTCTATACAAATGTTGAATTCAAAACATAATTAGTTCCATAACACAAAAGTACAATAATGGTATGTGGTCTCTCAAATTAAAAACACATGCATATTTTATTTTTGATGTCTTCTAAATTCTTGATCAAATGTTAAACCAACTCGGTTTCGATTTGGTCATACGAGCAGTGCTAGCAGGTTCGTCATTGTCGATACGACGATTGTTTCGAAAGGCTGCATAGCCAACGACGTAAGAGATGACAAGAATGATCAAGACAATGATGTTAATGACGGAGACCTTCCGCCAACTCTTCTTGAGACTAGCTAGAACCCCAGCCTTGCAAGAGTCACAAGCATAGCAAAGTTGGTCTTGGTCATTGCTCCACCTTCCACAATCAGGCGCTGCCCCTACTAGTCCTCCTCCAAAATCCCACATTGTCTCATTCACATACACATACCCACACACTGTGGGAGGCTTGCAGCAACCGGACTTTAAAAAACAACATACAACATAAATAAAATAAAAAATAGAAAAAATCAATTAATAAAGAAACAATTGTAAGTATAGTAATCAGACTTAAAGTATTAACCGATGTAGTACAATGCAACAGAATTTGTAAATATAATAAAATTTAAATCCAGCTTCAAAATCTATTAACTATAGACTATATCGCTAGTAGGAGTCTATCAATAAGAGAGTTTATCACGGATATATTTTAGGTTAAAATACTATTTTGGTCTCTAGCTATACTTTGAAATTCAATTTTAGTCTATGTACTTTCAATTGTCTAATTTTAGTCTCTATACTTTTAATAAATCTTATTTAGTTCCTAATACTAGTTTATTGTTGATTTTTCAAAGAACTTTTTGTTATCTATAGCACTTTTATAATAAATTTTGAAAATATATTAACATATTTTATTTTTATTGCATGAAAATTATTATTATTATTTAATCAATTTCGATAAAAATTAACTTGGAAGTACTATAAATTCTTTAAAAAGTATAGGTTAGAATTATCCATCAATAAATTATATACATAGGCCTCAAGAAATCAAGCCAAAGGGGAGAAGAAATATCAACTTAATCAAGCCAAAGGGGAAAAGAAATATCAACTTACTGGTCATTTATTATTTTTGGAACCAAATACAGAAGGAAATGTTAAAGAGAGTTTGGAAATTTAGACAGAGATTAATATGATTTTATTAAATTAATTTCATCTCATTTATTTTAAGTATTTTGTTTCCCTTTGAACTTTTAAGAAGTGTTAATCTAATTTTTAGACTTTAAATTGTATTTTGGAAAAAAAAATTATTTATTTATCTCAAAATTTTAACTACAGTTTTCATTTGTTGTTTTTTTACTTCTAAGTTACGAGTGAAGTTTTTATTTTGTTCCTAAGTTTCAAAATGTAATGTTTTTACTGACTTTGGCCTTGAGTTTTGATATTAAATTTCATTAAATTTCTATATTTTAAGATTTTACATTCTTCTATGTTTTTTTCTAAATATTTTCTAATCCTTAATGTTATGATTATATGATCTAGAATTTTTTTTAATTAATTTTTAGTGACAAAAATGAAAAACTAATTAATATCAATAACTAATTATCTAATTTAATTCTCTTAAATTGATTAATATAAAATTAACACAAACGATTAAAAGTGTCAAATCTTAAAATTTAGGACTAAATAAAAACTAAACTCAAAATTTAAAGGTAAAAACTGTAACATTTTAAAATTTAAGAATCAAATTATTGAAACTAAACTTAAAACTCAAGCAAAAAAGTGTCAAAGTTTAATTAGGACTTAAATAACATATTTGTCCTATTAATTAATCTTAAATTAATTAATAGGACAAAAATGACACTTTTACCTTTGAGTTTTCACTAATTAGACACCACCTTTCATATACTCTTAGAAAAAAAAATACATTTTTAATCCCTAAGTTTTGAGTTTCATTTGGTTCCTTAAGTTTCAAAGTATTACATTTTTACCATTAGGTTTTGAGTTTAGTTTCTTTTTGGTCCCTAAGTTTCAAAAGGCTACATTTTTACTCTTAAGTTTTAAGTTTAGTTTCCATTTGGTCTTTAGATTTCTATAATTTATACTTTTACCCATAATTAACCCATGCCTATTCTTGGTTTTTAATGTTAACTTTTAATTAATAAGTTTAAATAATTATGATGCCGATTTTTGAATTGTTTTTAATAATGACCAAAAGTTAATGTAAATTATTTCAATTATTTTACATTAATTAATAGAAAATTAATACTAAGGATTAAAAGTAGACATTAGTAAAAACCACTTAGAGGTAAACGCATAAAATTTTAAAACATATGAACCAAATGAAAACTAAACTCAAAATTCAATGGCGAAAATATAACATTTTGAAATGTAAGAAACAAATACAAACTAAAGTCAAAACTTAGAGCTAAAAGTATAATATTCTGAAACTTAAGGACTAAAGGAAAATCATTACACAAAACTTTAACAAAAAATATATTTATTTTCCTATACTATTTAATTAGAATCTAACAATCTCGATCGATACCATAATTTTAGAATGTTTCACATTTCTTTTTCTACAATGGATAAGATTATTATTATTCTTATTTCTTTGGTCCTAAAGGGATCATCTTCTTCCTAGAACCTACAATATGAATATCAATCCAAGGAAGGATAAAGAAAAAAAGGGGTGGCTTTTACAAACAAAAGCAATGGAAGAGGGGAAAAAAATTAATATTCCTATCCTTCAAAAAATGTTTGACATGAAAAAAAAAAAAAAAAGAGGCACTTTTTTGCTATACAAAGAGAGGAATATAATAAAGTTTTAGGGATATTTTTATTTTATTCTCTTCCCACTCTCTACAAGATTGGATCTCTAGATTCACTTTGGATCATTTAAAATATTCTACATTATCTTTTATTTCAAATATCAAAATTTGACTTGTTCATGTTTAAAAAAAAATGGTTACATAGCTTCAAATGTGGACAATATTTTCTTAATCAAAAAAGAAAAGAAAATTATTTTTTTAAAAAAAAATTAGTTGACTAGAAATGTTTGTTTATGCATAAATCTACCCCTAAAATTTAAATGATTGTTTATGTTTATTTTTTTTTGTGAAATGATTTTTAAAATAATAAAAGAAAATAATTGTTTATGCATATATATAGAATATATAGACTAGATATGAACCATACTTTTGTTTTGTTTGTTTTCTATTTATTAGTATTATTATTTTTAAGAAAAAGAGATCAATCATACTTTAAGAACCTAATATATTTTTTTTTCGAAACATAATAATATTTTAGATATAATATTACGTAGAGGAATGAATATTTAGAAAATCAATTTCGTATTAAATAAATAAGAATTTAAAAGGTTGATTGAATTTAAGATCCTAATATAATGCATGACGGTTGGAACGCTGTTCCTGAGAAATGTTCCACTTTGAAGAATGGCCACCGTCCAAAGGCTAGGATTACGCCACGTTTATCGAAATTTTGAGTATTGTGTTTCAAATTTTTATTCAAAATATATTATATACATTAAAGAAATGAAAAAGTACTCTCTTTTTTCTTAATTTCTTCGTATAATTTTTATTTCATCCCTATATTTCAAAATGTGACGTATTTAACTTTTAGTTTTTAGTTTGATTTTAGTTTAGTTCTTACGTTTCAAAATGTTACAAAATTCTTCAAATTTAGTCCCCAGATTTTAGAAGATTTATGGTTTTAACCTTAATTTTTCCATTAAATACTCATTTTGAGATATTGATGTTAATGTTTATTAATTAATTTAAAATAATTCTAAGGTAAAATTTTAAATTTAATTTTAATAGTTACGAAAAACAATGAAACTTAATTAATTATACTTCTTTTAAATTAAATAATAGACATTAACGCTAAAGAAAGGAAGCGAGTAATTAGTAAAAATCGAAGTTAAAGGTGTAAATCTTGAAAACTAGGGACTCAATTGAAACAAAACTAAAATCTCAATAGTATGTAATATTTTGAAATATATGGACTAAATTGAAATCAAACTTTAAACTTAAGAACTAAATGTATAATATTTTAAAACTTCAAATAAAAACTATACACAAAATTTAAGGACTAAAAAGATATATTTTAGAGAAAATATCAATTGAAAATGCCACTATTTTTTTTTCTTTAAGTTACGTAATTATTATAGGATGTGAATTGAACTATCATTATTAATAAAAAGAAAAATTATTATAAATAGAAAAAATAAAACTATTTACAGATATAAAAATTTTTTACTGTCATAGACCGCGATAGAATTTTATCGCTTTCTATCACTGAGTAAATAAATTCTATCGCTGATGGATGGTAAAAAAAATTTATATTTGTAAATAGTCTGACTCATTTTTCTATATTTGAAAATAACCCTAATAAAAATATATGTATATAATTTCATTTACGAAACTCTCAAAATTAATATTGAAAATACTTAAGAAATCTACATGTAAATTAATTATTGTGTTTCTTAATAATTATAAGTACATGAAAAATGTCTATTTATTAACGTTATAAGTCAAAGATAAACGAATGATGTTGAGTCAAAATAATAATTATTATTATTAAAAAAAAGACACTAATTATGAACTCAACAACCTCTTTGGCCTCCTCATCATCCCACAAAATGCTATCTCTTCATCTATTTAGATTTTTTTTTTTTTTTTTAAAAAAATAGATTTTTAAATTTTATTTTATTCATAAATTAACAAAATCCATTATTTAAATTTTACAAAATATTCTGTATTTAATATTGTTTATGAGAATTATACTATTAAACGAAAATTATGCTTCATAAAATACTTTTAGACCCAATTATTTAAAGAAAAAAAAACAAATTGATTTTGGAAAATTGTTTCAAATGCCTTCTTTATTTCTCTCTCTTTTCATTCTAATTAAAAGTTATATATATATTTTTTATATGCATGGTCTTTAACTTTAATATAAAGTCACTTATTTTAAAAAACGGACATATATAAAAATATAAATACGTTTATCAAATAAATAAAAAATAAATAAAGAGCAAAAAAATCGTAAAAAAAGAAAAAGGAAAACATGTTTGCAATATTAAGAATAAGATAATATAAACGGTGAGAGTTGAAAATTCAAAACAGAATAAAAATTTACTTTTAAAATAATATTTAAAATTAAGAAAGATGAAAAAATGTTAAACTATTTATAGAAAATAACAAGAAAAAAAATATTGATCTAATAAACTTCTATTACTGATAGACCCCGATAGATTTCTATCGATTCTATGACAACTATCTAAAAATTTTGTTATTTTGTGTTAATAGTTTTTCTTATTTTTTTATTTTTAAAAATTCGAAATATATATAAAATAATGAGTGAGAGGAAATATATATATAAAAAATAGGTTTAAATACTACTTTTGGTCTTGGTTCATTTTGATCATTATATTTTGATTTCTATATTTTTCAACTTTCATTTCTACTCTATCTTTAAGAGATTAAAATAATAATTTTTAAAAATTTAATGAAAAAAATGAACCAAAGTAAAAAAAATATTAGGAGCAACTATAAATTAAAACAATGAACGAGAGGAATTGGATTTTAGAATAAGATGAAAAATGAGTTGGGAGTTGTGAGTAGATAAAGGATAAAAGTAGAGTAATAAAAGTGGGGCCCAGAGGATCTGACGTGGAGCAGAGAGCCAGATTATGCGGGGGGTTTGAACAAAATATTGGAATGGGCCGTGTATTCCAGCCCATTGCTAATAATAACACCATCCACATGCAACAAAACTCTCCTTAAAATCAGATCTCCCCTCTTAAATTAATGCCTTTTTCTTTTTTAAAAACAAAACAATTTTTCTTTTAAAAATAAATACTTTTTATAAGAAAATACTAAAATATATATATATATATACATTTTATATGTTAGTTGAACTAAGTTCATTTTGACATCAAAAACTTTTGCCGAGCTATAAATATGAAATAAGAGAATATTGTTTAGTTAAAAAAAACATAATACTTCAAGAAAAAAGACATCTAACTTACTAAGAAAAACAATATATAATCCCTTTATGTTTTTCTTTAAAATTTTAATTAATTTTAGAGAAGAGAACCACGACAAGAAGATAGAATTTAGTTTCTAATATTACAGTAGTGAAATCAAATAAAAGTCGAAATAATATATCTTAATCAGACATATTAACCTATATTCAAGTTGATTCTTGTAATTAATAATTTTTTAAATATCTCTTTTTAAAAGATTATGATCTACTTATTAATTGTTTAAGAAATAAATGTATATTTAAAGTAATTTTTCTTATCTAACTTAAACAAGTTCTAATGATATATGTACTAATGATTTGAAATTTTTATAAATAAAAAAAATATCAAACTATTTACAGAAAATAGTAAAAAAAATACATTGATAGATACTAATATCTATCACAACTATCTCAAAATTTTACTATTTTGGTAAATAGTTTACTTTATTTTTCTATTTTTCAAAATTCTCCAAATATTATTTCATCTAAAAAAACAATTATAAAAAAAAAAAAAAAAAAAAGCTCCAATGTACGTACCTCAACAGGAGTGAGATGTCTAAGGTAAAACATATCAACGGTCTCCGGCACGCCGGAGACGGTTCTAGCAATTTTCCGGCAAGCTTGAGAGTCTCTAACACATGAGCTAATCTTAGCCCAATAGGTATCATCTGCGACGCGGTCCCTGAGCCACCCCGAATAGTCCTGTAAATAGTAGTCGAAATAGTTGCGGTTGGGGAGAGGGCGGCCGGAGCCTCTCTCGGTGACGGCGTAAGCGAAGATGATGAAGCCGACGAGGGCGCCGATGACGAAGAACATGACAAAAAGGTAGAACCACATGAGGAAGGTGTTGCGGTAGCAAGCACCGCCGAAGCCGGCGAGAGAGACGACCATGATGGCGACACCGATGCCGATGAGGGGCCACTGGAGGAACTTGAGACAGTCGGTGGTGTTGGCACGGCTGCTCAGCCACACGCCGCCGCCGATGATGGGGAGGGAGAGGAGGAAGGTTATGAAGTTTAGGAGGCCAATTAAGTGGTTGCTGGCTCTCATGATGGTGGGATAATAATAATAATAATAATTATTATTATTATTAATTTTTTTTTTTTTTTTTTTTTTGTTCTTCTTTTGTGGTTGTTTGATTTGTGAAGAGTGAATGGTTTTTATAATGGTTTCTTGGGGTTGTGTTGTATGGAGATGGAAGAAAGGGAGAAGAAGAAGAAGTAGGTGGGGATTTGTAATTGGAGTTTTGAGTATAATCAATGGAAGGTGGAATGACGAGATTGCTCTTCACTAGATGTATGAAATTACTAGTTTGTCCATTTGTAGGGATTGACAAAAGGAAATGAGGGTATAGGAGTTTTAAAAAAATGGATATAACCTAAGAAACTCGAGGAATTATCCCTACCTAAAATGTTCATACGGTTTATGTTGAGTTGAGTAAAGTAATAATTAATTTCGGTTTAGTTGTGTTTATTTAAATTTAGATTGGGTTTGATTCTCGAGTCCACCAAATTAAATCTTGCTATGATCACAAATTTTATTGATTTATTGCTAATCTAAAGATTTATTTCCATCTTCAAGTTCAATTATAATTTTAGCTTAAAGCTAATTTTAATTTTAAATTTGTTTGAAATTTTTAGCGATGATAGTCGAGTTTTTCTTTTTTTTTTTTTTTTTTTATGGGAATTTCCATGAACCAAAAATCTCTTCAAAGTAAGTTGGATTTTGTTGTTTTTGTTTAATTGGAAGGAATTAGAGATAAACAATCCATATTTCTATTGTTGAATTTTAAACAATCAAGAAAATTGAAGAAAGGAAAAGAAATAAAATTCAATTTTCAAACGAGAAGAAAAAAACATAGGGCTAATTGAAATAGGCCCAAAGGTATAAAAAAATGGGCTACAACTCAATAAGAGTTAGAAATGGGGAAATTGGATCTAGTAACATTAATTAAAGTTTCATTTGAAAATTTAGCAAAACTGGAAAATCATGAGAATTATAGCAACACGCCCGTGAGACCTTTTTCTTTTAATTTTAAAATGTCTTTGACAACTTCTTTAATTTCACTGTATTTTTTTAGGCAACTTTTCACTGTAATTAAAGCTTTTAAATCACAAATTTAGATTCTATTCGTCCATGCGAATCTTTGACTTAATTTACGGTGCCTAATTTTTTTAATCTTAAATCTTGATATGATTTTTCAAAATCTCATATTATCTTCCAATCTCTTAGTTGCAAATAGCTTTATCTTACTTTTTCGATTATTTTTATTTGGCTTTTCTATTTATCTTGTTGTTTTTTAGTTTTGATTTTTTCTTTTACGTTTTTTATTATAACGTTTTGAATCAATTGTATTAATTTCTTTAGTTACAATGTATTTATTCTTTACTTTACACTTGCATATCCATAATTACAATCTAATCCCAATTAGTTGTGTCAAAATGAATTTGTACTACAGTCCGTTCTTTCATGTTTTATGGCTTATACTTAAATCAAGGATTCAATAACTACGGTGTAATATGGGATTATAGTTCACTCGTTCTCGTTTTCTTATTTTCCTTCTCTTTTATCATACTTCGTCACACTACCTAATTCATCTGAGAAAGTGTTTTGTTATTGAGATGTAAGTGTAATCAATTATGAATCACTTAAAATGGTCTTTAGAAAGAAAACAAAAAAACCTATGTCGCATATCACAGACACAGAGAACAAAACGGTCATTTGATTTGGGATATTCTTGTTGATGGAAAATGATTCAATAATATATAATTTGTTGTTATTGAGGGTATTTATGACATTTACAAATTAGTAATTAATGTTTATTTAATTTGATTTTCTATTTATACAATTCTAAAATGTTTTTGTTATTTTTTCAAATGAAATGTTAAATTCTACTATTTCTCTTGTCAGCCCTTGAAATGTTGAAGATGACTCACTTGGGTTATGAGTAGGCTTATAAACTTGGGGAATTGGGCAACTTTTAAGTTTTCATTTGGAAAAATAGACATCAATCTAAGTCCAAATTTGAAAAATAAAGACTCTATTGGATAATTTTTAAAAATTATACTTATAGACTATTAAGAGTGCAAATAAATTCTCATGCTAATTAGGAAAAGAAATGATTATAGGTATATAAGTAAGGAGAATTATCTCTATTAGTATGATGCTTTTTGGGTGGTATCAAAAGTAAAGTCATAAGGGTTTATGCCCAATATTATACCATTGTGAAGATAGGTAGAAGGTTTGTTGTCCTTATCAATTGGTATCAGAGCTATGGTCTAAACCTAGTTGTGTGGGTGAAATTCTCAGATTCCGAACAAAGAAATTTAGTGTGCCTCGTTTGTGCTCTATTTGGGTAGCCTAGTCGTCTTCCTTACCTTGATAAGAGTAAGTGTGATTCGTGCTTGACTCATGTGCTCAATTTGGATGTTGACCTAAGATGAACGGGATGTGCCTTGGGATAGAAGAGCAAGATGACTGAGGATGAACTGGATGTGCGTCGAGATGAAGAACAAGTGACCTGAGATGAGTTGGAGGTGCCTTGGGATTTAGAGCAAGTTCTCATGGCTGGAAATAGACGGATTTGTTTGATGATTATTTTAAGGGAGTACACTGAAAGAATAAATGCACTAAATTCAAAATATAAGCATTGACTTGTTGAGTTGATGATTATTTTTAGACATCGTATATCAAATATACGATGGATAATGATCATATATATGGTAGATAAACTCATTATGAACTAATAATTTGATAATATATTTCAACGAAAATGGGTTTAGTGTGGAAAGACAAAAGGTACTCAATTAACTATTCGTTGAAAGTTAAAATTAAAATTGACATAAAGCTACATTTGGAATATATTAGTCCAAATTAGTAAGAATTAGGATACAAACTTTTACTAGTGTTTTTAGGAAAATTTGGACATGGGGTGTAATATGTTCCTAGTACAACATTATAGGATGCATAAAGAAAATTTGACTTCTCACCATCAATTAAATAAAATAAGTTTGGCTTTTACGTAGAAAAAATGTGGTTGGTTTGAATAAGCTTTGGTACTTCAATCCATTTGGTATAGTTTTTTTTTTTTTTTTTTTTTAATTAACAGATCCTCAAACTAAGTCTGTGTTAGGTACAATCAACGGGATAATAACAAAATAGTCCAATAAGGTATCATTGAGAGCTTTAGTGTCTTAGAACTGTCTTTTATGCCTATTTCATATGACATCTTGAAATGCTTAATAGTATTGCATGATGTTATTATTGGCTTTTTGGCCCTTAATATCAAATTAATTAATCAATTAACGTTTTGATGATAACAAACCTACTTTTATTTATTAATAATTTAAGTGTTTTGAAGTGTCTATTGTGTAGAGCTTGGAACAACGGTTCCAATGCAATTTGAATCATTCAAATTGGAGTTCAAACAAAAAAGATATGACCAAAACAAGCTTAACAGAAAAATACTTGAGGTAATGATGTGGCGGCCTATTCATCAAATTGGACTCAATTAGAAGGTGACATGTAGAGTATTGGAAGAATAATGACAAATTGTTCGCTTTTGATTTTTTTGGTTTTAAAAAGAAAATAAATTTAATATTATTTTATGTTTATGTGTAACGGTTAGTTTTGGACACATTGTGAACTTTTACTTTTTGTTGGATTTTAAAAGAATTGTTTTAGAAAATGATATATATTATTATATTATATTTTGTTTGTGTCTAACGGCTAGTTGATTCAAAAAGAAGAAAAATCTCTACCATTGATTTTAAACACTTCATCTTCTCCAAATTTTCAACAACAATTTCACATCTTTTCACAATTCTCCATAATTCATTAAGCTTTCATTATTGCTCTATCTAAGCTTCAACTTTCTTCTTTTCATCTTATTCTTGAGAGAGATTTATGTATGGTGATGATTGATTTGTTGTTAGCTCAAAATTTGTAAATCCACTCTATTTAGAGAGTTTCTCAAGTGCGTTCTTTAATTTTTCCAAATCTTTTGTAAGGGTTGCTCTTGATCCCGAAAAAGATCAGTTGTAACGGTTTGATCCTAATCCTTGGAAAGGATTGAGTTTGCTCTTGAACTCGCAAAACGAACGGTGTAACGGTTGGGCTCTAATCTGTGGAAAGAGTCGGTGGATCCTTGTTCAAAATTCCAAGAGGCGCTTGGGAAAGTGGATGTAGATCGAGTTTGAATGAACCACTATAAAAAAAATTTGTGTTAATTTCTCTATCTCTATACTACTTTAATTTTGCAATTAATGTGTTATTATAGTTTATTACATGAAATTAATTGCACTTTTTAATTCTTGAAATCAATTGCTCATATTTGTTTATTTTGATTGGTAGTTCTTAAAATTCCATATTATTTACCAATCGTATTATTAGAATTAAATAGGGTGTCTAAAAGTGTTAGTTTTAATTTCTTGGTTACTTTGAGTTGAATTTATTTGCCTGAAATTCTTGTTTAAATTACTTATTAACAAAAAGTTTATTAATTTGTTTAATTGGGCCCACATTAAGAAATTTTTTTAATTAGTTTAAAAAAATATTCACCCCCTCTAGGGTTGCTATACCGATCCTATAGTTATAAGAAATACTCTCATTGAGGGCACCCACATTTTATATAGGAGAGGTATTCGATTCTAGATACCTTAAAATTAAAGTTATGAGATCAATTTATAGTGGTAAAATACTTTGAAATTGAGGAATAGGGAGAGAAGGTTCAAGATGTTTTGCAAACCCTTTTGAGACTTTACTCAACAGCCATTAGGTAGTAGATATTTTCATTGAAACTTGAGCAGTGTGCTACAAACTCTTTTGAGACTTTACTCAAGAACTACTAAAACTGGGTAGTACTTGTAGTAAGACTGTGTCGATTTGTCTGGAAGCCTAGAGTAAGTTTTGCACGAGTTAAATTCTTAGTTAAAGTAGTAAATAGAGGAATTGGTGTGGAGAGAAAGTAAAGCACACAAAATAAAAGTATGAAAGTAAAGAATAGTGGGTGAAATGCAAACCTATTTGAATAATCTAGCCTAGAAGCAAGGGACAATTAATGTAATTCAATCATTGAACCTCAAAGGACTATTCGATATACAAGCACATAGCTGACTTATTCGGCCTAACCAACGCGTTTGGAAAGCCAACTTGTTGAAAGATTGAGCAAGCGCGCTAATTATTAATTAAACTAAATGGTGTCCTACTAGGTAAGATAGTGTTCCATCTAGTCCTAAAATTTTCATTACGATTTAGGTTTCCATTGTGACAATTTATTATTTGGATAGTCTAAGTTCATTAACTGATTTCTCCTTGATATCTTAAATGGAGCATGCACATGTGAGCTATGGATAGCCTATATCTCATACATGCATGGATTCAATCTAGCTATTAAACATGCATCGTTGACTAGAGTATCAATCCATTCACAAATACAAGCTAAATGATGAAAAATAAAGATCAAGGATGCAAGAAATCAAAGTATTTCATTAAAGCTCAGTTTTCGCAAATGTACATCAAATTTCCTACTCCTAAGCTAGAAAACTAACTTCAACAGATCGCCAGGGTGATGTGGTCGAGATCAATCATCATCTAAATGTATTTACAACCCAAAAATGAAAGCAAAAACTGACAATACTGAAGAAACAGAAGAAAAATATAGAGAAGTGGCTCAACCTGGAGCGAAACGAAATGAAAAGAACATTATATAGAAACTAACGAAAGCGCCGCAATGTTGGGGGCGTTGTGCCACTGGTTTTCACGATAGGGTCGCAATAGTGCAAGAGAGTGTCACGATGATGTGCTACTGCCTTGCATAATTGCACAACATTGCAACACTGATCTTTAGGGGCGTTTTCGTCATTTGTCAACCTTTTGAACTAAGAAGTTTTGTTTGCTTTTAATTGCTCTATTTTAGTCTGTTCTGTACCTAGATCATCCCAATGACCTCTCGAGCTTGATATTGTGCATAAAAGCACATTTAAGCATCAAATTCCTAAGAACTAACTCGATTTAGGCCAAGAAAGATAATCCTTTTTAGGAGTTATCAGTACTTAATGTTTTTGCTTATTTTGCTTCATATACTTCAAAAATATTCATTTTAGTCTCCTTTCATTCAACTTTCTTCCGATCTACCCCATTATTTCTAAAATGTCTATTTTGATCCTGATACTTTAAACTAGATTGGTTTTGTCCTTTTATTTTACATTTTTTAATCACTTTTTTAGTCATACAATTTCAATACTTTACTATACCTGATAGAAATATTTTCAAATATTGTTAATCTCATAGCTTTGTTGCTTTTGTTGGGCCTAAAACTTATGCCAAAATTTTGTAATTAAAAGCCTGAGTGGTCCCATTTTAGAGTATATCAAAACTAATATAAATATCTTAAAAGTTTAGAACTAAAAAATGAACAAAAATATAAAGCAAACAAGTAAAAATGAATGTTCCAAAACTAGGTCTCTAAAAAATGTAATTTTTTTAAAACAAAAAGATATAGTAATTGAGAAGGACAAATTTGAATATAGTTGAACTTATTTAGCTTAGAGTTTTGAATCTTAAAAAGTGAAAAAAGTAGAAGAAAAATAATTTTTTATCATAAATTTGGCAAATGCTACCAATTTATCCCTAAACTTTCAATTTCATCAATTTAAATTTCAAACTTATCAAAATTTTTTCTAGTACAATTGGGGGTAAGAGAATTTTGAACCACTAGCCTCGTGGTTATTAATACACTTGTATGCTAATTGAGTTATACTCACTTTGACTTTTGTTATGGGCAAAATTAGTCACGACTCATGGGAGAGCTTAAGTGAGCTTAAAAAGTCCAGTGGGACCCATGAAATGAAGTGAGCTAAAGAGCCTCGAGAACCAATGGGAGAGCCTAAGTGAGTTTAAAAAGCTCAGTGGGACCCATGAGATGAGGTGAGCTAAAGAGCCTCAGAGAATCTATGGGAGAGCCTAAGTGAGCTTAAAGAGCTCAGTGGGACCCATGAAGTGAAGTGAGCTAAAAAGCCTCATAGAACCCATGGGAGAGCCTAAGTGAGCTTAAAGAAAGCTCAGTGGGACTCGTGAAGTGAGATGAGCTAAAGAGCCTAAGAAAATTCATGGGAGAGCCTAAAACGAGCTTAGAGATAGCTCAATGGGATCCATGAGGTAAGCATAGTGGAGCTCAAGAGAACCCGTGGGAGTGCCCCAAGACAGCTTAGAGAGAACTCAAGCTCAGTAGGACCCGTGAGGTAAGCTAAGAGAGCTCAGGTGAGCCTAAGCCTACAAGAGAGCTTAGGAGAGTCGAGCTCCAGCTTGGAAGAGTTCAGCTCAAGAGAACTCGCGGGAGAGCCCTAAGAGAGCTTAGAGAGAGCAAGCTCAGTGGGACCCGTGAGGCAAGTTAAGAAAGCTCAGATGAGCCTAAGCCTACAAGAGAGCTTAGAGAGTTGAGCTCTAGCATAGAAGAATTCAGCTCAAGAGAACCCACGAGAGAGCCTCAAGAGAGCTCAAGCTTAGTAGGACCCGTGAAGTAAGCTAAGAGAGCTCAGGTGAGCCTAAGTCTACAAGAGGGCTTAGGACAGTCGAGCTCCAACTTAAAAGAGTTCAGCTCAGGAGAGCACCAAGAGAGCTTAGAAAGATCCCAAGCTCAATGGGACCTGTGAAGTAAGCTAAGAGAGCTCAGGTGAGCCTAAGTCTACAAGAGAGCTTAGGAGAGTCGAGCTCCAGCTTAGAGAAAGCTCAAGCTTAGTGGGACCTGTGAAGTAAGCTAAAAGAGCTTAGGAGAGTCGAGCTCCAGTTTAGAAGAGTTCAGCTCAAGAGAGCTCCAAGAGAGCTTAGAGAGAACTCAAGCTCAGTGGGACCCGTGAGGTAAGCTAAGAGAGCTCAGGTGAGCCTAAGCCTACTAAAGAGTTTAGGAGAGTCGAGCTCTAGCTTAAAAGAGTTCAGCTCAGAAGAGTCCTAAGAGAGCTTAGAGAGAGCTCAAGCTCAGTGGGACTCGTGAGGTAAGCTAAGAGAGCTCAGGTGAGCATAAGCCTACAAGAGAGCTTAGGAGAGTCAAGCTCCAACTTGGAAGAGTTCAGCTCAGGAGAGCCCAAGAGGAGCCTAAGCTAACCTGAAAGCTTAGGAGAGGTGATTGTGGCAGAAACCGTCTATATTTATAACGGGCAAGCCTTTAAGTGATGCATTAGTTGCACCAATAATGACGTAACCGCTCAAGCAATTAACTCAGCGGTTATGTGGATTGAAGAAGGGTGTTATAACCCTCGACGTCGGTTACATTTTACTACCTATAAATAAGACCGAGACCGTTGGTCAAAGGTACGCTGAAAATACTTATTATTTCTTTACTGTCTAGTTACTCAGAAACACAAGATTGACTTGAGCGTCAGAGTGTGTGTGGCTAGACACCACACCCGTGTTCATTTGCTTCTGTCTTACAGGCACTCGGACGAATCTCTCCTAAAGAAAACAAATTCACTGTTGATAACATTTTCTCGAACATACTTACACACATTATGTTTCTTACATGAACATTATTATTATTTATTTAATTGTAATAAAAATTAGACCAACTAAAATTAAACATTTAAAAATACACGAGATAAAAAAAGGGTTTTTTCATAAATAATAAAATAATAAAACTATTTACAAACATAATAAAATGACAAATTTTACTCATCTCAAAGTGTGTTTTTTTGCTATATTTATAAATAGTTTCATTATTTTATCATTTAAAATAATTTCCCATAAAAATTATATTTTAAAATGAGAAATTGAAAGGTGGGAAGAATTTAATATTGATTTATAATCATATGGTGACCACCATAGTTGAAGACTAGAATTTATTAACCAAAAACGACAAGCCGCTAAATTGGTAATCCAAAGAACAACAACAACAACTGCGCCCTCTCTGCTTGTCTCTCTCTTTACCCCATTAACCCCAAAGGGATAGAAAGAAACATCGAAAACTGGGCGACGCTGAAGATTAGCCAAAGAAACAGCCAACCTTTGCTCAATGTTTATCCACTACTCATAATTCCTCTTTATTCTCACTGACAATATTCCTTACTACTCCCAGGTAACAATTTCTCTCATTTACAATGCCTTTCTGTTCATCATTACTATTCCAATGGTGGGTTTCTTTTCTTTTTTTTGCTTCACATTTCCCAACCCTCTTCTCATATTGCATTGTTATGAACACCCAATTGGCAGTTTGTCTTGGTTTTGTTTCTGTACCTGATTTTCTTGGCGTCCAAACAGAGTAAAACAAACCCTTCTTCTCCTACTGCGTTTTTCTTAGCTGCCTTTCGTTTTTTAGTTCTTTTTCAACGAATTTAGTTTGGTGTGAAGGGTTTTCTGTAAAGTGTTTAAACTCTTGGGCTCTCAGGCTTTTAGTCTTTTCCACTCTGCAAAGTGAAACTAAATCTTGGAACTACTTTTCTCTTGTGCTTTTTTATAACCCCTTTGTGTGAAAAGTGAAACAAATTTGCTTGTTGCTTTGGCTGGGGATTTGATTTGACCCTTTTTTTTCATTTTTGATTTTCTGCTTTGACCCTTTTCAATTTGAACTATTTCTGTTTGATTTCTGGGAAATTTGCTTAAGATCATTTACTGTGAAGCTCTGGGAGAAGCCCCACCTTTCTGAAACTGTGAAAATCGTTGGTTTTTTGGAGTTTTATTTGGGACATGAAGTTGGACTTGTAATGATTTTCTTAACAATTGGGTGTAATTAAAAAGTAAACAGCCTTTATGATGGCTATTAAAATCTTGATTGGTTTTTTGTCGGCTTGCTTGTGTTTAAATGTCAACCAAACAGTAGACTGTGTGTACCTACTTCTGCCCTTATTTCACGGCCAAATTGGAGGAACATCTTTTGACATCCATTATTGAACCTGTACTTATGAGAACTCCCATTGTAAGAAACTAATCTTCAGTGTCTTACTTGAAAGCAAACGGGTTTTTTGAAATACCCATCTCCCTCACCTCAATCATCACTGCTGGTTCTCTCCAGTGTTTCTGAGCTTTGGTTTTAACTTTTTGGGCATGCTTGAGTGCACTGCTAAAAAGTTATTTTTCTGTCTCTGTTCAAGTATTGATGATTTAAATTTAGTTGGAATTTGGAAATGAATTTTTCTCAAAGCTTTTATTCAAATATATCCTCAAATTTATAGAGTTATGATCAACTTAAAACTTTCTCTCACACACTCCCTCTGGGCCAGAGGATAGCACAAGTGATAAAGGTAAACAATACCATTTCTCTCTTCTTTTTGCTAACCCAACTAATTTCTTGAAACAATTGCTTGGCTCTACTACATTTAGTTGTGAAACTCGTACGATTTTAAATTTTAGGTAAGTATGTTGCTACCATGGTTTAAATATTTTTCTTTTGTCTTTTTTTCTTTATAGGAAATGAGAAAGTTTTAATGTATCTCTTGTTAGCCTAATTATTTTTTTCATTAGCTCCCATGACCGCTAGACCAATCTATGAAACTCTTGGGTTGTAATTTCGAATCCTCTATAAAAGATAGCCATGTTGAGAAGAAGGGAATGAGAGTACCTAAAAACGATGAAAACTGTCTTTTTATGCTGTTTCATATTTCATAATAAACAAACAACTTGTAAACTTGTCCATTTACAACTCCTTTAGTTTTTTCATTCTTTACTATTTCTTTAACACATCTTCCATTTAAATGTAGCTCGATATGTGTGAATGTATGCATTCATTACAAGGTAAGATTTTTATTTGGGTAATAAAGTACGAAATTAATGCTGTCACTTCTTTTCCCATTGTGGTTTCAAATGTGATGATGAGGACCACATGCTGTTCATGAACCACATTTATTTCCCTGAGGACACACCCATTGGATTCCTACCCGCCCCATGTTGTGATTTTTTATTTTTATTTTCATTGCAGAGTTGCAGGTTTGGTGGGTCAGGAAGCATTGAAGGAGGATACCAGACTAAGTTTTCATTAACTTCGTTTTCAAAAGGGTAGCTATGCAGACCCCAAAATCAAGGTAACTTTCACCTTCAGCATTTCATTTGGTGTTTAGCTTGAACAAAATGTATAGGGTTGAGCTATATTAATTAACAATACCTTGCCATTCATTTGGTTCGGCTAACTTATGTGAAGAAGTAGTTGTTGACTAGTTTCAGTTTTCACCAGCTCACTCTTGATTAGAGTCTATTGTTAAAGTGAGGAAGACTTGATAATTCATACTTTGTGTACTTTTCAGCCTAGTCTGTCCCCTATATTTGAAATTTCTAAATGTTAACATTTGAATTTTGAGCAGATAGAATACATACAGATATATTATTATTGAAGTTCAGTTAATGTCCATGTTCTGTTGTTTTCTGGATATTGTTTTTCTGTCAGAATAATGAAAAATTTTATGTCTTGGACCTTGCCTTTCAGTTAGGGTTCATATGAATGTAGATGGTGCATGCTTCATTACAATTTGAAATCTCTTTTTCACTATTGTTTTTATTACTTTTTCCTACTTGTACTATGACTACACATAAAACTCTTATTTGGCCATTTGACAGTAACCAGAACCTGTGCTCAGTCAACAAAGCCCCTCATCAAAGACCTCTTAGTCTATGTTCTTGGTGTTTTCTTTTGCCATTAATATTGTTCTGTTCTTTTTCTTAGTATGGTATACATATTATACCATCATCTGGATAAACTTGCTGGGGCATTTTAGGGATTTGAGTTCTATGCAACAAAGTAGGAAAAGTTATGTTGCCATCTTCAGTAGTTATCTTTTATAGACATACAGAGGCTTCCAATGGAAAGCTACGTAGTTGATGATCACAAACATGACAGAGTATTTTGATAAAATTACCATAGTTCCTGTCTTAAATAAACATTATTTGTGAGAGACAAGTATGTCCATGCTGGCATAAGACAGCGATTTATGAATTTCTAGACCATCAAAATCATTTGTAATGAGAAAATTTTGTTCCAACCTCGTTAACAAAGTAAGGGCAGAAAATTTTGGGATATAAAAAGTTGTTATGAACCAATAATTATGATTTAAGTATAAATTATACTTTTTGCACTGATTGGAGTTGATGTTGTCATTCCACATTTTCAATTGCATAACTTCATGGAAAATCTTTTCTATATACACATCAATTATAATTCAACTTGCCTTTGTTGGTTTTCTTTCTTTGTATATAACTTTTTTGTTTCTGTAACTTCTAGATTGATGTGATGATAAGTAGATATGCCACTTTAGAAACAATATTGAGTTTTTTGTCTATTCAACTTGATCGTCATATTACTTCATTTGTCAACAGAACTTCCTTGTCGGAAGCACCTCAAAAGGTTTCTCCTCGAGTTGCTCGGAAGCTTCGGCCGACTGCTCTGGAATGTGATTCTGCTTCCTCCTTGAACCAAGTACATAATAGAATCATTAAAGAAAGAAGCCCTAAAATTATTGATCGAAAGTCACCTCGAAGCCCTGCGAGCAGCGAGGTAATCTTAACTGTACCTTTTGGTTTTGGTTGAAAGTTTGAAACTGAAAGTTGAGCTTCTGAATGGTGCTTTAACCTCTTTAGACTATCCTTAAGACATTGAACAGTCTAAATATCCAAGGTTATTAATGTTTTGCGTTCAAATTCTTGGAAGCAATAATTTTAGAAACTGAAGTGAAGTAATTACGGGTAAGGATTCCTAGGCTTCTTTTGATTGAATGGTTGAAAATTCATCTTTACAGCTATAATTTTTAAACTCTCTCATGCACTGGTTTCACCTAATGTTTTTCCTATAAAAATATATCCTGATGTTTTCATCAAATCCTCGTATTAATATTTTGCTGCTTCTCATTTAGGCATTGGCTGAGATTAGTTTGAATTTTGACTTTAGAGTCCTAAAAGTTGTTCAGAGAAGCTCTATTATTTCAAACTTTTAAATAGGTCAGAAATGTTGGGTACTTACCTAAAAATTATTTCCTGGTTGTATAATCTTCGATTACATGATTTGGTGGAAGCACTTTTGTGTGATCCTTTTGGTTCAACTTTATTTTCTTTGTCTAACCTTCATAATTGTAATGCCTTCAGCCATCAGGACCTTCTCTTATAAATCCTTTTTGCCTGTTTAATTGCTCAAACCACCTTTTTGTTTTCCGGCTTCCCTTTTCTTCACCAAGCTATGGAAGGATTAGTTTCGCACGAAAAGATTAGACCTCTCCTGGCTGGTTATTTTGAGGAGGATTAACACTACTGATTTTTTCCATAGATCTTCTCCTATAGTTTTAGGATCAGTGATATGTTTGGTGTACAGATTTTGTTTTGAGGTGGAGCCTCTTCCAATATCTCTGATATTTATTTCTCACAGTGTTGTTCGAAGTTATTTTTGAAACTTCTAATAAAGCCTATATTCTTGTTGCTGCTTCAGAAAAAGCGTCCGAGCAAGATTTCCGAGTTGGAATCTCAGGTCTCTCAGCTCCAAGAGGATCTGACGATAGTGAAGGACCAGTTATGTTTATCTGAATCATGCAAGAAAGAATTCAAGCAAGATGCCGAGGAGGCCAAGAATCAACTTGTAGCCATGACCTTAAAGCTTCAAGAGTCTGAAAAACTAGTACTTGATCTCTCTGCTTCTGAAGAAGCTCGTGTTATAGAATTACAACAGATCTCACAAGACCGAGATCAAGCCTGGCAATCTGAGCTTGAGACCATCCAAGAACAGCACAAACTTGACTATGCTGCATTGGCTTCTGCTGTAAATGAGATTCAGCAGCTAAAGATCCAGCTTGAAATGGTAGCTAGGTCTGAAACGGAAAAGACTGAGTATGCAGATTCAGCAAATAACGAACTCGATAGCTTGAAAAGTAACCTTGCAGAAACCCTGTGTCTTGTGGAAAGAATGGAATGTGAATTGAAAACTTGTCGAGAATCTGAAGCTCAGGCTCAATTACTTGCAAGTGAAACTCTAGCACAACTTGAAGTTGCCAAAAAACGGGTAGAGGACCTCAGAAATGATGGTATGGAAGCAACGAAGGCTTACAACTCCATTGCTTCAGAGTTGGACGAGTCGAAGGCACGTGTTAACTTATTAGAAAAACTTGTTGGTAAACTTGAAACAGATGTTGCTAATGCTAGCAGTAACCTTTTGCAACATCCAGCAGTTGAAACCGAGAAAAAGAGAGGAGATGATGATTTTGAAGAAGAACTTTGTTCTCTCAAATTAGAGATTGAACAACTGAAAACAGCCCTGGAAATGGCCGAGACCAAATACCATGAAGAACAAATTCAGAGTGCAGTCCAGATAAAGATGGCTTATGAACAGATTGATCAAATAAAATCCAACATGAATTCTAGGGAGTTTAATCTAGAGCAGGAACTGAAGAAATCCAAAGCGGATATCGAAGAGTTGAAGGCAGACTTGATGGATAAGGAGACTGAATTACAGTGTATCTCGGAAGAGAACGAGCAGTTGCAAGCGAAGATTCAGAAAAACCTGTCTAGCCAGAGGGAATATGAACTAGAAAGGGAGATCAAGGAATTGAAGGAACATCTTGCAGAATTGAAGTCTAATCTCACTGATAAGGAGAGAGAATATCATAGCATTTCGGACGAGAATGAGATGCTAAAGCTTGAAATTAACAAAAGGATAATGATTCGAGCAAAAGCAAACGATGGGACAACTGAAGTTGAGGATGCAACTGCTACTGAACAAGATGCTCTCATAAGACTTGGAATTGTGATGGAGGAAGCAGACAAGAGCAACAAGAGGGCCGCTCGAGTGACTGAACAGTTGGAGGCTGCGCAGGCTGCAAATGCCGAAATAGAAACGGAGTTGAGACGGTTGAGGGTGCAGTCAGACCAATGGAGGAAGGCTGCAGAGGCAGCAGCAGCGATGCTTTCTGCAGGAAACAACGGCAAGTTCATGGACCGATCTGGATCATTGGACAGCAGCTATGATTCAGCTGCAGGAAAGTTTAATGGGTCTTATTGTGAAGAGATAGATGATGATTTGCTGAAAAAGAAAAATGGAAATGTGCTAAAAAAAATAGGGGTGCTGTGGAAGAAACAACAGAAATGAAGGTCCAGTACTTGGCACGTCTAACTTTGTATTATGAAAACTATATTGCTTTTTTAGGCTGTATTTACTCTTAATTTGATGCTATGCTGTTTGTCTTTCTCATCTTTCAAGGGGTTTGGTTTGGTTGGCAGATTTATGCAGCCTGAAAACCTTATGGTTTTTAGCATAATGGGCAGAGGGAAAGTTTAAAGTATTTCATAAATGGAAACTCTGGAAGAACATGAATTGAAAAGGATTCTGAGCTTATGAAGTATAATTTGAAAACTATCATGGTTTTGGATGAAAAGTTAATTTAGGATTTTTTAATTCAGATTTGAAGTTTTGGATTCTTGATCGAAAATATATTTCAACCAATCTAATTAGTCTTAAAGCAAATTATTTAGTAACTTAAAATGAAAAAAAAAAATTGTTTAAAATGATGCTTTTCTATACTGTACATTAAACAAGTATTGAAATAGTTATTAGGACTATTTAATACTCATTGATAAATATTTTATTAGTTAAATTATAATTTTAGTATTCAATTTTAGTTTATATATTTTTATTGTCGAAAGTATAGAAATTAAAATTATAATAAAATTAAATAACTTTCAAAAGTATAAAGGTTAAAATTGTATTTTAATGTTTTTTTGTTCTAGGGAGAGTTTTGCCTTTTATTGAACTCTTGTCCAAAATTGAAGGGGAAAGTGGCATTTTTAATTTTTTTTTTTTTTTAAAAAAAAAAAAAAAAAAAAAGTTGAGAGTAAGGGATGGTGGATGGTGAACTTGTTTTTAGTCTCATCCAAAATTGATGGGATAAGAACAATATAATAATTCGCAATCTATTATATTTATATTCTAAAATTAGATCTTCCATAAATTATATAAACTTTGTTTTAGCAGTGGACTATCATCGTTGATGCGTGGTTTCAATTGAGGTGACTCTCGTTATCTTGGATCACACTCACCTCCAAAGAAAAACTCATACCCGTACGATGCTATGACCTAATACTCAAATTAGATGAATATGATAGTTCTTGAGTTGATCTCACCTTCAAAATAGAGTCTCACATCAATGCAGAGAGACCCAATGCACTTTAATGCTTAAGTTAGTATTTAGTCGAAGTAGTGTCGAGATAAGCACGGTAGTCTTATTTACCTTTGATAGTGGGAGTGATCTCATATTTATATTGCCCTTTCTAACATTGCCTTAGGCCTCATGTTTGGAGGCTCTGAAGTGTCAGTGAGGGGCGCTCAAGGTAGGTTTGATAACCTATAGTTACCTCGCAGATTCTTTCCCATTTGTGCTATAGAGTATCATCTTGGCTCGACCGACTCAGCCTATGAGGGGTCTCTTTCTCTTTCGAGATTTGGGCAAATTATATATCGTTTTCTTTGTTTTTTCATCCTTTTTTCATCTATACTCTTAGATTTGATGGATTCTATTTCTAAGTTAAATTTTAGCTATATCACTATATTTGGCTAAGTTTGTATTTATGATTCCAGGATCAATTTGAGTCCAGTTGTAAAACCATGAGGCAATTTTCAACTTCAGTGTAATTTGCAATATTTACCCAAGTATTTTTTTTTTTTTTTGTTCTTGTTTTTATTTATTTTTATTAGCTTTCATTGATTGAATTGACACTTTAATTGCATTGATTGTTTGTATATAACCTATGCATGATTTTGGGATTCGTAATTGTCTTGAATGATTGTTTAATTTTAGTGGCATAAGAGTTGACTCGTGCATGTGTTTTCCAAAGCTATTTTATGATTACATAGCTTGCATGATGGACTCTAGAATAAAAGCAACTTCGTTAATTTGATGTGGCTATCCCTCCTAACGAACTTGGTCTTAGTCTATGTTTATGCTTGTTATTGAGTTAATGTGAAACGCTATCATGCAAAATTAATTAGAAAATAAGGATTGGTTGTTATGTTTTGTTATAATCAATATACTTAGGGGAATTAATCTTATCCCAACTTTTTCAGATAAGTAGACTAAGTGCTTGGTTGCTTGACTTATTTGATTTGGTAACTTTGGATTGGAAAACTTGATAAGATTTGATCTAATTATTCCTTTATCTTTCATTTATTGTATTTTTTTTCTCACAATCCAAACCCCCTATATTTTTTTTTTAAAATTTTGTGCAAATTTAACTTAAAGAAATTAATTACATTGGTTCCTTTGGGATTCGACCTGCCACCACATTTGTTCTACTACAAGTTAAGAATAATGAGATAAGTTCTATTTTAGCAGGTGATGAAAGAGGAATAGGGTGTTGAATCCTTTCTAACCACCAAGTATATTTATAAACTTCAAACCTTATTAACTTCTACTACTAGGTTGTATTAGTAGTAAGACTAGCTCGATCTACTGGGAGCACTATATTTTCTTCTAATCAAGATTCAAGTTTCTTAAGATAATCAAAGGGTTTATGATTGTTTTGCAAGATGAATATAACTAGCAAGAAAAGTAAATAACATGCATGTAAAGTAAAGACAAGAGTTAAAACAGAGTTATCAAATGAGAAAAGCCTAGCTTAGGTATTTGGATCCCACTCATTTATCTAGTTGTTCATTGGACACTTAAAGATAATCATTATAATCATGCAAATGTTTAGCCAACTTGCCTGGTAGTGTAGTGACAAGCGCCCTAAAACATTAATCAAGATGCTTAATTAAACTAAATGCTCAATGAATTGGGTACGACACGCTCCATAAATATCTCACACTTTGCATTAAGATTAAGGGAAAAATTAAGGCGATTAGTTACTAAGTAGTGCTTTAAGTAGTCTAACCAGTTTTATTCTTGAACTAATCAATCATACAATTTTGTAAAAGGACCATCATGGATAGCCAATCAATTTACAAACAAACGAAACCTCTTGGTCAATAGTTCATATGGCTAATTGAGCATGAACCTAAAAAACTTACCTACAACAAACTCACTTTCTTAAAATAAAAAAAATAAAAATAAAAATAAAAACATAGATAAAATTAAATGCTAAAGAAATTGATTTTTAAGATACACAAAATAGCCGTAAAGCTTTTGATTTTGAACATTCTTAACCGTCTCCAAATATGAAATTAGCCAAAAAAAAAAAAAAAAAAAGGAAAAGGAAAAAGAACATATCCATATGTACAGATGATCTGTTTGGCAACGATGGCAAATAGATTTGAATGTCAAATATGAATGACAGTGATATTAAGAATCAACTAACGGTAACGATGAGTGTGAGTAACAACAACGATCATGAGAGTGAGATGAAATTCAAAAGTAAGAGTCTGAGAGTGAGAGAGGCGAAGTTGCTAGATAGATTCTATTTTTAATAAACATTTCTTCATTTGAATTCATTTTTCTCCCTTTTTAAAAGTAGATTACGTTGAGGATCACTCATTGGAAAAAGAACCTCATATTATCTAATATGTATCTAAGCTTATAAAGCTCGAGTATTATCATAAAAATGAATCTTTTAAGATGGGTTTACTTCAATTTTTTAATAACCCATAAAATTGAAACTTAACATAAACTTTAGAAAAGACAATATAAAATTGAAAAGAAACATTTAAATTGAAGAATGAAGGAGACAAAAGACAAGAAAGAGGATATAAATTGGTTGGAGACAAGGTGAAATGTCAACATTGAGGGCTTCTTATGTTTGGAATAAAAACACAAAAACATCACTATTTCTTAGATTTACTTCTCATTTACGACAAAACCTCAGATCTTCAAGGTTTGACCATCAAATTAATTATCCCCACATTTTATGTTTGATCTAATTATTCCCAACTTATTCCAATTAATTTGCGAAATTTACGTCTAATTAATTGCAATCAAAATCTAATTTCATTGTTAAACTTGCCCATCTCATCCATAATTTCACTCACAATGTTCATGCATTGATTAGGAAATTTGATTAACATCTTCAACCGAAATTTTTAATTTAAAAAGCTAGCAGCCATAGCTTTTTAAATTAAAAAGTATATATATATATATATATATATTGAAAATAGATTATTAATTCACTTAAGTAACTGTAAGTTATTGGTTTATCTTTTGTGTTTATTTAATCTCTAAATTTCAAAAGGTGTTAAATAATTTTTAGATTTTTAATTTTGTGTCTAATTGGTTCAACTTTCAATTTCGTTTCTACTATGTGTATGACAAATTTAAAATTATTTAAAATTATTTATTCTATTAAATATAAATTTAAATTTAATTTATATGTCAAATGGAAGTCTAAACTTTTAATTATTTTTTTATCTAGTAGATGTATATATAAATTTTTAAGAATATCAAAGTCCATGGACTAAGTTTATAATTTTAAAAGTTTAGGGAACAAATAGACACAAATCTCAAAGTTGTGGGAATAAATTTATATTGTAACCTTGAGAAATTGTGTCAAACCGACTCAACTTTAGGGTATATTTTAAAAAATGTCTCAAATAATTTTATTTTTTTTATTCATGGGTTTTCACCGTTTTTTCCTTTATTTTTATCTTACCAAAATAACCTTACCATAATTATTTATTATTGTTATTTTTATTATTAATTTGGAAGTTTTTGAATGTTTTTATTGTGCAATTTATTTTGAATTTGGCATATTTGAGAAGTAGCACACAAGGATTTTTTTTAAAAAAAAAAAAAAAAAATCAATTGGAAAATTTCGAACACATTATTTCAAGCCATCAATTTTTTTTTTTTTTTTTTGTTAATCCTTTTATTTTATAGTTTTAAAATAAATAAAAACAATAAAATAAATTTTTCACCATACATGAAATTTTTTGTTTTTCATTTTTCAGAAAAGGTTGTCATAATTTTTCTTTTTCAGATTTATTGTTTTTATACATCATTTCCTTTATAGATTTTGTTTTTAAACCATCAATTTTTTTTTTTCATTTGTTTTAAAAAGTTTCAGCAACATTAATTACCTACATGCAAGTTATTTTATGGATTTTTTTCTTTTCAGTATTATTTTTTAAATAATAAATATTGCAATATTGGAAGGTTATTCTAGTAATTGACATATTATATAAAAAAAAAAACCTTAATTATTTCGTTTTAAACGGATTTGTAAATATTAGAAATTTTTAATATTTATATAATATTGAGTCTTATTGTGGTCTAGAGAAATCTCTAAATTATTTATGCCTCGTTTGAATTTTTTTTTTTTTTTGAAAATTAAAATTTGTTAATATAGAGAATAGCATAAGAAACTTTAGTCTCCCATGTGTTAATTTGGATGGAAGCTAATGATGATAAACTTTGAAAAATTAGTTAATTTTTTTTATGAGAAAAGTAAAGTAAAGAAATAAAAGGTGGTGCGATGGAATAAAAGTTGGCTATTTAATTTGTCCCTAAAATTAGCAAAACTCAAGTAAAATTAGTGCATAATGTAATCATTTTAGCACTGAATTTGTAAAATTAATTAAAGCATTAGAAACTTTGAGATTTTTGTGTCCATCCTAGAGGGGGAAGGTTGCAAAAATTAGTTACTAAAAATGTATTTTAAATATAGTAAATTTAAGGACTATTTTTAAATATAAAATTTAAGGACTATTTTTAAATATAGAAAAATGAGTCAAAATATTTATAAATATAGAAAAATTTCACTGTCTATCAGCGATAGTTGATAGCTGATAGACCACGATAGAATTCTATTGCTTGAACGATAGACTGCGATAAATCTCTACCTATCGTTTTCTATTGTTGATAGATAGTGAAATTTTTCTATATTTATAAATAGTTTGATATTTTTTGTGTTTATAGTGATTTCCCTAAATTTAAATGTATTTTAAATATAGTAAATTTGTTTAAAATCCATTTAAAAAGATTGTCTCAATCAACATTTAAGACTATATTTTGGAGTACAATAACGAAAAGTACTTCTCTCTCAAAATTATGTCTTGGAAGAATTTGTGAAAGTGCTTTAGACAAAGGGAAAAGTACTTAGAATTAATGCTTTTTCCAAAAAAGTATTCTTAATTTTTTTTCTTTCTAAAATATCATTTTAGTTTTTGTAATTTTCTTTCGATAAATCTAATCTTTAGTAATTTCTTGACGTTAATATTCATCAAAATTGATTAAATAATAAATTTTATATAAAAAATACACTATGTGAATATGTTTTCAAGACTTATGCAAAGGCTAATTGATAATCAAAAGGAAATTTTAATGTAGAAAAATCAATAATAAACTAGAAGTATAGACTAATTTATATTGAAAGTATATATATAAAAATTGGACATTTGAAAAATATATGGATAAAATTGAATAAATTTCAAAATATAGAGACTAATTATATAGTATTTTAACTTTTTTTTTTTTGGCTTAATCATTTATACACATACAAAAATAGTGATTTGTTATTAAATATTACTTAGTTGATTCTACAGCAATCTCAATAAATCAATTAATAATTATATTAATAAAAAATATATTACATAAAACGATAAAAAAAAATAACTTGTGTAAAATCAAACTAATCACCGTAAAATTCAAAATAGCATAATTTAATTGGCATACAAATATCAACAGATTTATAGTTTGAATTTTCTTACTCTCTTATGCGCTAAAAAAAATTAATCACTCTGAATGTTTATTCTTCTTAAAAAAAAAAAAAAATGTTTAAAAAAAAAAAAAAAATGTTTATGTGTGTTTTGTTTTATTATTAAAATAATTTTTTTAAAAAAAATACACATTCACACTCAGACATCTTGGAACATGTCACTAATTTTCTATATTAGTTCATGAAAAATATTGTTTTTGTCATTTTCATTAATTACATTCATAAATCATACAACAAAAATTTGACACGGTCTCAAAAAATAATAATAACATTATTTTGCATATAATATATTTGATATTGGATATTATGGTTCATACTTTGTTTGAATTATTGACCTACAACATTTCTAAATTATAAAAATTTAAAATTTAAAGAGTAATTATTTTAAATGGTAAAACGGTTGGAAATATTTATAAATATAGCAAAAAGATAGTATATATCACTAATAGACTACTATTATCTATCATTGATATACAATAACATTTTGCTATCTTTGAAAGTTGTCCAAATTTAAAAGAGAAAATAGAAAAAATAAAAACTACTGAACCCATTAGTTAAAAATTTTGTTAAGTGGCAAGGATTAACATATCGATATCGAGATTTTAATTTTACTTATCTATTGATAACATATCGATATCGACATATATTTCAGTAAGTTAAAATTTAAAAATTTATTTAAATTAATAACTAAGTTGTTTTTACTCTCAAAGATGTTGTTATTATGACTTCTATTCATATTAGATTAAATAGATGACATTATTTATATTTTACGAGTATTTATAAAAGATATCTATAAATATTTATAGATGTATCAACGAATATATCTACCTATCGTGTCAACGAGTATTTTCATCTTTGGTGAAAGTGAGTAAACAAAACGATGCTCTCTTTTCGAGATCTTGATTCAATTCAAACTATACTCAAATAAAATAAAAATAACAAATAAATAATTCCCACATCAGTCTGGACGTTTCCTTGTTATTCATTGTTATCAAAAGCACCAATTTGCAGTGTACCCAATTATTGGAATATTCATCCTCTATTATTATTATTATTTATGTATATATATATATATATATATATTATATATATATATATATAAATTTTATTTTGTTCTGACAAACTGTCCGTCCCCAAATCTTGAGTTGGATTTTGTCTGTTGAGAGAGAGATAATAAAGCAAAATCCATACCGAAATTGCTGCTCATGCTTCACTCTAAATCCCAATGCATTTAGTTTCATACAAAGTTCCAAATTAGTTAGTGAATAAAGGGTAATATATATCATACCAATTTTTAGATTTGTAGTTAATTTATTCAACTTTTATAAAGTAATATTTTTTGTTATTATTCTATCTATCATATCAATTATTTATTAAATTTATGGCCTTACTTTAAATATATACAAACATAGAGATGTATGGACATGTGATCAAAAAATATTTTAGCACTAAAGTGGTATGTTAAATCACGTATTACTCTAATTTATGGTTAAACATATCCATAGTATATTAATAAAATTAAATAGATATCAATTCAAGTTTGTATTATTGATCTCGAGGTTAGAGATTTGATTCCCTAACCCCACATATTGTAAAAATATATATATATGTGATGTAAATAATATGAATAATCTTTATACATATTAGAAGAACATTATATGTGTGTATGGTGGTGGGATGGAAACTAATAGCTGGGTGACTCAAATATGATTATAACTTAGAGATGTTCGTTTTATTTTCGGAGTCAGAACCCCAAGAAACTTGAACCTAACAGGTTGAGGAATCCTCGTTTAGGTGAGAAATGGAAGGAGCCGAAAGAAAGAGAAGCCCTATGAGCTAATGGGATAGGGGAATGGGGATGGAGGTATGTATTCCTCATTTCCCACTATATTTTAAATATATGGATAACCATATTGTATATATGAATAATTTGATATGATTGAACCCTTTTAAACTCTTATTCATAGATAATTAAATGACTTAATATGAAATTTAATTTTATTTCATTTAAAATTTAAGAATTTTCTATGGGAAATTAACTAAGTAAAAATTCATAAAAAATTAATTATTCAATAGTAGATTTAGCCGAAAATATCACCGTCTATTAGTGGTAGGCATTGATATATTATTTGTCTATCAGGTGATAGACATTAATAGATCACTAATAGATGTCTATCAGTATTTTATCACGGATAGACAGTGACAGTTATATTTATAAATAAGTTGACTCATTTGGTTATATTTGAAAGCAGTTCATAAATGCAACAAAAGAAAAACAAAGAGATTTGATACTTCAGAGGCGAAACTTCTGACTAAAGAAAAAACATATATCACTCTCATTGTCGATAACCATCTCAACGGCCACCAAGAAAGGTCGGCAAATCAATCCAACGGTCATAATTCAATAACCACTAATTAAAGTTTTTTTTCCTTTTTTTCTTCTTTGAAAGAAATTAAAGCTAATTAATTAAGCAAGAAGAACCCAAATTAAATTAACTAATAACACATGAGATGATTCAAATGAACCACCTCTCTTTAGTACAAAACTTAATCCCAAAAAAAAAAAAAAAAAAAAAAAAAAAAAAAAAAAAAAAAAAACCACTAAACCTTGAAATTAAAATCATATTCTATGGGGGGAGGGGGATTTTCCTAATTAGTTTCTGAGTTTAAAAAAAAAAAATGAACACACAATTTTAAAGAAGAAGAGGGATTACATGAGAGGACTATTGAGAAGGCCATGCCAAGAAGAAGCATTAGTGAAGGCATTGTTGTTCCAGCTTTCGCGAGCCGAACCCGAATCGAAATCCATAGCTGCCATCGTCGTCGTTGTCGTGTTCGAATCAATTGCATTATTATTATTGTTCATTTGCCAATTTGGGTATCCCCAAAGGATTTTACTTTGGTCACCTCCATTGATAATTTCTCGTCCTCCAAATAGCTCTTGCTTCATCGTTGTCACCGTCACCGCCGTCGTTGTAGCATTGCTATACTGTTGATTTTGATGATGATGATGATCTTGATCGTACGACTGTAATCTCATCTGATCTCCACTACTTTCGATTCCTCCCATATTGTTGTCATTTCCATAATACATGCTTTGAGAATTATACCCAAAGCCGTTCAAAACGTCACCGTTTGGCATTCCCAGAATGGAGAAATCGAAGTCATTGAATGTGGGTCCACTCCCACTCCCACATGAGTTTTTGTGAAGCCTGGCGAATGCCAGACTGAGATCATGGGCTTGGTGATCATAGGACAAGTGGGGTAGGCCGGCCGAGCCGAAGGAATGATCTTGGGATTTTTTAGAGGAAGAGGAGGATGAATTCGTTGAGGATGATCTTTTGTTTTTACGACAGCCTCCGCCTACTGGAACATTGCGGAGGGTGCCGCCTTGAGTCCAGTAACGGCGGCAGGATTTGCAAAAATATCTTGGTTGAGAGAGGCTGTAGTTGTTGTAATAGCAAAATTTGGTGTTTGTTGAGTCACATCTTGGGCATTTCAAGGCTTGTTCTGGCTGTGGCCTTGGCTTTCTGATTTGATCTTTTGAATTTTGACATACCATCATGTTCTCCACTGAATGTGTTTCAATTTCCTGTCAATTATATACACATAATTAGTACTAATAATCCCAATCATTAAAAAAAAATCCCATTTCTCAATCCCCCACCCCAAATTATGCTTAGAGGTCTAAAAAGTTTCTATTAAGAATGCAAAGAGAATTACAAAAAAAAAATAAAAAATAAAACCCTAAAACCCATTAGATAACTATTTAATTTTTTGTTTTTGCATTTTGAAAAATTAAGCTTTATAAACCTTTTTACTTTCCTCTCTAAGTTTCTTTGTTTTGTGCCTATTCACTTTCTAGTGATGTTTTCAAAATTTTAAGCAAGCCAAAGTTTTCAAAAACTTATTTTATTTCAAGAATTTAACTAAGAATTCAAATATTTCTTCATAAATATGATAACTAAAATACAAAATTTATGAGAAAAATAAGTATAAATTTTTAAAAACATAAAACTAAAAAAGAAATTGCGAGTGTCTAAGAAGAACAAAAGCAAATTTTCTTCTTTGAGAACATCCCAATATTAGAATAGGAGAGAGAGAGCAGAAGAAAGCAGAAATCATGGAAGACCCAAATTAAAGAAATAGGAAGAAGAAAACATAATGAAAAGATGATGAAGGTTTATAATTAATTTACCTGGTGTTGGGCAGTGGGTAGATCCATTGTTGAAGTGAAACAACAAAAACAACAAAACAGAAAGATTTTTTTAGGGGGTTTTTGATATTGAAGTGTCTAGAAAGAAGAAGAAGAAGAAGAAGAAGATAGAAAAAGAAAGAGTAAAGGAAAGTGATGAGAGAAGAGAAGTGAGGAAGAAAGAAGAAGGGGAGATGGGTAAATATATAAAGCAATAATCCCAATGGAAGAATTTAGAAGAAAGAGAGAGTAATGATGAGACGGATTGTGGTTGTTGTTGTTGGTGTTCGCTTCTAAGTAGAGGGAAAAAAAAAATTTCAAAGTATCCGAGTTACACCTATCTTTGTATAATCCATCCAAATGTCAATTACAAATTGTCACATAGTAAATTTTTCTCTCTTTTTTAATTTTTTTTTTTCTTTTGGAGATGAGTACAATCTAGACTGTATGCACTTAGGAGTGTTTGGGATTAAGAGTGAAATAGTGAAGAGTAAGGAGTTATAAAGTCGGAATTGTAAACTCCTTGGACCCACAATATAAAGAGTTGATAAGATATAAAGTTGATGTTTTCTAGTAATGGGACCCACTAACTTCTCGGGCCAAACAAAGAGTAGAGTTCAATATTCCTACTTCCCAATTCCGACTTCCGAATTCTTTGGGCCAAACATCATCTTAAAGCCCATTGTTATTATTTTATTATTATTATTATTATTATTATTATTATTTTTTGTTAGTGTATGTATGTATGTATGTTTTGTATGTTTCTGTGCAGCAACGGTTTCATATGAAGCCAAAGCTGAGAGAGCCTTCCCTTCTTAAGTGGGTCCCACGTTTTCATTGGATGCAGCTATTACCATCTTTGGTCCCCACTTTTCCACTACCAATTTTTCTTTTATTTATTTATTATTTTTTTTCAATCTCCCAAAACACACAAAGATTCATTTCCCTATCCAATACAAATACAATCTGTCATCAGATCAGACCATCTCTATCTCTCTCTAATATCTTCTCCAATTAATATTCTATTTTGTTTCCTTTTCTTTATTGTTATTTTTTTTAATTGTTTGTTATTATTACAAGACACGAAGAACATAGACATTCTGGTTCCTTGGAAGATTTAATAATATTAATAATAATAATAATATTTATAATAATAATAGAATATTTTAATTTAACTTGTTATAGAGTATGTGTGAGTAATAAATAGATCTGTCGTTCGAATCTCTTCACTTTTATTATATTAATAGTAAATTATAATAAAATATTTTAATTTAAGATTAAAAATAAAGAGAATTTTAAATCGTTGAATTTGAACTTTCTACTTTATTTCTAGTTGGTCTCTAAATTTTAGAAGACATTTAATAGGTTTCATAAACTTTCAATTTTTGTATTTATTAATAAGACTCTAAATATTAAAATGTATAATAGATATTATAACTTTGTACCTAATATGTCTATGAAATTTTTAAATTTATGTCCAATAGCTAGCCTCATAATTTATTCGACATTTTTTTCAAAAAAAAAAAAAAAATACTAGCATACTGGACATAAAATTCAATTTTATATCTATTAAATTAGTTAATGTTTACATTTTTTTTTTAATGTAGACTTTTTTTAAAGTTTATAGACCTATTAAATTGAAAATTAAAGTACGAAAATCTATTATTAGACACTTTTTAAAATTCAAATTCTAAATAAATTGTTAAAAAATTAAAGTTTTGAAACTTAAGGGCATGTTTACCAATTCGTAATGAAAATTGATGTAATCGTAATGGGATTTTATTGACAGATCATTTGTAATGGGTCAGAATCACAAATGTAATTGGATTGCTTTTGATCACGTTTACTTAGATTTATGAATTTTTCATGTTTTACTATTACTGTTAACAGTAAATGTTTGTTTTACCGTTACATTTGTTTGACCTAAATGGTAACGGTAATGGTAACAATAACATCCATACTTCTCATACTGTATTAGTACACTAACGATAACAATAACGACCGATAATGACAATAATGTAATTTCAAAACACAAACAAATTGAATATTG
This sequence comes from Lagenaria siceraria, assembly GCA_002890555.2. NCBI lineage: Eukaryota > Viridiplantae > Streptophyta > Magnoliopsida > Cucurbitales > Cucurbitaceae > Lagenaria > Lagenaria siceraria. The sequence continues at coordinate 20,158,422 of CM016487.1, forward strand.
ATCACGCTCTGCTCATCAATGGATTTTCTTTTTTTTTTTACATATTGGGCAGTGGGCTCCACATGTCAGTACAAGTACAGAACACAGAATAAATAACAACAAACGTAATTGATAGGGACCTACTTTTTATATTACCATTCATTTATTATTATTATTATTATTTGTTGGGTAAATATAGTCTTAAGTTTATAATAGGAATATATGATGGGGGTGGGTCCCACAGAGTGTTTATATTGATGTTGAAGGTTGAAATAGTTTGTTTGATGTTTTGTTATTTGTTTTTTGTTTGGTTGAAATTGATGACGTGGCCCTCATGGTTAATATGGAGGGTTAAAGACAAAGCAGCCAAACCGATCTCCGTCGTTGGCAGAATAGAGATCCTTCGTCCTTCTATCCTCTCTCTCAATCTTAATTTCCCCAAAAATCTTTTTTTTTTAATTAATGCCAAAAAAAAATTAAAATAAGTTAAAAATAATAGTTTTTTCTTGTGAGTAGTTGCCATTTTCATCGACATTTGTGTTTTGGATGTTTTTATTATATTGTAAAAAAAAATATATATCAACCATAAAAAAAATAAGAAACAAAATGTAAATATAAGATAAATAATTAACGGATTAACTTATTTTAAAAAGTAAAATATTTATTTATTAATTTTTTTTAATTTTTAAATATCCATAACATCAATATTTTATTGGAATTTTCATCAATATGTCTATAAATTGAGATTCAATATTATCGGTGACACAAACATTTTCAACAAAGTATTTTATAAAATTTAAAATAAAAAAGTTTTTATTTAATCATAACCAAGTTATTTATGATATGATCCCTTTTTAAAATATAGTTTGAATCGTATTCTTTTTTAAAATAATAATGGAAAAATAATGCCTATAGTTAACTCAATTAATTTCATATCATTTACCATTCAATTTATTTGGAAGATCTCACGTTTTTTCTTTCTTTTTTTTTTTTAAAAAAAAAAAAATTGAGACTTAATTGAGTATTTCAGCATTTTAAACATTTGATTACACATTATAAAATTTATACAAAAATCTATATGGATTATCTTGTCAAATTTGTTTAAACACAAATAAAGAAATTAAAAAACTGTAGCTATTAGAATTGTTTTCAAATATAGGAAAATGAGCCAAAATATTTATAAATATAATAAAATTTCAGTATCCATCTGTGATAGATCGTGATAGACTACTATCCCGACATAGATAGTAGTCTATTGCGGTCTATCGTAGATAAAAAATGAAATTTTACTATATATATTTGTAAATATTTTCAATAATTTTACCATTTAAAATAATTTCCCTAAGAATAAACACTATATATACATATTGAGATATGTTTGAAAAAAAAATTATAGCAGCCCCACAAGAGAAATGTTCTTTTTCTACAATGGAAATTGCTTTAGTTATGAGGAAGGGAGGGAGGGGGGGTCCCCAAAATTCCAATAAGTTTGATTATTGAGTTGTCATACTCACATTTCTTTTTTGCAATTTATTCTATATTAATAATAATTAATAAAGAAAGACAGAACTAAAGACTGCATGCCTACATTAACAAATAAAATGTTTACACCATAGTCCAAAATGTACTACAAATACTACAAATAATAATATATAATATTTACATTAATTTATTATAAACTATATATTATATATGTAGGCATGCATACTTGGATGTACTTTCTGGTCCAATGAGTATCTTCTCAGAAGTTTTGAAGTTGTCCTAACAAATTTCATATTGTTAAAATATGAATGAGTATTCAAATAAAAAACAAAATATTTTCTTCCATTAATTAGGTCACAAATTACCAGTTCAAAATCACTTTTGATCTCTAAACTTTTATAGAAGTAATAATTTAGTCACTAAACTTTGATGTGTATAACGATTTAGTCCATATATTTTTAAATTTATATTAATTTAGTATTTGAATAAATAAATTTTCACAAATTTAGAAGTAAAAAGACTAAATCATTGCAAACTAAAGTTTAAGAACTAAATTATTAACTCCACAAAACTTCAGGGACTAAAAATCTTTTTTGATCTTAAGTTTATAAACACTACTTTAACAACAATATTGATTTACTTATATCAAATTTTGAGAACTATTCAAATATTAAAATGAATACAGTTCAATTATTTTTTTTTTTTTTGACCCTTTTCACATCATAAAAGAATATATTTAAATATTTATCAGATGGACCTTAAACATTTAGTCGACATATGGGAGTGTGTGAAATAATATTCGTTTTGTATAGGGAAAAAAGAAAGAGGTGAGCCCTATGAGATAAGATTAGAAAGGTGTAAGATATATATATAAATATATATATTTTGAAGGGTGTATTTTGTGATAAAAGTAGATGAAAATTCATGGAAGGGTAAAAGGAGAATATATTCTTGATCATCTCTTTACGTTTTTAAATTTATCTATGTGTTATAATATTTTGCCACATCATCGACAAGGGAATTTTTCTTGGAAAATTAATTTTCAAAGTGTGTGTGAGAGAGAGAGAAAAAGAAAGTACCATTACTTTGGGAATCACTTAAACATGGGAAAATGAGTTGTACTTTGTACATATATTTAGGTTCTATATGATCACAATTTGAGATAAATTATAAAATAATAATAATAATATATATATATATATTATTGAGAAAATACCTTCCACTTCTACGGCGGGAAAAAGTAGAAAATAATAGAGAAATTAAAAAAATAATAATAAATCTAGAAACACAAGAATTAACGTGAAAAACTCCCAATTCAGAAAAAAGCCATCGACCAAGAAAAATCCACTATGTGAAAAATTATTACAACCACACCGAATAATTCTCCCACCCGATTCCAATTATAAGAGCACTCTCTTAAAACTTTTATACTACTCACACCTTTTTTCTTTTATACTACTCACACCTTTTTTCCACTCTCAAACTAGAGAATACAAAAAGAATTTAATTAGAGTAAGCACACTAAACTTAAAGTATTTCTAACTGTGATGAATTGAAACTAGAGGCATAGGCTCTTTTTATAGGCTTGGAGTCCACCCTCATTCTTCAATTTAACCGATGTGGGACAACTGCATTTCTAATATTTTGCCAAAATCTAACATATATATATATATATATATATATATATATATATATATGTCATTGAGGGTTTAATTTTACGAAAATGTGGATAAAATATTAATGTTCATAGATATTTGTGGAAAATTATAAAAAAAAGTACAAAAGATAAAATAAAATTAGTAAAAAATTACATTTTATCAATTTTTAAATGAGTTAGCATGTCTATTATTTATATTAGTGATATTTTATTACTTATTTTTTATGTTTGTAGATTTTTCTATGATGTAATGGATATATCGATTCACTCTCATGTCGATATTGAACCGATGAAAATGTAGAAATATCGAGATGTGCATAAAAATTTAATACTAACTTATAACTTATAATTGAAACTTATTCTAATTTAATTGTCCACTCAATCTTTCCTTTTTGATTATGAAAGAAAAATTTGTACTAATTATTTAAGCATAATTCAACATATTTATCGTAATATTGATGAAAATGTTAGAGGTGTTGAAGTTCCACCTAATATATTATTGAAAAATACAAATCCTAATCGATAAAAGTGAATCTCTTCTGTCATTACAATAAAATAAATAAATAAAAATATTGGAGTTCTCACAAATTTGACCAACAATATAGTTTTCTCACATGAAATATTTTAGGTTCAAGCACTTACTTTAGGTATTATTTTACTTTAATTTATATATTTTTAATAAATTTTAATTTTGGTTTTGGTATTTACAATAAAATTTAAATTTACTCTATTAAATTAATTATTATTGAAATTGGTTAATAACTTAAATTTACTCTATTAAATTAATTTTTATTGAAATTGGTTAAATACTTTATTCATAATTTATGGTGATAAAAAGTGATAAAAATATTCAAAATTTATAAAGAAAATGCCAATAAAGAATTGTTTAGGAAATCAACAATAAAGTAACTATTTTTTAAAGATTTATTAAAAAATATAGAGAATAAATCAAGATATTTTAAAATATATTAATTAAAATAGAATAAAATCTAAAGTACATAAAGCAAAATGATATTTGAATCAATATTTTATATATCCACGTCCACAGCAAGTTGAAAGAATAGTCGATAAAGAATTTTGATATAACATATATTCTAATATAAATAAGTCGAGAATTAGATCGTTTTATAACATTAGAATAAAACCAAATGATCTATGTCGTTCCCTTAGTTCAAATAAGAACTCAAAATTACCTTTTTACTCTAAGTCAAACAAACTTAACACATAACAATATATAAGACAAGGTATTCATAAGTATATTTTAAAGAATAATTGTTTTAAATTGAAAAATTAGCGAAAATATTTTCAAATACTACAAAATGTCACTGTCTACCAATGATAGACAATGATAGACATGATAGACTATTATCATCTATCACCTTAGATGTCTATCAATGTCTATCACTGATTGACAATAAATAGTTTGCTATATTTAAAAACAACAATATTTTAAAAGTACATTGATTATATTGATTTAATTTTTATTCGCTTTTTAGATCAAGATCACAAATAATTAACAAAACTCGAGATATAAGAAAGAGAAAACGAATCGTATTGAACTACGACATTCAAACAAAACTTTGGTTTCCCATTGCAAGGGAGACAAATAAAAATGATAAACCCTAAAAATAAAACAGTAATACTTTAGTAGAGTGAACGAGGTAGCTTTATTAGTCTCTCTCATCATTGTTGAATCAAAATTATAAATTATTTGTAACATAATGATAATTGTTTTTGGGAGTTTACAACTTTATAATATAAGACCGAGAATGTCGGAATTTGGAAGAAGAGAACAGGGGAAGGGTATAGCGGGAAAATCAAAGGGTTTTTTTTTTTCTAATTATATATATATAATCTTATCAAACCTTATTTTTAAGGCTGTTCTCTCATCACCAAATAACACATGTAATCATGACAGATCTTGGTTATCATTACCATTTGAATCCCTATCATTTAATAAATATTATTATTGCTTTATATCCACCCATTTTCACATGTATAAATGTATATAAAAAAAAAGTTTTTTTTTATTATTTATTTAAATTAGAGGCAGATAAATTTTTTTTTGCTAAATAATTAGTTGAGTTTGAAGTTAGTCCAATCTCTCTTTTTTTTTTTAAAATCGGTGAGTGTCCGGGCCAGCTTCCGACCCTACAACAGGTGGGCCTGAACCCACAACCCCTTAGTCCTTTGATTTTTTTTTATGTTCCCACTACCACCAATCCATGATGATTTGTCAAATTTAATTTTAGGTATAACAACTTATAATATGTATAATTAATTAATTATTAGTGGAAGATTTTCTTGTGTGAATGGATAATCATGGAATTTTGGGAATGAAAGTGCATGTGTATGAGGAGAATTGAAGATTCTCCTTGGTTTTGCCAAAGAAAAAAAAATGGTAGGTTGGGTGTCTATTTGATTATAGTATTGTTTTAAGATGGAATCTTTGAATTAGCTAAACTAAGATTTCTTCATTTGAATCATTAATTAGTTTAGTCTTGTGTTAGTGATAAAAAATTGGATGGGTTAGATTGAATTTCATTCATTTAGTTTGACAATAAGGACAAAAAATTAAAAAATATATATTCAAAGTTTACAATAAAAATATATTTGAAACTACTTAATGAGAAAAAAAAAGAACAACAATTTAAATTAATTAACTAGATTGAAAATTGAATCATGACAATTATACGAATATAATTAAAGTCTGAACATAAGTTATTATATGAAAATTTATCATAAAAAGCAACAAGAGCAAAAGTTTAATATGAAAGATTCGGATATAATGTATATGTTTGATGTCTAAATTAAACCAAACATTTTTAAAGGAAAAAAAAAAGAGCATAGTCTATACATAAACCCAATGTCACAAATTAAACATTAAAAAAAAGTGATAAGGATTTGACTCCTTGATTTGGCTATTCAATTTTGGCATTGATTAATTGAATTACACATCATAATTAGGTCCGTGTTGATAAGGATTCATCAATCTGTAATTTTTTTTTTTTTTTTTTGTTTCTAGATATGATGTTGGTAACTAAAATATCATTTTGACTCTTCTACTCTAGAATATCATTGCATTTTAGTTTTATATTAAAATTAGTCCTTAACATTATATTGAATCTAATTTTTTTAAGTTAATAAAATAATAAGGTTAAATTATACAAAATACTTTAAACTTTCAAAAATTTCATAATTATTCTTAAACTTCCAAAATGAGTTTAAAAAAATAGTTTTGGATAAAAACCATTAGTGTTTTGTATAAAAAAATATACCCTTGAATTTTCAAAAGTTTAAAAAATACCCTTAAACTTAAAAAAAAATTCAAAAATACTCTTACTATTATATAAACATAAATCATTAATTCCGTCATACTTCTCAATTTTCCCTCTTTTTTCTCCGTTCCCTTCTTCAATACCCTCTTACTCTCTTTTTTTTTTTTTAATTGTTTGACATTTATTTATCTAAAAGTAATAATAAATAAACAAATAAATAAAACTATAATAAGAAGAAAGAGAGTAATAGAAACACCAAGGGATTTTAAGACTTAAAACTTTTAAAAAAGTTGTACATTAGTAGTTGAGTGTGTGTTAATAACTAAACACATTTTTTTTATTTGTCTATCTATCATTTTAGTATGTTTTAAGGAGATTTTGATTTTGAAAATTTATGAAAATTTATGTTTTAACTTATAATTTTAGTTTTTAATTAGGTTGTTGAGAAAATTGGTGTAAAAATTAAAGAAATGGGAGAAAATGAAAGTATTTATATGGAAAAAAAGAGAGGATATATATATATATATATATATATATAACTTACTTTAAAATTAGTTATTTTCAAACTCAAGAAAACCTCGAACAAATTGATCAGCATACTAGGGTAGGAACACTTTTTTTTTTGAAAAAAAATTACTTATTTTTGTAATGAAGTATTAATGGTTTATGTTCATATACTAACAATGAAATTATTTTTGAAAAATTTGAAAATTTATGAATATTTTTTTAAACAACACTTTAACGATTTTCATTCAAAACTAACCGTAAGAGCATTTTTTTAAACTATTTTTAAAAGTGTAAGGTTATTTTTGAAACTTTTGAAAGTTGAAGATTTTCTTTATAATTTAGCCAAATAATAATAATAATAATAATTTTCATTTAAGAAAAACATAATGTGAACATGTTTTAAAAATTTATAAAGAAATGGCTGGTAGAGACTGTTTTTAAGGAAAAGATAATAAACTAATCACTAATTTGAAAATTTGTTGAAAGTTAATGAAAAAAAATATTGAAAATATAGAGAATAAATTTGAAACACACAATTTTCACTTTTGTTAAAATAAATTTAAGCTATAAACTAAAAAGACAATAAAGGTAGTAGAAATGAATGAAAAAAAAAATCATATTTTTTACCCCTAAACTTTTCAAATGGTATACATTTTTATCCTAAACATTCAATTTAATTGAATTGCACTCCAAATTCAGATCAACATTGTTAATTTTCTTTCCAATATTTTTTTCATTTGAAAATTATTTGAAAAAGTAATACTTGTAATGTTTTTGTATATAAATTAATTTATGGATATTTAAAGCGTTGTTTTCAAATATAAAAAAATGAGCCAAATTATTTACAAATATAGAAAAAATTAGTTGATAGACCGCGATAGAATTCTATTGTTTGAACGATAGATATCGATAAAAGTCTCACTTAAGCGATAGAATTCTATCGAGGTTTGTTGCTGATAGACAGTAAAATTTTTCTATATTTATAAATAATTTGATATTTTTTCTGTTTATAGTAATTTTCTTTTATCTCCAAACAAATTTGATGTCATTATTAAAATGATTGACTTTGAGAACAATTTTTTTAATTGAATTGAGAGTAATAATTAAAAAAATTAATGGTGAAAATAAATTGGTATAAGATACAAATTTGTGTGGTAAAAACATGTTTTTTCAAAAAAAAAAATGTGAAAAAAAGAAAGAAAAGAAGAGAAAAGAAGAAGAAAGGTAAATAGAAGGTATAGGAAATGTTGGAGTTGGATAAGATGTGGTGGGGGCCAAAAATAAAAAAAGAGCAGTGGGGCCCACTCAATAGCACAGTTGACTGGTCAACAAATTTCTCAGTCAAAGAAAACACAAATATAGATAGAGAGAGGGAGAGAGAGAGAGAAAAGGAAAAAAAAAAAAAAAAAAAAAGTAAAATGATGGGGAAATGTGCAATAGGAGACAATCTCTATCTCCATCTCAGTCTCAAAATACATTATTCAATCTTCTGCCAAAAGCCAACAAACCACCCCTCCAATTTCTCTATTTCCTTAATTTTCTCTAAATTTCAAATACGTCAAAATAAATCAAAATATTTATAAATATAAAAATTTCACTATCTATTAATTATAGACTACGATAGACTATATTACTTTTTATATTATAATAAACTACAAATAGACACATATAGTAGTCTATAGCGATTTATTGTCGATGAACAATAAAATTTTGCTATATTTATAAATATTTTAATTCATTTTTCTACTATTTAAAAATAACCCTTAGGTTAATTCAACTATTTAATATGAAATTATATTATTAATTATTAATATTATAGTAAATTTATATTTATTTAATTATTTTTAGTAATTAAATTTAAGAAAAATAAAAATATAATGTAAAAATATTCATTTATTTTCATTTTAGGTTATTAAATAATCAATTAACACAATATTATATTGATAATACTACATTTAAATTAGAGAAATTTTCACAGATAGAAAAAATGTCAAACTATTTACAGAAAATAGTATAAAAAAAACATATTGATAAACCTTGATGGACTTCTATCAACGTCTATCACAACTATCTTAAAATTTTTCTATTTTGTGTAAATAGTTTTCTTTATTTTTCTATTTTTAAAAATTATCTTTTAAATTATGACTATTTAATTATTCTTTTACTTTAATTAAGTAATTATTTAATTTTAATTTTTATACACAAAATTAGTACAACAAATACAAATATTTTCCTTCTAAATATTAATTATAATGTATATTCAAACAACGTTAAAATCCTATTTAAATTTGTACACTAAATTCGAGGATCGATTGGAAACATATTTTTAAAAAGAACTGAAGCATTTAAAATAAATAAATAAAAACAAAATAGAAAATGTCAGAAAATTGTTGTAAATTAGGTTTATATCATAGTTCCCTTCTGTTTGGTTTCCAAGAAACATGCTGCTGCTCCTTCCATGACCAGTCAGTGTCTCCAATCTCCCAGAAACTCATTACTTTTTTTTTTTTTTTTAGAATTATTTAATTTTACATTTGGAGTCTCCCCAATCATTTTCCTTGTTTTGGTTATTTCCTCTCATCTTCCTTTTATTTATTTATTCCATTAAATCTGAATTTTTTTTTTCATTTTAATTAAGTGATATGATGTACACAAATGTATAGGCTTTGCAGTTGAAACTACTTAATTTACCTTACATACTTTACTTGCCATATCCCATTATATAATTTTCAATTAATATATATAAATATAGATTAGAGTTATTTTTATGTGTGGAATTAAAATGTTATTAAATTGAAAGTGAAACATGTGTTTATTTCAAAGTTTATAATACTAAATAATAATTAAAAATGAATGGAATTTAAGAATAAGGGAGAGAAATGGGCGGGAAGAAGGAGGAAGAGGAGGGGAACCAGGTGGGGACAAAGTCTGAATGAATGGTCGGTGGGAGGTGGGACCCACGTGCCCACCATGCTTACATTCCAACAAAAACAAAACCCCTCCACTAACTTCCTCTACATGACGTGGCATCACGAATATTTCATTTTACGAGGTATGAGAACATTAGCTGGACCCCTCCACACCTGATCCCCCCCCCCCCTTCTTCTCCTCCCTTCGCAAGCAACGTATCTATCTCAATTCTCAATATATAATATATTATAATATATTTTTTTTTTATATTCCATTCACTTTCGCCACGTGTATTCTCTTTGTGGGCCCCTGTTATGGCTAATCCACGTCATTCGTTGGGTCCCACTCCATGCACTCCTGTGCAGTTTCTTATAACGGTACGGGGCACTTTTTCGGCGTAATCCGTAGTGGTGTTTGTTTTGTTTTGGACGCAATGTGTTCAAACGACGTAACGACGTCGTTTGTTTTCTAAGTCCAATTGGTTTGAAGATAAACATAACGGATAAGGGGCGATCTCTCTCGTTGTCACAAACGTATATAAAGCGATTGTTTATGAGAATATTTCTATAAATTAAAATAATAATTAAAGGGGTGCTTGAGGTAGTGAGATAATTATTATAATCCGTGATTATTATAGTATGTCAGTTATAATTATTTCTAGGTTATTATAATTTATGTTTGTGTTGCATACTAGTTTAACTTATATCTAAACTATCGATTATTTATTTTACGCTTTCTCGGTGGAATCTCTGCAAGAGGATCGAGATTCACATCATTTTTCCAAATCTTACCTAATCATTATGATCTTTCTAACATTTGAAAATCACACTACCCAAATGTTGAGAGAAATTTGAAAAGATAATTAGTAAATCTATTTAGATAACCGATAAATTTAGTAGAAATAGAAATTGGGCATAAGATCGCAAGATTTTATATAGGATTTGGGAAAGATAAAAATCGGATATATTATTTCTGAGTGGATATCCAACTTAATTAGTAGTTGGATATCAATTGAAAATGACAACTTTTTAATCTCATTGGTCAATCTCAACCAAGAAGTAATAAGAAAAAATATTTTAATCAGTTGTTAAAAAGTGTGCTAGTTGCCAAAAGTGAAACTTAAAAAGAGTTATTTCTGACAATTTTTCAAGCTATTGAGACCCTGGAATCAAACAAAATTACAATCTCAAAACTCAATTACCCACTAAAAAGGAACGATTAATTTAGGGCATGTTTGAGAGTGATCCAACAATATACTCTCGAAGAAATAACTTGTCAAAAGTTTTTTTTTTTTTTCAAACTACTTATATGTATGCATTATAGATTAGAGATATGAAGCATAAATACTTCAAATTGTATAGAGAATTGGTATTAGATACATACATATATGATACTGATCCGTCTAGATACGTATGCGAAACGTTAAATAGAGAATATAGTTGTTTTTCTAAAAAAAAATTGAGACACGCATCCCCTTCTAGAAATGTGAAGGGGACACACCAATGCAATTTTTTTTTTTTTTTTTAAAGAATTGGGTGCATTTTAATTTTCTAGCTCATGACTCACTTAATTGCTTATTTACTAGGAGTGTACATAAAGGCATCGAAAACTGATCCAATCGACCGAAATCGCCCAAATCAACCATGATCGGTTGGAGAAGTCCCTTCGTCGGTCGGTGGTCGATTATTCGACAAAAAATCGACCATAGTGTGTAATCGGTTTTCTCCTTTTTTATTTTTATTTTTAATTAATTAATTATCCTTCCTTCCTTCCTTCCATTCTTTTTCTATATCCACAAGTCCATGAATAATGAAGTTCTTTATCCACAAGCCCATGAAGAATGAAGTTCTAAAGATATGAGGTAAAAAAAAAAAAAAAAAAAAACCCGACCAAACCGACCGATTAACAGTCGAGTTTCAACCATTAATTTGGTCGATTTTTGGTGCCGATTTTCACCCAAAACCGACATCGACCGATGTACACCCCTATTATTTACTAAGCCCAATATGGCATGTAACGCCCCACATTACAAAATTTAGCTAATTTTGGAATAAATTATGCATTTAATTCTCTTTCGATATATTAAATCTAAATGAATGAGACTTCTCATTTGTAGAGTCTAATTTGTAAAATTAAAATTTGAGTTTGAAAGAATTTATCCTAATAACACATCTTATAACCATTATTTCACAAATGTCCAAAGATTTGAATTATTAGATTTTATTATTTTTTATGGACCAATTTAACGTTACAAACATTTTATCTCTCTATTGAATTAATTTATTATTCTCTTTATTAAAATTAAGTTTTCATTAGACTTAACAACTAATTAAGATTCTCCTACATATTTGCATTCAATGCCCACAAATTTGATTCCTTTTCTATTGTTAAGATTCTAAAATATTTTAGGTATCAATTTTTTTTTTGCTTTTTCAAATTTCTCAATTTTCCATGTTCACATTCTTGGGGTTTGCAGTGTACAACTTTGCATTTTTCATTATTCTCCATTTCCTACCTTAATTTGTGGTGTTCATCTTTTTTATTTTTCATATTTTTATTCTTCCATCGGAGTCGTGGTGTACTTTTGATAATTACGCAAGTAATATATTCATTGTGTCTATCTTTTTTCATTTCTGTAATATGCAATTTTTATTTCTTTTAGAATTAAAAGCAGTGCGCTTTCAAACCAAGTTTCATCTAATTTCTAACGTCTTTCTATAATTTGTTAATGAAACATTCGCCTAACTTCTCCGTTATATGTAGTTACAAAAGATTATTTCGTGTTTTAGTAACGTAATATTCCTTATATATTCTAATGAACGACCCTTCGATATTATTATTTCATTTTTCTATAGTATGATTGAATAAACATATATCTATTTAATATTTTTAAATATACCATATATTCGGTGTTATGTGGGTTAGTAAATATCCTACATATATGACGACTTATCAAATATATCATGCTTAAATTATTCAAACAAATATTACTTTCCAATTTTACCATTTGTATGCATATAATATATTTTCATGCAAAAAGTTTATTAAATAAACTTCACAGCACATCATATATACACAAGATATAGTATATGTGTGTAATGAATATAAATATAGTATAAGTATGATATATTTCCATGTATATATATACCACATATTTATTGAAGTATATATGTTACTTTTCTTTTCCTTGATGAAGTATATATATGTTACTTGTATGTGCCACAAGTTATATAATAGGAAGTTATTTCACAATATAGGGAGATATGATAATATATAGGTTAAAAAACACTTTTGGTCTCGAAACTTTCATAGAAGTAACAATTTAGTCCATGTACTTTCAATGTTGTAACAATTTAGTCCTCGAACTTTAGTATATAACAATTTAGTTCTTGTACTTTCAATTTTGTAACAATTTAGTCCTTAACGTAAAAAAAATATCAAAATTAGATGTAGATTTTTATCATTTTATGATGTATACCTTGTATTTTATAAAAATATTGAGTATCTAATTAGTTTATCGGTTCATTTATGCCAGAAATCTTATTGAATCTAACTATTTTCTACCATAAGGATTAAATTGTTACAAATTTTAAAGTATAAAAACTAAATTGTTATATAGTAAAATTTAGGAACTAAATTGTTACAAAATTGAAAATTTAAGGATCAAATCGTTATAAACCAAAGTTCATGGACTAAATTGGTATTTAGAAGTAAAATTTTAACCTAATATATAATATAAGACCCAAATCAGAGGCCCAAAATGATTTTTGCCCAATTTTTTAAAATTCTAGCCCAAATCTCTCTTCCTTCTTCAGTTCACGTGAAGGTAGCCGCAGCCTTTCCCATTTTGTCTCGCACTCCAGCCCGGCCCAGCCGCAGCCCCTATCTTCGCCCTCTCTCCGGCGAGCTTTAACCCACGAACGGCGGCCACAACACCGTATTGCCCAAGAGCAGCGTCCGGCAGCTCCTGCGCGCGAACTCAGTGGCGGACGACGACCAACACGTTTCTCCCTCCAGCGAACAGCGACCTTGACGCGCATCCTGTCCGTTGGTTTCGCTTGGCCGACAGCTTGGAGCAACTGTGAGTGACGCCACCACCGTCGTCTGGCTTTTTAGTTGCGTTTTCTCTAGTTCAAGGAGTTTCGGTACTTACCCATTCTATTTCGGCATTAAGTTTGAGTTACTCACTTATTAACGGCTCCAAATATGTAGGATTGAGCTTATTCGGACACCGACCAGCAAGGTTTCGAATCGTTTGTTAAGTTTCAGGTAAGAATGCTTTTAATTCCCTTTTGAATTAGTTTAAGGTCCTTTAGATTTGTCTCTAACACTTGGAAGTCCTTTATTTGTAGGTTCCGAATAGTTTCGGAACTGTCCGGACACTGTTCAGCAAGAACCTAAGTCTGTTGTAGTGAGTTTTAGTTGTTAGAACTCTATTTAGACTCTTTCGGATTAGATTTAGATACTGTAAATTAATTTATAACTTGTGGGATATTTGTCTTTATTTGTAGTTTAGACTGAATTTGAGATGTACGGATCAAGGTAATTCAGAAATGTTTTCTTTTTTCTTTTTTTTAATGAAAAACATTCCATCATGATTTCATTGATGGTATGAAATTACAAAAAGACAATTGAGCTATGAAAGATTACATGTTGCTATTTCAATGTGCTATAAGAGCAATAAGATTGTAATCACAAAAAGGAGTTATTTACGCCATGACATAGATGTGTACACAAGATCTAAAAATTGGGTGAAATTTAATTCTCTATCGTTGAAAATACGATGATTCATTTCGTTCAAAATGAGCCAAAAGAAACCTTTGATGATAAAGTTCCACATAATGACCTTCTCATTCCTAAAAGGATGGCAATCATAAGCATATTCAAGAGAGTTAGGGAGTCGTTTGGGAAAACCACATAATAGTTGAAGCATGATAATAGTCTCCTCCTAAATGATTGAGCAAAGTCACAAAAAACCATGATGTGCATAATGGTTTCATCACTCTGACAACAAAGGACACACCAACTCGGAGCAGGCACCACTCATGGGGTCTTTTTGATGAGAGTTTCGGTTGTTTTAATGCTGCTATGGCTAACCTCCCAAAGAAAGAACCGTATTTTTTTTTGGGATAGGGCCCCTCCAAATATTTTTGTAAAGGAGAGAGTTCTATTTGTTACCATTGGAAGTAAGAAGTTGGTTGAGTGATTTCGTGGTAAATTGACTAGACTTATCCAGTTTCCATCTCTTTCTATATTCCATCATGGGGTTGTTAGGGACAACAAGGAGGGTGGGGAGGAAAGACCATTCAATGATCTCTTCTTCGTTAAGATTTCGTCGTATCCTAAGTGTTCTAAGACATTTAGATAGGTAGATTTCTATTTGAAGAGTTTGTTTGTTGTTTGTTAATATGTTGTGTGCTTTATGTGTATATATCTATTATTTACGATGTAGATGACTATGTTCTTGAAACTGTTTCATATTTTGGATGCTTAAGCATGGTATAATGTGGTGATGTTGTGAAATGATTTTGATTGTCGAACGTCTGAATACATGTATGAAATATGTTGAGCGTGTTGTTGCTTATGCGGACTGGATATAAAATATTGTTTAGAAGTATGTGCTGGGTCTCATGCATTCTGGCGACTTTGTGTGAGAATGAAGTTAGAGAAGCTTGTTACAAGCTAGTAAGGTGAATTTCATGACTATGTCCTTCGGTTTATGTCTTTAAGTCCTTTTTGGTTTTTTGGTTATGCTATGTTTTATAGTATCCCTTTGTATCTCAGAGTACTAATCTCTTTTCATTCCCTTAATGAAAAGTTTCACATCTTTTTCTAGAAAAAATATCATCCGCCTCTAGTAAAAATGCTTGAGTGGTGGTATGTCACTGTTAGATTAAAAGGAACATTGGGACCTTGAGTCAAAATGGTCAAGGGTTGATGTGCACTTGAGACCTTGGGTAAAAATGGTCAAGGATTGATGTGCAGTCAAGACCTTGGGTGAAAATGGTCAAAGGTCGACATATAGTTTGATGGCCTTGGGTGAAAATGGTAAGAGTCAAACGTTGAGCACTGTAGAGATGTGTTGAGGCCTTGGGTAAAATTGGTCAAGGGTCGACGTAGCTCGAAGGTAATGTTCTCTAAATTAGAGTCGAAATTCGGGGTTGTTACAGTTGGTATCAGAGCTGAGTTGTTCCTGTAGATTGACCTAGAATCTAGGTTATTAAGTTGTTAGAATTAAGGATCTTTCTCAGTTTCCTCTCCATCACCAAGTACATAAACTTATACTTTGCTACAATATTTGATTTGTTGAATAGATTTGTTTTGTGTTCATGTTGGATTTTCATGTCTGCTTAAACTTGGTTGCTATTAGGCATAGGATAGCCTGTGTTTTGTGTTTTGTTTTGTGCTTGCTCTGTGGTAGTAGTTCTAGGTTGTTTCTTTGGATTTAAGGTTGGATCTTTTATGCCTTGGATGGTTAGTAAATTAGTTTCCATACTTAATAAGTGACGCCAAATCCTTATGGAACCAAGAAGTTTTCTTAGTAAAGTCTTATAGAGCACCAGAGACCAAGTGTTCAATGTTATTAGATATAGCAACTTTCGAGGACGAAAGTCTTTTAAGGTGGGGAGTCTATAACGCCCCCACATTACAAAATTTGGCTAATTTTGAAGTAAGATATGCATTTAATTCCCATTAATTCTAAGTAAATGGGACTTCACAATTTGTAAAATTAGAATTTTAGTTTAGTTTCTTAAATTAGCCAATTAAATTTCTTAAAATATTGGAAAAAGAGATTTTTTTAATTAAAATATTTAATTTCAAGATCTTGATTTTTAATGCTAGATTTTTCCAACTCTTTTAAGGCTAGTCATGATGTTTGGTTGTTGACCGTCACTACGGTCGGTCGTTAACAATCATGACAATTGGTTGTTAACGGTCACAATGGTCAGTCGCCGACGATCAAGACGGTCGCTTGCCAATGGTTAATGGTCAAGATGATTGGTTGCCGACAGTCAAGACGATCGATTGTTCACAAAGTTGGCCGACGTTTGTTGTCGGCAATCATCGACGACCATTGATAAGAGATAGGAGATAAAGGAAATTTTTTATCAGACCTATGACATTCATTTTTTAATCTTGAGAATTTTATTCCAAGTGTCCAAACATGAGTTTGGCTTCAAATGCCAAACCCCCCTAACTCCAAACCCATGGCTAAACACCACCCCCTAAGAGTCAGCCGCAACCCCTATCTTCCTCCCTCTCTCCGACACAAGTATCTTTTATGTCCGAAGATTGATATTTCAATTCTTAAGAGTTGGTGGAAAAGAGATTTCAACTTTTTGGATCCATTGATTTTGTAGAATTTTGGCTTTTTGCTAGTTTTGTAGACTTTTGGTTTATTTTCTTTGATCTTCTTAATTTATTTGCCTTCATTTTTAATCAAGATGCTGATTCTGTTTGGTTTTCCATTTTTTTTAATAGCAATGGAACATGGATCCTTCACAGATGAGACCAAATCAACATTTTCTATGGCTGATGAAGATCATACACTTGCAAATGCTCTCAGATACACTTTGAATCAAGAGTAGGAGCTCTTATTCAGTTATTCTTGAGTGAATATTTTGAGATGTTAACAAGACATGCACGTGCCGAAGAATTTGCAGTTCTTGGACCATTTATCTTTTTTAACCATTTCATCATTGACTTCTATTAATTCATGGCATAAAGAATTAAATAGATTCTTGGTTCTATTGAACATATCATCAATAAGGTCCTTGAAGAATTAATTAGGTTCTTGGATAACCTATGAGGCATAGATTATTGTTATTTTTTAGTAAATCATATCCGACTTAATTTTTAAATGACTTGTAACATCATCTTGCAGTCCAAGAGTGACATTTTGTGGATACAGCATTCCTCATCCTTCAGATAATCGAGTTAATATTCGAATCCAGACAATAGGTAATATTTTGAAATAGTTTGACACCCAAATGTTGTAGGGTTAGGTGGGTTGTCTCGTGAGATTAGTCGAGGTGCGCATAAGTTGGCCCAGACACTACGGATATTTAAAAAAAAAAAAAAAAAAAAAACTTTATACACATCCAATTTATGCATCCATGAGATATATATCTTATGGATCTATGTGAAGTGCGATCCTTCAAATAAAATCGCTTATTTGGAAGAACATATGCTGGATCCTTGTAGCTTTAGCTTTGCTAGAATCCCATTATTTTGATGAGTAAATAAAAAAAAAATATATTTCACTTGAACTAAGGGTTGTGTCTATTTAGTTTCATAACTTTAACAAGATTCAATTATCTGTTTAAACTTTGAATAGTTGTTGTATGTAATTCTTACCATCAACACTAGTAACTCAATATTGATGTGACATGTGAATTAGACAAACATTAGTTGATTTGATATAACGTGACAAGAAAATAGCGTAATACGTAAAAGAGATTTGATACGTTGCTTTGAAAAGATATATGTAGCATATGCCAATTAGGGGTGAGCAGGGATGACCAAAAAACCGAGCCGAACGACAGAAATCGGTCGAACCGAGGGTTGGAGGTTGATTTTTCAAAAAAAATTGGTCGGAGTCAATTTTCTCAAAATGCAATTAAAAACCGAACCGATCCCGCTGACATTTGGACCAAATTGCTCGACTCCGACCGAATTATAAATATTATTAACATTTATTAATATACTTTTATTATAAATTTAAACTACCTTAAAATATTTTTTTTATTAGATTAATATTATACATTTAAAATACTTTGGAATTTTGTAAGTATTCTAACATTTAAAATTATGTTGGAATTTTGTAATTTATATAACTTTTTTAGTTTAGATATTATTTTGATGGATATTTGTTTTTGTTTGAAGTAAACTAATTAAAATAAGAAAATTATGAGTATAGGGAAAAAAAAAAACCAAATTTATAAGCTTATATGAGGGCTTGAATTGAACGTGAAAGAAACCTAAAAAAAAAAAAAATCTCACCCGACTGACCTGACATGCAACCGACCACTTGGTTTAAGCAAGAATATTTTGAAGTGCGGTTCTGAAATTTCTAAACTGAATAATAACTTGTGAGGTCTTTCCTTTGGAACCTGGTATGATTTTTAGAGATTCCTTTTCATTTTTTTGATCATTTCAAGGATATAGTGCTCTCTATTGCTTTTCTTTGGTGCAAACTAAGTAACACTTTTTTCATTTCAGTTCATCTTTTTTATGTTGTAACCGGCAATTTTTACTGTAATCATCTATTGGTGTTGTGTTGTATAGTGATGAAATGGGTTTTTGATTGAACATGGTAGGTGATCCTGCAAGAGAGGTTTTGAAAGATGGTTGTCAGAATTTGATGGTGGTGTGCCAGCATGTGAGGATCACATTTGACAAGGCTGTGCTTCATGTCAAACTCACCAACCCTGTGGGAGACATCAATATCAAATAGAGTTGGACCTCTTTTTTTTCTTCTCTCTCTCTGACTTGTAATCTACTTCTTTTTTTCATGTTTTTTTTTTGAGTGAGTGAGAAATTTGAACTTCTCAGTGCAATCGAGACTATCTTAAACTAATTGAATTATACTTGCGTTTAGAAACAATAAAATTCTATAATAGATATGTAGAAATATTGTTAGACAAATGATTTTCAAAAATAGTTTAGAGCGAAAAAAAACATATATATATAATTTCATGCGTTAATGGGAGGTCATCTAGTATAAGGATTTGACTGATTGAAAGTTCCTATCAGAGAGTTGAGCAATTTCTGACACTTTCAAGATATATTGATTTCTACGTTTGAGCATGAATTTATATTTGATGAACACCACAAAATCTAGTTGATGTAAGGTTTCTAACCAAAATTCTAATTCAGTCTGCCCAATTTCTAATTTACGTTATAAAAAAAAACAAAAAAAAAAAAAGAAGAAAAGAAAAAGATAGAATAGATTCAACTTCGCCACATGGATATTTATAGGAACATAAGTGTGACACCGTCATATATTTAAATGCAAAGAAGAAAAAGAAGATATCTCGAACCTTATTGATTATTAAGAGCAAAAAGGAGAATTAATGGCAAAGGGGCAAAAAGGGAATTATAAAAAGAAGTAAGGGCAAAAAGGGATAACAAAGATTCTCCCTTATTGTCCCATATATATACATACATACATACATACATACATACATACATATATGAGAAATTTTCACAAATAAAAAAAATGTCAAACTATTTACATAAAATATCAAAAAAAAAAAAAAATACTGACATTGATAGACTTCTATCAGCATCTATCAGTGATAGACTTATATCATTTCTATCATTGATAGATCCTGACAGACTTCTATTAGTGTCTATCACAACTATTTAAAAATTTTGCTATTTTGTGTAAATAGTTTACCTTATTTTTCTATTTTTAAAACTTCCCCTATATATATATACACACACACATTAACATTGGTTTTAGAATTTATCAAAAAAAAAAAAAGAAATTATTGGTTTTAGAAAAGTGAATGATAACATAGATACACTACATAATAGTATTAATGAAGTTTGGAGTGTTTGACCCACCAGTTTGGAATTAGGAGGGCTTGGTTTTTAAGCCAAACCCATATTTTAGGCACATAGAATCAAATTCCCCATAATAATAAACCAAACCCCATTTGGAAGACGGGTTTTTAATGAATACCATGGGTATGAAAAAATCTCTATTCATCTTCTAGTTCTACCGCTTATCATTAGTTGTTAGTGACCGTCAACAATCACCACTATCCAGTGACCACCGTAATTTTTGTCAACGACATTGCTAGTCGACCTCCATGATCGTTGATGGCGACCGTCATTGGCCGACCACCTTGATCGTCGTTAAGACTATTATGTGACCAACTATCATGATTGTTGCCGACCAACTGGTGCATGTTGACTGTCGTGGCTGGTCAATGCTCTGCTGCTAGTTGAAAATCAGCAATTGTCAACCACCATCAATCCGTTGGCGATGGTGTGATCGTTGACAATTGTCAATGGCCAAATGCTTATAACTGTTGTCCAACTACCCTTGACTGTCAATTGTCAGCGACTTTTTTGCTCTCTTTCTATCTTCTTCTTCCTCTATTTCACTTTCTTCCTCCTCCTTCTTCATTTTTACAAAAAAAAAAAAAAAACTCTCTTACTCTATGAGCTTCAATGCTAAAGCGTAGCGTCAGCCGTGCTAGTCTTGGATCATTAGATATACTTCCAGCCCCGCTGCCCATTATCAGTCCCTGACAATTAATTTTTGTCTTTTTTTCTTCCCTGCTAGCTTCTTCTTCCTCTCTCTTCCCTTCATCTTCTTCCTCCATCTCCCCTTCTTTCTAACGTTCACACAACAAAGCATAAATAACCTTCCTCATTTCATAGTTCCAACCACTGAAGTGTGGGATTGATCGTGTTAGTCATACGTCATCAGTTTCTCTACAATGTCCGCTGTCCATCAAGCATTAGAACACTACCTACTAAACAAAAAAGACCTGCACATCAGTGTGCTGCTTGCCACATAGGCTCTGATGCTTAAATCAAATTAAATAGGAGACAGCGATAGAGAAAATGACACCATAAACTTATAGTGGTTAGGCACAACCGCCCTACTCCACTTCTCAAGCTTCTCTTGGCTATGTCACTATGAACATGACTCTTTCTATAGCTTAGAGTCGAATCGCTACAATGTTCTTTTTTTGGAGCAAGAACAAGTCCGATCCTTTCCACAGTTGAGGATCAAATCGTTATAACAACTTTTTTTGGAATCAAGATCAACCCTTACAATGGATTTGGAGATGAAAAACAATAGAAAAAATTCTATGTCTTCAAGCGTGGATACACAATCCTAATCTCACAAACTTTGTAAGAACACTTCTTAGAAGTAAAAACCCTCTAATGACTATGAAAAATATAAAAATTGAAGCTAAAAAATTGGAATAATCTCTCAAAAGTTATAGAAGTTTTAGGAATTTTTTATAGAATTTTTACAATTTTTTTTTTTTTGCTTCAACTAGAGGTAGAAATGTTAAACTAGTTGTTGGTAGTCACGTGTCAGCACCTAATTGGTTGTATTTAAAGAAAATAAAAATAATAATTTTGACCATTTGACCGAATAAAAATATTTTAAAAATAAAATACCACGTGTCGTCGTATGATTGACCTAAATTAAATAATAATACTTTTAAGATTTTGACCGTTTGACATTTTTATTATTATTAAATTTGTTTTATTATTTTGTTATTAAAGTTGCCACGTGTCACAATTCTATTGGACCACGTGTCTCCACATAATTGATTAGGACGTTGGAATCACCATGTCATCTGCCACATTAGCACATTGATTGTTGACCACTAAGTCACGTGACCCGTCATCAATTTGACTGTGGACTTGACCATGCTGCCTGCCACCTCATCAATGCATAATGATTTTCTTTCAATTCTTGTTTTAGCTGTAACTTCTTTGTTTGAACTCCGATTTGAGTAAGTTAAATTGCATTGGAATCATTGTTCCGAACTCTATGCAATTGACTCTTCAAAATACTAAAATTACTAGTAACAAATTTTTGTGTTTTTTTTAGAGAATTTTTAATCTCTTAGAAGTACAAAAAAAAAAAAAAAAAAAAAAACCACTCTTTCGTAGAAGTAGATTAGTATTAAACTTTTGCTGTTGTGACTAGTGAGCTTGTTCGGATCCATCAATTGTTTGCAGATTTGAGGGTACAAGTTTCAACTCCTCCAGTTGTGGTATATAATGATAATCAGATTAAGATCTCAATCACTTAAGTTCCATTTTTCATGAGAGTCTCAAACATATCGAAATCGATTGTCATTTTATTCGTGATAAAATTGTGGACGGTGTTTTTGAAATTGCTTCTTGTTTGATCTTCCTTCTACCTGCCAAATATTTTTACCAAGGCCTTTCCTCTATCAGCTTTTTAGATGTGTCCTAGTCAGGTTAGGAGTTACTAATTTTTATTCTCAAACTTGAGAGGAAGCATTACTGAGTTTTGTTACAACTAAATTGTATTTGTTAATATTTGTTAATTAATATTTTGTTAAAGTTGTTAATTAGTTTAATAGGCTCCATTTAGTAACTATTTTGTTTTTGGTTTTTGGTTTTTGAAAATTAAGTCTATTTTCTCACATTTTCTTACAATGGTTTTGTATTTTTCTTAAATATAGAAGTTGAATTCTTAGCCAAATTCCAAAAACAAAAACAAATTTTTAAAAATTACTTATTTTAGTTTTCAAATTTTGGCTTAGTTTTTGAAAACATGTGCAAAAAATAGATAAGAAAGGTAGACCGGGTGTTTGTAGCCTTAATTTTCAAAAGCTAAAAACCAAAAACTAAATGGTTATCAAACGGAGCCTTACCTTTCAATTAGTTTGTGAGAAGAAGGGATCTCAATATATTTATATATAGTGGTAACCCATTTGACTACGTTGTATTCTTATATTGAGTTTAATGAAAAAAATTCCTTTCTCCTCAATTTCATGTATTAAAAAAAATACTAAAAATGATTTTTTTAAAAAAAATTATTATAAATAGAAAAAAAATATCAAACTATTTACAAATATATAAGTCTATTTATAAATACTTTATTTGTAAATAGTTATTTTTTTATATATATCTATAAATACTTTAGTTTATTTTTTTATATTTAAAAACAACTCTTAAAAATGAAAAAAAAAATAAAAATAGCTTGTATCAAAATCATAGTATAATATTAAACACTAAACTCAATTTATTCGTTGTCTTTCAAAACTAATGAAGAGAGAATATGCAACACACTTTCATATCTTAAACATTTAAATTTGTACATATTGTATTTGAAATATTAAAACTATGAGTCTCATAAATGGTCTACCATAATTCAAAGTTTGTTGCATGTAAAGGGAATCATAAAACATCGTTATCTTCACTAAGTTTAATTACTGTAGGGTTATCAACCATCTTGGGTTAGTCTAATGGTAGTGGAAATATAAAAAAAAAGGTCAAAAGTATTTCAATCTATGATGACCGATTTAATATTCTTGTAGGATCAGGTAGATTGTCCACATTACTGTTTCATGATAAAGATAAAATTTTCAATAATTCCTCGTTCGGATCCTAAAAAAAAAAAAAAGTAAGACAATAAATTTTGTTGAAATGGAATCAAATGGGGAGTTGGAATGAGAGGAAGAAGCCATCATAATAATTTATTTAATATATTTTATTTTATTTTTTAGTACATTTATTATGTAGAATTAATTTGAAGGAGAAGAACGTGGCTGAGGCATATGGTTTTGGGAAATAGATAAAGTCAACTAACAATAAATTAATAATTAAGGAGCTTTAAATCCGTTTTTAGTGGTTTGGTTATATCTAATATTTTAATCATCTTGTCGTATTAACTCCTTAATTAATACTTATGACTGAACTACTTTGTTTCACCTAATTTTAAGATTGGTATTAAAAAAAAAAAAAAAAAGATTGGTATTCGCTATGTCCATTTCATTTCCTACCCATAGCTTTTCCAAACATTTACAAAATAATACAAGATAATATTCAATAATTGCTTATCCTATTCTTCAAAATAACAACAACGAACAATAATAATAATAATTATTATTATTATTGATAACTCTATAATTCAATAAATTATTTAGACATAAAATTACAAGTTTATAAATTTATGATACACAAAATTAAAAGTCAGACTTATCAAACATTTTTTTCTATAAAAAACTTTAAAGGATGTTTGGCCTAAAGAATTAAGAAGTAGGATTGAGGGGTAGAGTTATGAGCTCCACTTTTAGTTTGGCCTAAAGAGTACATGTACTCGAGGATTTAAAACGTCAATTTTATACTTTATTAACTCTTTTAAATTGTGGGTCAAAGGAGTTCACAACTCCACTTCTTGGCTTAAGCTCCACCTAAAAGTCTATTAAATATGTATTAGAAAGTTGAGACTAAATTTGGAAATTGAAGTATATATATACACACAGGCTAAAAAAATATTTTTTGGTTCTTAAGTTTTGGATTTAGTTTTCATTTAGTTCCCAGGTTTCAAAATGTTACCTACTTTCCTTAAGTTTTGAGTTTCTTTCAATTTAGTTACTGAGCTTCAAAATGTTACAATTTTATCCTGGAGATTTAAGTTTTGTTTTAATTTGGTCTCTAAATTTCAAAATTTACACTTTTAACCTTGATTTTTTTTTTACTAATTACTCGTCTTCTATCTTTAGTGTTAATATTTATTAATTAATTTAAAGTGAGTAGTATAATTAATGAGTTTCACTATTTTTTCATCACGTTTAAAATTAAATTTAAATTTTCACTTCGCAATTATTTTAAACTAATTAATAAGCATTAACGCAACAACTGAAAGTGTAAATAAAAATAGTGGTTAAAAGTGTAGATCGTGAAACCGAGACCAAATTGAAACAAAGTTAAAATTTTAAAAGTAAAATTGTATCATTTTGAAACTCGTGAGAACTAAATTGAAACCAAAGGGAAATTAAACCTAAAACCTAGAAATCGAAAATGTATTTTCCTACACAATTACACACCACACACATATATATATTAATTTTTTATTTATGCTCGAATCACTTTAGAGGGTAGTTTAGTCTTTTGAAATAATGGTCAAATCCAAATCACAAGATAACAATTCCAACTCCCTAGTCATTTCTTCTCCTATCACGTCTCTCTCTCTCTCTCTCCCCATTCAATATTTTGGCAAACTCAACTAAACTTCAATAATGAATTACAAAGAAAACCCATCAAATTTTTTATAAAAAGTTTTCTTCTTTTGGCCAACTCTAAATCCAACCCACACCATTCTCTTTCTTCACCTCTACGCATCACCCACCAAAAAAAGAAAAAAAAAAAACCAAAATCCACAATTTCTATCTTATATGCTTATCCACCCAAAAAAATGAGCATCCCATGATTGTTCTTCCTAAGATGGTGGAGATTTCAAGAACCTCCAAGAAAAAAAGGTTCTTGAATTTGAATATCATCAATCATAGAAAGAATACCCTTATTTGTTTCAAATCTTCCAAATACCTTCTTCTTTGTGCTTGTTTTTCCTTCTATTTCTTCACTTCTTTTCTCCTAACCCATAATAATTACCCAAATCCAACTTTAATTCATCATCTCTCCAATTCCAAACCTTATCTCTCAAAAGCTCTTGCCCAATCCACTTTCGATTATGCCGATCCCAAGAACTTCAAAGTCTTCGTCTACGATTTGCCGCCCGAGTTCAACGTCGATTGGCTTTCCGATGGCCGGTGCGATAGCCATTTGTTTGCTTCTGAGGTGGCCATTCATAGAGCCCTTTTGACCAGCCATGTGAGGAGTTTGGACCCTTATCAAGCTGATTTCTTCTTCGTTCCTGTTTATGTTTCATGTAATTTTAGCTCCCTTAATGGCTTTCCAGCTATTGCCCATGCTCCCTCTCTTTTGGCCTCCGCTGTTGACGTCATCTCCGGTCAATTCCCGTTCTGGAACCGTAGCCGTGGCTCCGATCATGTCTTCGTCGCCTCCCACGACTTTGGCGCTTGTTTCCATGCCATGGTAAGAGAGAACTATGGGATGATATAAATATTAAATTTATCTCACTCATCAACTTAAACTTTAGGTCAATCGATGATTTAAAATGGTATCAAAATGGATAATCTAGAATAGGAAGTATTGTGTTCAACGCGGGTAGTCTAAGATATAATATTAAACTTTTGAGTCGATTGAAGATTTAATTGATTCAATTACATTAAAAAAAATAACTTTTTATTTTATCTTAATTAGGGTATGTTGTAAAAAGATAGGGACAACCTAAGTGTATGTAATAGTATATCCATGCATATTATTTTGTTTTAATTTAAAAAGCTAAACTAAAAAGTTTTTTTTTTTTTTTATAATTTAGGTGATTTTAAATTTTAGACGAGTTTCAATTTTTCAAGTGAAATTTGTTTTTAAAAATATCGAATTTATTGAAAGATTATGTATACAAAATTTATGGATGTAATTGGGATTTTAATTTGAATTTTTGTGTGTTGTTAATGTTTGAATATTGAAGGAGGATATGGCTATGGCAAACGGAATACCGCAATTCTTGAAGAACTCGATCATTTTGCAGACTTTTGGAGTCAATTATAAGCACCCATGTCAAGATGTTGAGAATATTCTAATACCACCTTATATTGCACCGGAATCCATGGAATCCGCCGTCGTTGACGGCCGTCGGAGAGACATATTCGCGTTTTTCCGGGGGAAAATGGAGGTCAACCCCAAGAACGTCAGTGGCCGATTCTACGGCAAGTAAGAAAATTTTTGAAAAAAACAAAAATATAAAGTCTTTATTATTATTATTATTGGGTTATTTATTTTGAAAGCATTTTTAATTTGGGTGGTGGCGTTGACTTTTCCCAGGCGGGTTCGGACTACGATTTGGAAGAAATTCCACCGTGACCGGCGGTTTTACCTCAGAAGGCATCGGTTCGCTGGTTACCGGTCAGAGATTGCCCGGTCTGTTTTCTGTTTGTGCCCTTTAGGATGGGCCCCGTGGAGTCCGAGGTTAGTTGAATCGGTTGCACTTGGCTGCGTGCCGGTCATCATAGCCGACGGCATCCGGTTGCCGTTCCCTTCCGCCGTGGACTGGCCGGGAATATCGTTGACTGTGGCGGAGAAAGAGGTCGGAAAATTGGGGAAAATTCTCGAGCGTGTGGCGGCGACCAATCTCACCACCATTCAAAACAACCTGTGGGACCCTAAGAATCGGCGGGCCCTACTATTCCACAATCCGAGCCTACCACACGATGCCACGTGGCAGGTTATTAATGCCCTGGCGAAGAAGTTGGACAGGTCGTTTAGGAGTTTTAGGGCTTTGAACCAATAGAAGGACGACAAGTAGGATACCAGATGGATATTTTTTGTTGGACTTAAAATATATATTTTTTTCCTTTCACGGGGACGGTTGGTCAGTTTTGATTGGCAGAGGTGACACGTGGCAACTCGTAATATTTGGTTAGAAATCTGGTTAGTAACTTTAGAGAAATTTAGTTAAAATTCAAAATAGGATAGTGACCTCCAACCCCTACGGAAAAAAACCCATAATTTCATAAATGTAAATGTTCGTACTAAATTCAAATTCTAATGGTTCGTTTGAATTGTAGATATTGTTTTATATTAAGTATCTGAAATTTAAATGTCTTAAATAATTTATATTTGTGTTTAGATATGAAATAATTAATATCTAAAAGTTTAATATATGTATTTGTTTGACCAATTTTAAAATTAAAAATTAAATTAAATTAAGAAAATAAATTACATTTAGTCTTATTTAATTCATGGTTATATTAATGAATTATTCAATCACAAATGAATATTTTTACATTAAACATGAGTTAAACATAATTAAATAATTCAATTTAATTGCTAAAATTCTTAGTTAGAATATTCATAATTAATAATAAAACTTTATATTAAATACTTAAGATAAGATAATATATAAAGTTAAAATTCATTAAATCTAAATAACATAATTATATAAATAAAATTAATAGTAATTGTTAATTATGTATTATTTTTACGGTTCATATCCCAAGCATAAAAATCTCACATACATGAAAGGTATTAGAAAATTCATGTCAAATGGTTCAACGTTTAATGTTAATAATATCCTGTATGTTTTAAAAAGCAAAATATAATCTTGTGAAACAAACAAAGAATGTCGTCCGAAAATTTATGACAAAACTTGTAAAACAAACTCGCATAAAGGAAAAAAGTCTCATTATTATTACTATTATTTTTAATGTGCGTGTGTGTGGAGTTTAAAAGGAAATATATTGTAGGAATTGAAGACAAAATTTAATGTTCTTTACAATTATAACCTTTTTTTATGGTATATGATTAGGAATTAGACATAAATTGTAGAGCTAATGAAACTTAGAAAATCTAATTAAAAGATAAATAGAAGTATATAAATATGGAAAAGTTTCACATATAGAAAAAATATCAAACTATTTACAAAAAATAACAAAAAAAAACACTGATAGACATTGATAGACTTCTATCATTTCTATCACCAATAGACTCTGATAGATTTCTATCAGTGTCTATCACAACTGTCTAATAATTTTGTTATTTTGTGTAAATAATTTTCTTTATGTTTCTATTTTGAAAAATTCTCATATATATATGTGTTATAAAGTTTCTTTAAAATTATGTAAGTGATTGACTCGAACTCTACTTGCCTTAGTTATGCATAAGATGTAAATAGGACAGTAGACCAAAATTGAATCAACTAAAATATTTGTTGATTTATATTTAATGGCATTGAATTATCCATTAAACCAATTGAACAAATTTTGTTGGATTGGTCTAATTACTTTTTAATTCTTAAATTTTAATATATCAATTTAAACCACAAATTAATATCTGTACCATTTAAAACTCTGAATTTTCTTAAGTGTATTAATTTAAACCTTTCATTACTTTTTGTTTGGATGAACATCACGTGAAATTTATAATTTTATCAATACATCAATTTTCATTAAACTTTATGTGAGATTTAGAGCTTTCGGATTGACTAGAGAAAAAAATGTTTTTCAAAAATTTCATTTTTATTTAAACTCTTTCGATAAAATCTAATTAAAATACACTTTAAAAACTATTTTGAATGGTTGCCAAACACTTCAATTTTTTTCAAAATGACTTATTTTCAAAATTAAACGCTTGAAAAATTAATCCAAACGCACTCTTATAATTAAACTTCTGAACTTTCATACGCAAATCAATCTAGAGTCTTAATCAAGATTTCCTTTGAAAGTTGTCAATACATCAATTCTAATCGTCCTTTTTGTTAAATGTTTTGCCCGATACTTTTTTAAACTAAATATGAGAGTAAGGTACCTCCAAGGGGTGGCCTTGGTGGCAAAAGCTTAGGTCTTTCTCTGCAAAGAGCTTAGAGGTCCCAAGTTTGACCTCCGAGGAGGTACTCCTTTGTTGTCTCCGGTTCTGAGCCTTGGCCAGATAAGGAAAGCCACTGCAATGGGGTCGATACATTTAGGAGTATAAATTTTTTTTCTTTTTTAATTTCTTAAAAGATAAAGAATGTATAGAAGAAGAATTGAATAATTGTGAATGGATCTTGGGATGATATTAGTATATTATTGTATTGATAAAAGTTGGAATTATTAGGGTGGAATAAGTGATAAAGCAGAAAATGTCATGAAAGACATAAGGAAGAGCCAAAGAGGACAGTCTGGGAGCATTTGAATAGGCCAAGCTATGCCTGTGAGTGGAGGGCTACCTGACAAATCCGTCATCTTTTCACTTTTCCTTTAATTTTAGTTTTGAGAAAATATCACTTATCAATTTAAATCTCAAACTTTTGTAGAGGTAAGTAAATCAACTTAGACTCTCAATTAAGATTTCCTTAAAAATTGTTCATTTATAAATTTTAATCGTTCATTTTATTAATCCAACTTTGAAGAAGTTTACACACGTGTAAGATTTGAATGCATGAGCGATTTTCAAATGTAATTTTAATAAGTGGTCTAAATTGATTCACTTGTAGATGTTTAATTGAAGCAATGATATGTTTGCATGATATTTTTTTGAATAAGTTTAAAAGAGAGTGTTAATTGACACACAAAATTTAAATTGATAAAACCTTAAAGTTAATTATATAAACTAAAATGTATATCATCTATTCAAGTTAATTAGTTTATTTAAAGTTTTATATTAGTTCTTTAAAGAAAAAATATGTTTTATTTTTGTCGGAGTGTTTTAATATTTATTAATTTATGATACTTTCAACAATTGGTTGAATACCAAAATTAATTTGATGGATGATCAACTTATGTAGTATAATAATTAATGAATTAATAATAAAAGTTTAGTGGGGGAGTTAAAATTGGAATGATTTTCAAATATAGTAAAATGGGCCAAAATATTTATAAATATAACAAAATGTTACTGTTTATTAGTGATAGACAATGATAAACATTATAGACTAATATCATTTATCATCGTTTGTCTATCACTAATAAACAATGACTTTTTGCTATATTTGAAAATATTTCCAACAGTTTTGCCATTTGAAACAATTACCCTTATAATTTAGATCATGTAAGGAGAGAAATGTTTCTAATTAATTAATATAATATGGCCTAATTTTTTCTTCGAGATATACAAGTCAATTTATCAAATATCATTTAGTAGTTAAGTAGTTTTTTTAGTACAACAATTGCAGGGATGAAGAGATCAAACCTTCGACCTTTAGGAGGGAAGATCATGTCAATTATCATTGAGCTAAACTCATTTTGGCTATTGGTTAAGTAGTTAGTTCATTCTGGTATTTGGTTCATCGAGGTTCTTTTTACCGCCTTCTTTTTTATGGTATTCTAATTTTTTTTTGGGTTGTTTTTTCTTCACGTTATGTGAGATGACAGAATTAGATATGTAGGAGGGGAGAACACTATCTAAAAATTCCATATTAAAGAACAACCCTCAGAGGATACCAAACTTACAATAGATCCTTGAGTAGAAATGTTCACCTCTCGAGAGATATGACAAAAATGCACAATATTAACCACACTCCCAATAAAAAGAATGCCCCCACCCCGTCTCGTGGACATCTCTACTTTCACCATCTCCTCATCTTCATTTTCCTCAATCTTCTTTGATACTCGAAATTTGGTTTAATACTTTACTATCAACTATTTCTCTCTCTAAAATTGACTATCAAACATTTGTATTCATAAATAATATGAACTAGCTAATTTGCTGACCCTTTCAAAGGGCAATGTTTTGAAAAATAAGGTTGTTTTAAAACTTATTATTGAAATATTGCATTTTTTTTTATCAGCATCTTTGGAAAAAGCAAGGATTATTACATTAATTTTTTTTTTTTATAAAAAGAAAGTTAACTACAGATTTCTAGTCTCTTAAACAGACAAGAACTGAAATACCAAAATTAAACTGGTTCAAGGGATGATGACTTAAATTAAGAATTAGGGGTCATAAGTTATTTTTTCCATTTTCTTCTTTTATTTGTTCTTCTTCTTTTAATTGCTTTTTACATTTTCAAATACATAAACTCCATTTATTGTAAGCTAATTGAATATTTTAATATTTTATCTCTTTTAAAAATATATTATATTACAACTTATTTCATTTTTAAAAAAATTAAATTTAATTAGTATTAGGTATCGCTTGTCCAAGCCAGCTTATGGCTGGGTTTAAAATATCAATATCATGGAAATATCGAAATCTTAATTTTACCAAAATTTCTATGGAAATATCGATAAAATATATGGATATTTTTGGAAAAATTATAAAAAAAATTCAAAAATTAAATTTAAATAAATAAATAAATATTTATTATTTTTAAATAAGTAAATAGGTCTATTTTTATATTATATTTATATTAGTGATATTTTGATGCTTATTTTTCGTGTTTCATAGATTTTTCTATGATATAATAGAAATATCGATTCATGACTCATGTCGATATCAAACTCATAGAAATGTGAAAATATTGATGAAAATTTAATATTATGGCTTCCGCGCACTTCGACTAATTTCACATAACAATCCACCTAACCTTATAATATTTGGGTGTCAAAGAAACTCGTAATCATTTATTGAGACCGTCTCCTTTTTTTACTAAAGTCTTCAACCACTGTACTAACCCCTCATCTATTTATTTTTCCACATCTTCATTTTTTCAATAAGTCTAATTACCCTTGTCTCTTTGAAGAGAGGAATTACAATATTTCAATAATAAGTTTCATAACAACCATAATAGTTTGAAAAACAACAATATTAATAAAAGAAATTCTCCATTTGAACTATGCTAAAAATTGATAAGTTGATAATGCTAAAAATTGTACTAAAAATTCAATAACATGGAAGATAGAATGGGTGGAAAATGCTTAAACTAATACATTAATGAAATTTGAAAAGGTTTAAATGAAAAACTTTATCATTTCACTTCCCTAAGATATTTTCTAATTATAATTAACCATAAAAAAAATAATACTTTTCCATCTCTCCAGAATTAGAAAAATGGGTTTTTTTCTTTTCATAATTATATCACTATCCCAACAAACTTGAGTTACTTTCATTGTCTATCAATATGTATATTTAGGTTTTCTTTGATAGAAAAGTAGTATATATAAACATCAACATAGAGCTTCAACCACAAAGATGCGTGTTGTACTCCAAAACTGGAGGGGCTTCCAAACAAAGCAAAGTTGCTTTAGGCATATTAACGCAATTAAATGAAGGAAATTCATTCAATTTTTGGGTCCTAACAAAGAAGAGAATCATTTTCCATATAGATAATAAAGTTCGGAAGATATGTTTTAAACGATTTGCAAGAATAAAACATGTTTGGAGGTTTCATGCATCTGTGCAACTCTCACAATGTGACCTAAAAAATGGAGTATACCTATATACAATTACATGTCTAAGCATTTCACAAATCATAACTTGATATTTGTCCCTATAAGGGGAAGTTTACTTACTATCGATGAAGATGCTGTAACTTCAAGCAGCTACTTTTTCGGGCTTCATCCGTAGCTCTCACACAAACCATAAAACAAAAATGTGATGTTACAGCCAAAGCTCAAAGACTAATTTGACCATTGAGAACATTATTACCAAGTATCCTCCATACAACAATGAAATTTACATATTGATCCTGAGTTTAATCTAGCTCAACAAGTATTTCATACCTCCTTGGCTCTTTTTCGAGCCAAAAAGCGCTCTTTTGCAGCAGCAACAGCATCTTCATTTCTTTTATGGTGATCGCGCTTTGGGTGTTGTTCACCTGGCTCATTCTTGGGCTGTTCCTCAAGTGGAATTTTATCGCGTAATGTAAGGGGGCTAGTACCTTGTACATCAGACGGTGTTGTTTTGGTTGAAACCGAAAGGTGTTCTTCTTCAAGATGAGGATGCTCTTCTATTGTCTTTGCTGACTGGGAAGGTAAGTTGGAGTATTTCAACGACTGATGGTCATTAAAGGTATCGGCATTAGCACTCTCTTCATGCTTCTCCAATATATGAACTTCAGTCTGCTTCTCTTCCTTCTCTGATTGAAGCTTCTTTGGACGTTCCCTTGGCTCAATTGCATCTCTTGCACCGTAGGCAATATTCTTTTGAAGGTTGAAGTAAAATTCACTAATGTCGGTCTTCTTTGTAACCTTCAAATGAGTACCCAAAAAAAAAAAAAAACAATCAGCTAAATGGTTGTAGATGAAAAACACATTTTATTTTATATCCGTGAATGTTCGAGACCAGCTTATGCACCTCAACTAATCTCATTTGACAACCCGCCTGACCTTACAAAATTTGGATACCAAAAAAACTCATAGAATATTAAATCTTAGGTAGGTGGCCACCATAGATTGGACCCCATGACCTCTTTTAGTCCTTTATCAAAGTCATCCCCTTTATTTACCACTAGGCCAATGCCAACCCAGGATGGTAGATGAAAAAATACACATTAATGGAAGCATAAAGTTAATCTAAAGATAACCAAAAAGAAGATAATGGAGACATGCGTTGCAGCATTAGTTAAATACACAATGTATAAGAGAGTTTATTCTGAGCCCCCTCCCCCAACGTAACAGCAAACACGCTCAACTAGTAATAATAAACAAAATAAAATAGATTAATAGAAATATATTTTATGAGAAACTGAATAAAATAAAAGAGATGAATTTTGTAGAAGTATCTCTACCACAGGCTTTTTTTAGAGGCAGAAAGCCCCTAGAAAATGCCAGTCAACATAGTTATAGGCCTCTTTTACCTCCTTTCCTGGTCCACGACTTCGTTTTCTTTTAGAATTTAGTCAATTCATCTTTTCTTCACAAACGTCCTTCAATTTTCAGAATTCCTTTGGTTTAAAACAGACAAAAAATGGGTACTGGGACATCGGAATTCAACATATAGAGGCTGGTAGTGAGTCTTATGGGTCAAAAATCCCAACTCCTAAAAACCGAGGCTTGTTTTGGTTACTAGGACCCAAAGCCACTTCTGAATGCACCTCTCGTTTCATGACCCAATCCTTTTTCTTATAAAAGGTTGGACCCTTAAAGAAAACCTCAAGTATACAATTAGCTTCTAGACAAACTTGCAATAAAATAATTTTTATCAACATGTTCAACATGGTTGCAAAACCAGTAAAATAACCTCGTTTTACTTTCTTACCGGGGAAGAAAGAAGTCCAAATCAACCAGTTGGATTGCGCTTACTTAGGCGTACAAGAAAAAATATGGTTGAGTGACAGGGATATGCACAGCCGGGGATGCAATGCAAGTGTGGTTCTATTCCCAATCAGTGCATATCAACTATGGCCTACGGGTCAGATGATACATACAATACCAAACAAAGACCATGAACAAGATGACATACAAAAGAGAACGGGAACATACAAAAAAAAAAAAAAAAAAAAAAAACCAACTAAAACTAGAAGCCCACAAAAGGAGTACCCCGAAGAAAGGTCCATCAAACAAAATGTGACTTTTTTTTAATGAGAAACATTGATCTTATTTTCATGGATGGTATGAAATTACGAAAGGGCAACGAGTGCCATGAGAGATTACATGATGCTATTCCATTGTGAGATAAGAGAACTAAGATTGTAATCACAAAAATAAGATGTGAATTTATACCAAGAAAGAGATGTATACAAAAGGTGATTAAAAAAATTTATGAAGTCCATTTCCTTGTCATCGAAGATGCGATGGTTTTGCTCAATCCACAAGGACCATAAGTAGGCTTTGACGATGAAAGTCCAAAAGATCTCCCCGTCCTTGAAGGAATGACCAATGAGCAGTATATTCAGAAGTCATTAAGGAGGACTAAGTGGTATTTGAAGGCATTCTTGATTCTGTTCCAAAATGCTTGAGCAAAATCACAATGAACTAATATGTGCTTAAGAGAATCTTCACTTCTGTGGCAAACAACGCACCAGCTAGGGGGCAGATACCATCCACGGAGCTTTTTTAATCAATGTGTCAGCTGTATTGATGCCACTGTAACTAACTTTCCAAAGAAAGAATCGGATCTTCTTTGGAATAGGACCCCTCCATATATTCCTATATAGATCAGAATGTTGCAATAATCCAATAGAAGCAAGATATTGGCATAGTGATTTGGTAGTGAACTTCCCGCTTTTTTCAAGGTTCCAATTCTAGGAATCCATGACCGATGGCCTATTTGGGGGCTGCAACAATGTGGATGAAATCGTCCATTTCATAATTTCCGCTTCATTAAGATGAAGCATCATGCCTAGGTCCCTTGATTCATGTTCTCAATTCCAGCAAAGAGCAACAGAAGCCTCCTTATGTTGTGATAGAGCAAAAAGCCTAGGGAAGGCAGCTTTAAGAGGAGAAGATCCAATCCAACTAACTCTCCAAAAGGATGCAGCTTCTCTGTTACCAATAATGTTGGTAACATTCTTGTGGATTAACTCCACTTTTTTTTTTTGAAATAGAAACAAAACTTTTCATTGATGAAATGAAAAGAGGTTAATGCTCAATATACAATGAAACAAAAGAGCAAAAATACAAGATCATAGAGATTAAACAGGTAGATCAAAATATACTTCCAAGTGCCCATCGATTGTTTGAGAATGTTACCTTGAGGTTGAAGAGTATTCCCATACTTAGCATCAATGATTGGCCTCCAGAAAGCGTTCTATTCTATATTGTATCTCTAGATCCATTTAGCCAATAAGCTTCGATTTTTTATCTTCAAATCAGATAAACTGAGGCTCCCTTCTAACAATGGGAGCGAAACTTTTTGCCAACTTAAAGAGTGAATACCTCTTTTATCTTTATTTTCATTCAAAAGAAAGTTTCTATATAACTTCCCAATGTGGGTGACAGCCTTAGAAGATAACTTGAAGAGAGAGGAAGTATGTGGGAAGATTACTTAAGGTGGCTTAGATCCGAGTTAGTCTTCCTCCCTTGGAGATATTAGTGCCACTACAGCTTTTAAGTATCCTCTCAATTTTTTCAATGATGGGCTCCCAAAAGGAGGATTTGAATGGCTTGCCGTTAGGGGGAGGCTGAGGTACGTAGATGGCCACTTACCAATCTTGCAACCAAATGTTTGTGCCAAAGAACCGGTCGTGCAGTTATCCATGTTAATGCCCAGAAATTCAGATTTGGAGGGATTAATGCCACTCGATACATTCTCAAAAGATTGGATGATCTCAAAAAGCCGAGTAAGCTTTTCCATACTTGGTGAGGAGAAGAGAATGGTATCATCTGCAAATTGTAAGTGACTAATGGATAGACTCGAATTTCTAATATCAAATCCTTCAATAAGGTCAGTTTTGGTCCCCTTTGTGAGCATCCTGCTGAGACAATCCACGACCAAGGTGAATAGAAAAGGAGAGAAAGGGTCTCCTTGCCTAGGACCTTAAGTGGCATTGATTTTGTCCCTAAGCCTACCATTGATAATGGAGAAATTAGCTGAAGAGATACATTCCTTGATCCATCTTCTCCATAAATTGCCAAAACCTTTGGCAGCCAAAATATTGTCCTGAAACTCCCAATCCACAGTGTCAAGCTTTATCGCCACTCCAAAATTCTTGGATCTCAAATAATAATCAATCAACTCATTTGCAATCAAGGATGCATCAATGATTTGTCGGTCTGCCACAAAAGCAAATTGGTTCTTTGAAATGATGTATGGGAGGACTTTGTTAAGTCTTTCTTAAAGCACTCTAGCAATGACCTTGTAAAGACTAGTAGTGAGACTAGTCGTCAGATTGTAATCTCCAACCATTTTTGCATCTGTCTTCTTTTAGATGAGACATAGATAGGTCTCAAAAGATTGGCATATATAATAGCCTTCTCAAAAAAGTCTTAGAACACCCTCTTGATATCGGATTTAAGAATGTTCCATTGCTTTTCAAAGAATTCTAATGTGAACCCGTATGGGCCAAGGGACTTGTTTCCCAAATCAAAAACTGCACACCAGATCTCTTGCTCGATAAAAGGAACTTCTAAAGCTTGGGCCTGTTCAGTGGTCAATGGATTCTAGTTGCCAATATCTGGAAGAGTTCAACTACCATCTTTCTTTGTGTAAAGACCTCTTAGAAGTCAATGAATTCAGATTCAATATCACCATCGTTGACTAAACTTTGTCCCCTGTCTGGAAAGGATTTCCACCAAAGTATTTTTCCTCTTTTAGTAAGACATGTATCTGTGGAAGAACTTGTTTTCTTTTTTTCTTTTTTCCTTTTTTTATAAGAAACAAGGGAACCAAAAAAAAAGCCTAAGGGCAAGGGGTCAAGGGAAACCCCCCTCCCACAAACTAAACAAGAAGAGCCCTCCAATCATTAGAACTTGCTGTTTTCATCCCCATCCTTTGTCTATTTGTTCTTACATCTTTGTCTCCATCTGATCTCTTCTTGAAAGGAAAGATCCATTATCCCTGCTTTGATATCAGTCCTCCTTTGTGAATTATTTGAATCATAACCATGCAATTCCCCGTGGTCATCAATGCGGCTAAGCTCTGTGATTAGATCAATTTTTTTTGTCACAGTGCAACCAAAAACATCTTTGTTTGATATTTTCACAACAGTCTTGAAATTCTTCAATTTTTGTATGAAGTCGTGTCTAGCCCAGCCAACTATCTAATTCTGATTCCACCAAACATTAAACAAGTGTGCAAAGGTAGCCAGGGCCCCACTTTTGTATACCAAGAGATAAGTGTATCAGGTAATGTTCAGACATAGATTGAGACAAATGCTTGACACTGACACTTCAAAATTTATCAATACACTGACTTGAAATGAGAAAACAGTCAAAAAGAGACATGACAGGATTTTCACGAAAGTTGGACTAGGTGTAGTTTGATAGAGGAGGGCTAATGAGAGCACAATCATTGATGAATTAGTTAAAAAGATAGATGCAGGTGGTTTTCGGTTTGCCACTAGATTTCTCATAGGACCATCTAGTGACATTGAAGTCCCCCTGAATAATATAATGCTCATTACAAAGATGAGATAGGTCATATAGCTCACTCCATAAAGAATCCCTCTCTTTTGCCTTGGAAGGACCATAAACCCTTGTCAACCAAAAAGAGTAACCGTCCATGAGAGTAAATCGGATAGAGAGGGAGTGATTACCTTCAATGACTTCATTGACTTGTGTTGTTGGGTCATTCCAGAGAATGAGAATACCACCAGCCTTGTTGATAGCATCCAGGGAGGTCCACACAATTTTTCTCAAACTCCAAATGGATTTGATCTAACAAAATGTGACCTAGCGAATAATTATAAAAATTTGGGAACTTGTGGATGTCTATGTGAGTGTGAAACCAGTGTTGGGCACTAGGATTACTTTGGATCATTGGCCTCTCATCTCTTTTTTCAATTCTCAAAATTGGGGTTTGGCTGTTTGGTGTCATGCCCCTACAAATTCTGCATTTTTCCATAGAATGGTGACTGGTAGAAGAAGCAAGAACTTACTTGGATTTTTAGAGAAGGTTAGGAGGAGTTGGTTAAAGGAGATAAGGAAATATTATCTTCTTCTCAAATCCTTATGCCCCAAAGGTGAACCCTAAACCCTTCATGGATGGCCTTAATTGAAGTCACCATCTTTGCAGGTGAGCAGGCTAAGTTGGATTCCCCTTTTACCGTAGATGAAATCAAGAAATTTGTTTTTAAGTAACCATCATGGGTTGGCCTAGTGGTAAAAAAGGAGACAAAGTCTCAATAATTGGCTAAGAGGTCATGGGTTCAATCCATAGTGGTCACCTACCTAGGAATTAATTCCCTACGAGTTTCCTTGACACCCAAAAGTTGTAGGGTCAGGCGGGTTGTCCCTTGAGATTAGTCGAGGTGCACGTAAGATGGCCCGAACACTCACGGATATCAAAAAAAAAAAGAAAAATTGTTTTTAAGTGCGATAGAAACAAAGCCCTTAGGCATGATAGTTTCTCTATCGCTTTCTTTTTTCTTTTCTTTTTTTTTTTTTTTGATATCCGTGAGTGTCCGGACCAACTTACGCGCACCTCGACTAATCTCATGAGACAACCCGCCTGACCCTACAACATTTGGGTGTCAAGGATCTCTATCACTTTCTTTCAACATAATTGGGATGAAATTAAGGAGCATTTTGCATGGGCAAAAATTAAGGAGGATCTCTGCACGTGTTTAGAGAGTTCTTTGCCAGAGGCAACTTTAATAATTCCATAAATGAAATTGTTTGCTTCATCCCAAACGAGGGGGAAAACAGGGCTAGGATTTCAAACCTATCAAAGAGACCTCGGAGATTATCGAAAATTTCCTCCATTCATCTTTTCATTAGAACGGGAAACTTTTGTGGCAAGCCAGTGTGTGCACTTTTTGGAGTTTATGGGGGAAAGTAACAATAAAAAGTTTAGAGTGGCGAGGACCAACGAGATAGTTGGACCTTTGTTAGGTTCGATGTTTCCCTTTGATATTCAGTCCCAAAAAATTTTCATAATTATTTTAAGGATCTTTTTTTTCAAAATTTGGAGTTCATTTCTTTAACGGGGTATTCCTTTCATTTTTTTTCTCAATGAAAGGTTGGTTTCTCATTCTATCACACTATAAAGGCATTTCACAAATAATAAGAATTCATAAAATTATAAAATGAAAAAGATATGTGAAAACTTATACATACATCCTCTTTCTCCTCCCGAAGTTGTCGGAGACGCTCTTCCTCCATCCATTTTGCTTGTTCTGCAAGTTTCCTTTTGTAGGCACTAGTGACAAATTTGTCCTTACCAGCATACAGATGATCATCTTTGCTTCTCTCCTTGGCTAGTTTTCTTTCATATATAATCTCCTGCTCTCTCTCTCTCTCTTGTGCCTTTTTCATCAAATTTTGAATATACTTTGGCTGCAATAGTAAGGCAGGGAGCTAATAAGTGTTTTCACCAAAGTGGCAACATTAGATTAGGGTGATAGTGTAATTTTATACATATTCGGTTTCCTTTAAGATATCAATATTATGTTTCATTAAGTCCAAGGATGATCCTCTTTTGTTAGATACAGTGAGATAAAAGTTAGGTGAAAGCTCACTGGTTTCTTTAATTCCTAATTCTAGTTGAATCATAACACCAAGTTCAAATCTAGAAGGATTCAAAGATGTAGTTATGTCTATTTATTTTAAATCAAGTTGTTGCCTCAATTATCCCAGCAAAGTAACTAAATAAAGTTCTAATCAGCTTTCCAGCAGACATTTTGTGTTTCAATGTCTAAACTGAAGTCTACAACTCCAGGTGAACTGCAAAATAAAAAAACTATAGGACTTCTAATTCGTATAATATAATATCTAGTTGTATTTTTCTTCTTGTTTTTCTAGGCATGGTTTCAAGAATTTGATTATTGAAGTTGAACCATTTAACTATTAAAAAAAAAAAACAGAAAAAAGTACTTTTCATTGCTCAAATTACAATGATACATAATGAGCAGTGGAAATAACAGGACGAGGGGATCAACAAGCGCACTAGGATATCTCAACTAGCTTGACACATGTCACACATCCATAGTGCCCTCATCATATAACAAGCGCACCAAGATATCTCAACGAGGTCGGCATATCCATAATGCTCTCATCATATCCCAATAGGAGATTCTACTAATAAGAAGAAATATAAGTTTCCAAAGTGACAAATACAACTAAATAGCAAATAACATAATTAATTTGGGGAAATGAAAGCATTCCAATTTAAACAAATATCCTGAATGGAGTAATCTTTAAAAACTTTGGATTGGGAGCACCATGTTGAGGCTAAGAAACGAGCTGAACCATTTAACAACTTCTAATCTCAAACATAGCCATAAAAATTATAATATCAAGACCCAACCATTGGTCAAAATCATAGAGCTCACAGCTGCAATTGCCAAATCCTAAAACCCTTTTGAAAGTAGAAAAGTTACATTGAAATTTAAGAAAAATAAAACTTTAATCGTTAATTAAAACGTTGGAGATTTCTCAAAAAAAATAAACAAAGGAACCAAGCAAGTTTCTGGATCAAATTATGAACATACCTTTCGCTCTTCACGATCATATGCTCGAGGTTGAACAGCCTTTTCTTTCATTTCATCATAGACTCCATCATAGTCAAAAACAGACGGATCCTCCTCTAGTGCTTTCTTGTGTTGCTCCTCAATCTAATTTAATTTTTCAATGGGCAAAAATAAGATTCTCGTTAATGACATTATCTTTTCTCAATAAATAGCCACCAGTAAATGAAAAGGTACAGCATACAGGAAAAATTAGTCATAGACAAGCTAACTTACATCCTTAAGCGCCTTATTCTTGGAAGCATGGCGGGATATCTCTCTCTCAACATCATCGTCATCATCACCTTGAAAGGCAAGAGGAGCAGGAAGGGGCGGTCTTGTAGGCTGCTTCTGCTGTGATGGCTTAACCCTAAGCTGCAGGCCATACTTGCTCATTTTTACTGACTTCTAACCCTAAGCTGAGCGCCGCTCGTGGAGGGAGGCTTCGTCGTCGTTGGTCCACGCCAGAGCTGCGCCGGATTGGATCCTCAACAGCCGCGCACAGGTACTACCGCTCGCTGCTACACGAGGCTTGAAGCTCGCTGAGGGCCGCCGTAGAAAGGAGCTGTCGTTCTTGGGAAATTGTCCGATTACAAAACTAGCACTTTTTGAAAAGTCGTAAAAGAAATTTTTCTCTCTCGGTAGATACATTTTATAGGAGATTACATCGAAATTACAGTAATTTTTTTTAAATATTATGTAATCTTAATAAGTATCCATGAAAATATCTTATCAATAAAAATTTTGGGAAAGTTTATTGAAATTGTTATAATTAATTAATGAAACTTTGATTATAGCTTAATTAAATTATAACTAACCATTTTTAATCCTAATTTTTATAAAATAAGACAATATTTAAATGTCTATTGTAAATATGTGAGTAACGGTTGATACTAAAGCATAAATTTAAAAAAGAAATGAAAA
Source organism: Lagenaria siceraria (assembly GCA_002890555.2). Lineage (NCBI taxonomy): Eukaryota > Viridiplantae > Streptophyta > Magnoliopsida > Cucurbitales > Cucurbitaceae > Lagenaria > Lagenaria siceraria. The sequence continues at coordinate 20,201,224 of CM016487.1, forward strand.
AATAATTACAAAATAATAAAAAGTATGAATATTTTGAAGTGAAATGATGTGAAAATTATGAAAGTTTTGGATGGTAAAAAAAAAAACTCACATTAAGGTGAAGTGATGTGAAAATTTAATGAAAAAAGTTTGATTGAGCTTAAAAATAAATATAGATTATTTTGTGTGGTTTTTTTAAATTCAATTTCTTAATAAAAAAAAGTTTTGGGTAAAAAATAAAGTTAAAACTTGAGAAAAGTTGGAAATTAAAAAAAGTAGCATATAAAATGCTTAATCATTTGTCGAAAATGACATTGGCTTATAAAAGTATAGAATTGTGTGTGAGAGGACCATAAAATTGAAATTTTTGAATTGAGCTAAAATAGTTAATAAAAAATTTTCGAAAATTTTTCAAAATATCGAAATTTTTCAAAATTGTCTCGAAATCTCAAAACTTCGTCGAAATGGGTGGAATTGGAATATTCTCGAAATCTCGAAATTTTGTCGAAAATGGGAAATACGAAATTTCCCCCAATCAATATTTCAAGACCCTTGAAATTTCGAGATTTCGATGGAAATTTTCCACTATGATCCTAATCTTATACCAAATTTTATATATTTTCAAATTTTCTCTAAATTCAATTATTTTGATCAAATATTAGACTTTTTCTAGAAATAATATTATTTTAATAAATAATAGCAAAAGTAGAGTTGGATTGAAAATATTGACAAAAGTAGGTAGCAAAATTGTAGACGGGGTCCACGATTGGACCGGGTCCATGATTTACCCTGTCGAGTGTCAAAGGGGTTTGAATCGGTCAGCAAAATCGTGACATGTGAGCAAAATAAGTGCAATTGTGGTAGGATTGATTGAGACATGTAAGCAAAATCGTGGACACGTTCTACGATTTGGGTGCCATGTGAGCTAATTTTATGAAATCGTGGATCCCGTCCATGATTTCCTCATCTATTTTTTAAAATACTTTTACCCCTACCATATTTTTGTCATTATTTATTAAAATAAAATTATTTTTTAAAAATTCTCAAATATTATATCCAATTCTTAATTAAAATTTCAAACCTTCCGGCCAATTTATGTTTGCACAATTATATGAATTTCTAAAATTTTAAATGAATTTACCAATTATTTTTTTTATTGCATTTTGATTTTTAAATTTTTAGAAAGATTAATTTTGTAAAAAAAGCTAGATGTGGAAAATATATCAAATCTTGGTATTAATTTGCGCGATAATTCACCGATCTTAGTGTTAATCAGCCCGAGATTAATACCGAGATTTGATATATTTTCCATAACTTACTTTTTTTTCTTTTTTTTTTTTGGAAAATTTAATCTTTCCCAACATTTAGAAATCAAAATGAAATCAATCCATCTAAAATATTCATTTAAATAATTGATAAATTGATTTAAAAATTAGAAATTAGGCTAAAGATTAAAAAAAATTACGAAATTACATAATATTTGGAAAATTTATAGAATCTTAATCTCTACGAGAAAAAAATTAATTTTTAAACTAAATTTCGGTGGGCGATCTCGCCAACTGAGAAAAACTATTTGAACGACTTTTCAAAAATGGTACTAGTTTTGTAGGATGAAATTTCAACTTCCGACAATTCTCCATTATTCTTGTTCATGGATCTTTTTATTTTCCTCTTTCTTTCTTTCTTTTTCCCATTTTTTTAAAAATCATTTTGGTCTTTAAGTTTGTTCAATTTTAGTCTTTATACTTTCAAATGTCCAATTTTAATAATTTTAATAATTTTTAAATCTAGTCTTTACTACTCTTTTAATGTGAATTTTTCATTACTTTTTATTTTTTTATTAGCATTTTTACTATAAATTTAGAAAACATAATTGCATATTGTGTTTCTTTTGATGGAATTTTTTTTATCATTATTTAATCAATTTCGATGAAAATTAACTTTGAATGACTAAATTTATGATTTTCTTAAAATACTGGGATTACAATTGAACAAATCTTAAAATACAATGATCATAGTAGTACTCTTTTTTTAAAGAATATTTTCCTTTTTCTTTTTAATAGATAATAGATTGGAGGTAAATGAAAATAAGGGGAAGGAGGAAAATCAAATGAGGAGTTTTTAACTTTTTTTTTACTAGAAATCTTTAATGTGTGTCGCACGTGTAATGTATTTTAACACATTTTTTTTTTTTAAATTTTAAATCATTTTTAAAATTTTAAAATTTTATTCAACAATCATTCTATTTTGTTTTGTCTTATTGTTTTAATTTTCTAAAAACAGTGGCTAATTTTTAAAATAAAATCATGATTAATTTTTATTTGTTGTTGTAAATATTTATTTTAACTTTAACCAAGAAAATTATGTTATCACTATTAGATGCAAGTTCAAAGTTTTAAATTATATAAAGAACAATAATTTTCAACGATCCTCTTTTTTAATTAAAAATAAAAGTTAAAAGATCAAGCATTGGCACTTGAGGCTCAAGATCGCAGTGTATCAAGACAGAAACGAGAATTGGCACTTGTCAAAGTATTCTCATTTAGGAATTTTTCTTATATGAAGTCATGTTTTGTTCATGGTGTATTGAGTGGTCGAACTCAATTTTTTTAGACTTTGTTGTAGTTGATTGGATATTTATCTTTGTTTGATTCAAGAACTTATTTTCACATTACAGCAAGTTTATTCATGTGCTTGAGCATATTTTATATTCGTGGACTATGATTTTTGTTTTGCCTAAGTCTAAGGATGCAGAACGATCTAAAGAACATATTCTATGTTTGTCTCCATTTAGGCATAATTAAAGGCTAGTTTTAGATATTACCTAACTCAATCAAACTTGAAATTAATATCTAGAGTAAGAAATTTGTTATTTATGTCACTTGAATTATACTCATTGTAGCATTAAACATCTGTTTTTTAATAAACAACTGCATGATGAGAGATCAAACCTCCGACCTAAAATAATGCATTGCATGTCAATTATCATTGAGCTATTAACAATGCCTATGTTTATTTTATAAGTTTTGTTCTTTAGAATGTAAATACTATATTTATGAACTAACCAAAATTAAAAAAGAGAAATTTTCACTGATAGAAAGAATTTCAAACTATTTACAGAAAATAGCAAAAAAACACTAATAGACATTGATAGACATCTATCAGCATCTATTAGTGATAGACTTCTATCATTTCTATTACTGATAGACCCTGATAGACTTCTATCAGCGTCTATCACAAATATCTAAAAATTTTGCTATTTTGTGTAAATAGTTTCCTTGTTTTTCTATTTTTAAAAATCTCCCATTAAAAAATGCCTAAATTTTTTTGTGTATATATATATATATATATATTTGAGTGGACATTTTTCTTTTCCGATAAATTGTGACCAAATAAAATAAAATCAGTTGTATACAAATACAAGCATTAAAATACAATCATATTTAAAAAAAAAAAAAAAATTTGAGCTATGAATTTTCTACTTATTTTTCCTTCCTCTTTTATGAATAAATAGATTGCTCACAGAAAGAGCAACAATTACAAGCATAAAATAGACATTTGATGTGGCAGTAAAGGTAATTAAAAACTTGTGAGAAGGAATGGTTGGGCTTCATCCATGGAGTTGGTTTGATGAGTTTTTGAAACTTTTTGAATTTCTGGTTATATCATATATAATCATTATCACATGGTTAGTGAAGGCTCAGGATACAGTTAACAAATCTCAATTGTCCACTTAAAAAGACCACCATACTTAAACAGTTTATAAGAATAGGATGGAAATGAACTGCAATATGATGTTATCATTTTACCTTTGAAAAATGTATTGCTGCTACATTAACTTGTAAATCTGGAAATAATTTCAGTTGGCAAAAACATTCACTCTCACTCGAGCAGTAACTTCAGGGTGAAGCTTCAGCTCTGCAATATATTCTCCTGTTTCCCTGATCTCGGGAAGAAAAACCACCCGCTTGTCGATATCCCTGCACATAATCCAATACTTGAATTAGAGAGGAAATATTCTCTAAACTTTAGTCATATGGTTATGGTATATGCCTGAAATTTTTAAAAGATCAAGCACAAGATGGCTCGAGTATTTAGCCAGGAGGGATTCGCAAATCCCCCAGACGTAGAGCACATAGAGCCTTGAATCCAAATACATTACCCACAATGGAAGTAAACATGTTAGTAACAGAACTTTCTTAAAAAAGGTCCAAGGGATAAACTACATAAGCAATCTATTGATTTACTTCTCCAGGAACAGGCTCGATTCCATAGCATCGTCCTTTGTAACGATCAAGATTGGTATGTCCATCGGTCCACACGGTTGTCCATGTACCGGTAGAAGATCCAACAGCTACATCAGCCTCTGCTTCCTCAGGTGGAACTCCCAATTGAGGAGTTACTTTGAATGCTACCAAGATATCAGTATCTTTGGTTTCATATCCAACAGTATAATAAGCCAATTTATAATCTTTAACACGAAGTGCTTCGTTTCATATCAATTCTTCGATGTAATCACTTTGATCCACCCCTGTAATTACATTGAAGTATTTTTTATAGCAACATGGCGACCCCCCTCCAATGAAAACAAAAGGTTGCCTGTTTGTCACATTTCCAGCAGAGAACTCAAGGTTTGGTGTCTGTTTCTGAGAAGAACCACATAATAGTTATCTGTATGAAAATGAGGATTACAAGAGTTGGGGAGGAAGAAAGTTGAGTGCCCTTCCCTGTTCTAATTTCAAACTACTTGAAATACTCAAGTTAATCCTCAAATCAGTCCATAACCCTTTGTCACATAGGGAGACGACAAACACTTCAGCTTCTCTCTTTGGATGGTTGGGGTGTCCATGGTCAAACTCACTCTTTGTTGAGCTAGTCTTGCATGGGAAAGTTAAGACCTAGGACCACATTGTGAGGCATTCCTTGTTCTTGAGGTTGTAGTGGTGTATCGTGAGTAGGGGTGCATCTAAGAATTGAGATCATATCCTTTGGAGCTACTAGTTCACTCATATGATTTAGTTTTACAAGTTGGACTTGTTAGGTCATTGTCATGACAAAGCTCTTTGGCCAGCTTGAAATTAGAGAGGGTTAAGAAAATATTGGCAACCCAAAAAACTCAAGTAACTCAGGGTTGGGTAAGATAAATTTTCGATTTGGTTCAGTTTTAGAGATTTTAATAACTAGCCAATTTTTGGAACCTGCTCCGAACCGAACCAACCGTATATATTTTGAACTTTTTTAGGGTTTTGTGCACTTTTCCCTCTTTACCCTCCAGCCCCCATCTCCCACCTTTCTCTCTTCTTTTTCCATCCCCCTCAGCCATGAGCCCCCACCTCCCCCTTCTCTTCTTTTTGAGAGATTTAACATATTTATAGCCAAACACACACATTCCTAATCAAATGCATCTCTTGAACACTCATCCAAGATTTTGGACATTCACACATGATTTTGAACACTTATCCAACACGTATTCCTACTCAAATGCATCACTTTGAAATATGCATTTGCAAAGAGACAAAAAACTACCCCCTATTTTACTAAATTATTTCAATGGAACTCAACTTTTCAGATTTTTTTTTTCTTCCAAAAACTGCATAAGGCGCGATACGTTTCTTTCTAACAATGTGTACCACTTCTTTTTTAATCATAAATTGCGGTCCCAGAAGAAGCTTCACTTGAGCCATAAAGACCTGGACCTTATCTATCAACTTAACCTATGAGGAAATGAAGCCAAAATACTTTCTCATAACTTTGATGGCAACTTCCAAGCATTCAATGAGGCAAGGAGTTAACTCCATAGTCTAAAAGGCCCTAGAAGCCGTTACTAATCACCTTAAAAAATAGCCAAGATCCATTAGTTTAGGGGATATTTCTGAATCTGACCCATCCTCTGTAGGTAGGGACCGAGTTAATTCTCCCAAGTTTATGAGGGTTCAGGTGTTCCGACTTCAAAGTGAAGGATCCAAAAGTAATACCTCCCTTATTTATTGCAACTTGCAAGAAACCTTACTGTGTCCATGGAAGAGTATTATAGGAGTGATTTATTTGGATGAAAAGGGTTGATAGTGTAGGAGTCTCGGGTCCAGCCCTGGAGCGTCTCGAGGATTTTCCATTGTCATCATGGAAGTCCTCTTGGTCACTACAATAACTTTGTTCCAGTTCAGCCCTCTGACTTCCTTGTTCTAAGCCCCTCCCAAAGGAGTCAAAGGATTTACAGGGCACCCAGCAGCTTACACAACACCAGCAGGGGAACCAACTGCTTTCAGTGTAAGCAAAGGAAGGAACTTTCCATCCTTGTGGGTTTTTGATATACTCGACAATGTCGTTTCCTCATTCATAAAGTCTAGCAACATACCTTGAAAGGCCAACCATCCCTTGCAGTTGACGTCTGATGGGACCACAAACCCCCTTCCCCAAGTTCTGAACTATCACCAAGTAAATGAAGTTTCTAATCACATAGAAAAATAGATAAAGTACCTCTGTAGTTGTGCCTTGATAATATCAACAAGATCCTGTGCTGTGACACTGCAAAAATAAGTGTAATTGAGTAGGCATAATGAAAAGAAAAGAAATAGAAAACTGCTTCATAATACAGCTAAAAATAAAATCTAACTCACGTTCCAAATATCTGTTTTCCTTTTCCACCTTTCCGCTTCACTTTGAAAGCTCCAACAGTTTCAAAAATCAGAGCAAGTTGCTGTGCCTCCTCTATCACCTGACAAGTTTATTATCATTTGAATAAATCCCCATAGAAAAGGTAGTGATAGTCAAGAAAACGAAATATCTGTCATATTTTATTTAACTGCTCTGCATATGGCCACAGGCCAGTTTAGAAATTCAGCGACAATAAAATGTTATCTTATCTACAGAAAGAAAGTATGCAGCCTAATATTTGCTGGTATTCAGGAAAAGATGAAAGAATGCATCTCAAAAATGTCCCTTGTAGCATAGGGAACAGAATTATCCAACGGACTGGCAAAGTTTCAATAAATGAGCATCCAATCATTTGGCAAGTATGGATAGTAGTACAACATGACGTGTAAAAATATTTTCAGAGAAAGCACTTAATTGGTGCTTCTTAGTTCTTCCAAAAATTGCTATAGAAGAGGTGTCTCGCTTCTAAAAAAGAAAAAGTTCATCTAATGGCATCTCAAACTATTAGACCCCCAAATCATTTGAAAGAGTAAAAGCTAATACTTGTTGTTGATGCTCATAAGAAAAATTACATTGAGTAATTAGCTACCCAGATACCCTAAAATCATTTTGCTAATAGAATATGAAGATCAAGAAATAAATGGAAAGGATAGAATATGAATGGACGATCAAGAAACAAGTGAAAAGGATTTGTTACCCGTTTTTTCTCAGCCTCGATTCTTTCCTCTTCAATCCGCATTTCCCTGAGAAAAATAAAGATCAATCTCAAGAAATTCAATGAATGTGCATTAAACAACAGTTCTGATTCATAATTAATTTCAGCCTACAGTTTACTGTTTAACATATTTATACTTTTTGATAGATATCATCATGCTGTTACGTTTGAAATTGTCATAGTTTGGTCAAGTGCCATTGTCATTCTCATTAAATACATAGTGAAAGCAGAGTGCCAATGCACGTCAAATTCCAATAACCAGTTCAACAAAGTTAGTTAACCAAATAATGGATACCACTGAGCAACTAACTAATACTTATTTTACTAACATCCTCTATCAAATGATTAGCCTAAAAAGACATGAGTTAATGGACCTCAAATAAGACGGTTGAAATGAACTTCATAAGAATGTTCTTTTCATCCAATAATTTGAAAAGTTAAATGCAGTAAAGTTGAACTTCGGGAAAGACAAGGTTGTATGGTCCCTCCCCAGAGCCATTGGGCAATTTGACCACTAAATCCGTCTTTACAAATCTTAGAAGTAGTCTACCCTCTTAAAGGCTGCCTTGGTAGATCTCATTTGGAAGTTCAAATATTCTAAAAATGAGAACGAGAGATGGATGGATTTGGGGATTTACTCTCCTAATTCATGGATACTCAAGAGAAGCCCCAAAGAAAATCCCCAAATGGGCTTCGCCCCATTCGACCAACTGCTTTTGTTATAGGGTGAATGATACTCTGGATCATATTTTCCTTCATTGTCCTTTTGTGCAGGGTGGTTGGATTTTTATTTTGAAAGAATTTGGTTTGTCAATGTGATTTCCCAGAAAATTGGATGACCTCGTTGAAGCCCTATCGGGTTGAGGCTTTAAGGGTAAGGCAAGGTTTTTGTAGAGTTGACAACTAGAGCCCTTTTTTGGCTTCTTTGAAAAGAATGAAACCAAAGGATCTTGAAGAAACGTATTCTTCCTTTGATTCTTTTCATAATAGTGTGCAGCATATAGCTTCATGGTGGTGCTCAACATAGAAAATTCTTTTGAAATTATATCTATAATTACTTAATATTGGAAGACCATTCTTTTGTTGCTTCTTTGGATGGCCGTTCCCACTACCTCCAGCCCACAGGAGACACTTTCTTTTTGTTACTATATCTCAATTTCTTATTTGAAAACATGAATACCACGAAAGTTAACTTTCACACGTTCTGTTATTGAGCAAGATGAAAAGATGAAATATTATCATTCCAAATAAGTAGATAGGATCTGAGATTTGCCAACAAGTTGTTGAGAAGTTGCCAAATCCAAGACATCTCAGCCCTCATCAAAGCTAAAACATTGTACTCAGCTTCTGTAAAGCTCATGGACTCCATTGTCTGCTGCTTTCTTCCATACAAGGAAATGGAGCTGGAACCATAAAAACAACTTGTAGACCAATAAACATCACCATTCCAATCAAAGTTCAAATAAGATTGTGAAGTATATGACCACCAGGAAACAGCAACCTACCATGCCACAGAATACAAGATACTTTGGCTCCAAGTTGTCCAAGTTGAGAAACTAAAGATTTATGCTATTCTTCAGCTGACCATAATGAAGCTATTTGGTGAGGTGAATAAAATAAGGGCCATTAAAACTTTGTCCTTGAAATATGATCTTTTGCAAAAGCTTGTGTTGTATACAAAAGTAACTAAAGTAAGAATTAAGATAACAATTACTACCAATGCAACATTGACGGATAGGCAAAAGACTGGAAGCAACACATTAAATAGAGAAAGAGAAAAAAAAGTGTTTTAATTGCCAATTCTAGTGAAACATGATTCTTAAAATTTTGGTATTGCCCACTGTTGGAACTGTTTCTACCTCATCCTCCATTTTGGTATCTATCACCTCCATTCCTCCTCTACAAAAATTAGGTCTTGTTTGATTAAATTCAAACGTAGACAAACATTGTCATTGTCTGCTAAAAGATATCTTCGAATTTGGGTTCTTTTCAGTTATATCTGCTTCAGCTTTCAATATTACGTGGAGCTCTTAAAAAGTAACTGAATTAGATTTGGTTCTAAATGACGTGGAAAAGTATTATACTCAGCTGGATGTCTATTTTCCATATGGATGTGCAGATCCTCTTCTTCTATATGCATGGATCCTGCAGCCACAATTTGCTTCAAAGCTCTGTGACTGGCTACATATATCAACCAATTCTGTAGATTTCTTCATCACAGAGGAATGGAGCATCTCAAGTTTTTCCCAAAGTTTTTTGAGGTTGTGTTTCCAACAAGACAACGTAGGATAATGTTGTTTGAGAAGGAAGAGACAAGCTTTGTCAGTGTCATGGGAGCTTAAACTTAAAGCAGCCTCTCTTTTTTCTTCCTTTTTTTGGATGTCCGAAACAATCCATGTCAACTTGCACACACCTCAACTATTCTCATAGGAAAACTACTTGATTCTACTATATTTCTAATCTTAAGAAACCAATTTCTTAGACATGTGGTTAATTTGGGAGATTCAACTAGCTGCCAATGCTGGAAAAAAGGGATTGGATTTCAGTAGGCTTCCCACTACAAAAATGAACTTGTGAACTACCAGAATGAAAGTAATCAGATATTTCCACAGGATGAAATTGCCCAAAAATCCATTTAAATAGGGATCATATTGCAGATATTAGACATGGCATGCATTGTTTGAGATTGAAATCAAAGGGGTGGCAAAGGAAGGGAGAGTGAAAGGAAGCTTATCACTCAGAGCCTGATACCACGAAACTTCCACTCTTAAATCAAAGTATCCTTGTCATTCTCATTCATTGACTGTATACACCAGAATATTTGTTCATTACACTCTCCATTAACCAGCTATACAAATTTAGTTAAAAACAACCAATCAATAACCACTCTGACTCAGCAACTAACTAACAACTATTTGGTCACACTTCCAATTCCCTCCTGATTACCAACATTTCTAAAATCCCTTGTTGGGATTCAGTAAGATCATTTGCACTAGTACAACTTATTAGATAACATGGAGTTCCATCTCAAAACTAATTAGCAGTAAGAGGAGTAGCCGATTTGTCTTATAAAAAATGTGAGGACTCTTGATTTTTCCAATGTGGGATCCTCAACATGTCCCTCTAGATGGTGCCTCTTTTGGGTTCACCATTTCTTGATCGGATCACAATTGCTTTTTCATTAGACCGAATACTCGTTTAAGCTTTATAGACTCTGATAATACCACATTAGATAACACAAGTTTCATCTCAAAACCAATTGGCAATGAGAGGAGTAGTCCATCTATCATATAAAAAGTGTGAGGTCCCTAAATTCTTTTTGATGTGAAATCCTCAACACAACTTTGAGAACATAAATATTATAGATAAAACAAACTAAATGGGTTATGTAAGTCATTACTTGAGCAAAACTGGAGTGACAATCTGGGCCTTGCCCAAGGGGAAAAGATAGTTTCTATAATACCCAGCCTTCACATCAATAAGTTGCCCTTTCTTTCCCAGGTCCGGAACATCCTCCTTCAGAATAATCTGCCCCAATTCCACAGACCACAAAACCAAATTACAATTGCAATCACTAACACCCAACAGAGAGAAAGAAAGAAAAAGAAAAACAGCCACAGAGAAAAGCCATTAGGGAGGAATTTGAAAAACCCATTTTTGACCATTACCTTTCGTGACTTCGTAGCCTTCTTTTGGGCCACAACCACCATACCGGTCCTTCCATAAGAGAACTTGGCAGTTTCTTCGAAGCTTCCACCTACATTTGGTAGACCCACATCTACAACGGAAGAACTCCATGACAGAGCGGTTGTTATAGAAGCCATTTCAATTTTTCACACACTGACGCTCCTCTCACTTTGCAGTTCCTTCTTCTTTATATCGCTCCTGCTGCAATCTTATCTCTAGAGTGTACACGTAACCATATCCACTTATGCATACAATATTTGCTTAATTGGCACATTTTTTAAATTTCGTTTAAGCAATTTTCTAATTATGGTTTTCACAAAAATATTTGATTTTTAGGAAAATTTTTAAAAATAGAAAAATAAAGAAAACTATTTATATAAAATAGTAAAAGTTTTAGATAATTATGATAGATGCTCATAGAAATCTAGGTCTATTAATGATAGAAATGATAGAAGTTTATTATGATAGATGCTGATAGAAGTCTACCAATGTCTATCAGTATTTTTTTTTTTGCTATTTCTGTAAATAGTTTGACATTTTTTCTATACGTAAAAATTTCTTTGATTTTTAAAATTATTGATTAAAAATGGATAACAAAAGATAAAAATTTATAGTTATAAAAAATGTTTACAACTTATAAGTCTAATTTCCAAAACCCCAATATTAAATGTTATCCAACGGATCTTAGTTCTTCAACAGTGTTTTGTCTACTTAGTCTCTAAATTTTTAAAAGTATTTAATAGATTCGTAAATTTTAAATTTCGTGTCTAATAGGCCTCTAAGCTTTCAAATTTGTATCTCATAGGTCTTTAAGAAATTGAAAATTTTGTAACAATCCATTAACCTATTAGATATAAATTTGAATTTAATATTTTTCAATTTTATGTCTAGTAGATTCATGAATTGAAAAAAAAAATTAAAGCTTTGGAACTAAATTTTAACTTTGGAAATTTAGGGACCAAATAGACAAATTTCAAATTTTAAAGACTGTATATGTAATTTATCGTAGTTTTGGGTTAAACAAATTTACCTCCCTACGTCTGTATCTTTATCTATATCTATACTATATTAAAAGACGTGAATATTGAAAACAATATATATATTTTTTAGACATTTTTGTACCTCTTTTAATGTACTATTTAAAAAATATACCTTTAGCGATTATTTACAATATTGGAAAATAAATTTAGACACTTTGTTCTACTTTAATCTACTAATTTACCAAATATGTCATTAACAATTATTTATGATAGTTAAAGGTTGGAATGTATAAGGTTTTAACTACTTAACAAATCTTTTTTCCTTTCTTTATAATTCATAAGGGAGTTATTAATGTTTTAGAATTCATAAGTTTTTTTTTTTGTCCAAGTGAAGTTAGTTAACCATAATTGACATGTAATACAAAGGTTTAAATCTCTATATTTCCAATTGTTATACTAAAAAAAAATTAAATAGTTATGTAATTCTTTCATTTTACTACTTAAAAAATGGATTTTCTTTCATGTTTTCACGAACATTTGGAGCAGTTTAAAATGGTGGTGTGGAAGATGCATAACGACATTATTCTTCATCTTCGCTTAACCTAAATAAGAGAAGTATTCCAATATGGATGTCCTTGCGGCCAAACCTTTGTTCAAAATTCAATTTCAAGTGTAATATCGATGTATTAATAATTTATCGACATTCATTCAAAATAGTTAAAAAATAGGAAGAATTTAATCATTATAAGTGGATTATAATGTAATAGAAAAATAATATTCTATAACAAACAAATAAGTATTCAAATTAAGTCCATGAATAATAGTAAATTCAGAAACACTTGTTAACTTATAAATATAGTTTATAAATAATAAATTTGGTATATCAATTATATAACTTAAACACTCCATATTTGGTATATCAATCAAAGCCTACGACTAATAGCAATTGAAGAAAGTAACTTGATCAAGTGGAAATTTTGACTGGATTGAACTGCATAGAATCTTATTTAATTAGAATGAAACTCCATATTAATATGATCATCAGTGGTAAGTACAAAGATGCTTATAAGAAAGCCAATATGGAATTTCCAATAAAACTGGTTGTAACATTGAGCTTATAATGTAATGTGCCCAATTCATCAAATTATGGATTCATTCAGTCCTTTTGACTCATTTGCACCCAAAACACCTTGACTGGTCTTTCCTCGAATCATCAATGCATTGAACATAAAATTCATTCATGTTTTTAATACTAATAATGCTCCATTCCAAGAAAATTAACTCAGTAACTTGATGAAGTGGATATTTTAACAGTGGAAAATGGATAAGAGCACCTGTAGGCTGTACAAAGTAAATTAATTAGACCTGTTCATTAGTTTTCAGTAGTTCATGTCAGCAAGTAAAAGCAGAGCCAGAGGGATGATGCTCAGAAGACGTATCCATCAAAATCTATTCGTCAAAAGCGCTTTGCAAGATATATGAAGCTTTGTTACGAACCTGAAAATGCAAAGAGAGTTTTTATCTAAGATACCATCAATCTCAAGTGTTGACAATCAATCTATTCGTTCATTTCAAGTCAAGATTGTGAGAGTTGTTCACACCTTTGATGCATATGACCTCAAATCGGTACTGGCGATTTGGCAGGAGCAGTTTCTGAGAAACAGACCCCACATTTCACATATTAGCGGTTTGCCTTCTAGTGTTCGACTACCGACGAGCCAGTTTTCCGTCAACACCAAGTAAATGTATAGCTTAAATAGGTCACAACTTTTGTCTTTCACGGTAATGGAAGTAAGTAATCTCAAAACCTCTCCTTCATTAGTAGCCTGAAAGATAATGTGAAGTTAGAATGTTGGTGTAAACCATATTTTGATTTCTCAACTCTCATTCAGCTTGAGTCTTGAATTTTAAAACCTTCTATGCATTATTTAAGAGAAACTTTGACATAGACCCATCTTTTGTTCATTTATTTAAATGTTTGTCGGGACAAATATTTGAAACCACATATAATAAGTTAAATGTTAAATAAAAACATAGACACGTCAATTAAAAAATAAATAGCAAGCTAAATGACCTTCGTCCCAATTTATACAGGTGCACTTGTAACCTTGACCAATATACATGGCCATGATATGATAAAAATATTGTAAGAATAACATAATGGAATATGATAAAAGTCTATAACTTAACAAATGTCAACGAGAATATGTGAAATTGATTATGCATGTAAATAACTTTGAAATTATATGGTAAGCATAATCTTGCATGAAAGATGAATGTTATGGAGCATTGGAGAGAGAGAGAGAGAAGAAAATGGATCACCTCGTTTTTAAAGAAAATAAGAAGAATTTGGTAGGCAACTGTACTCCTCAGATATTTACTACGGGGATCAACTCCAGAAATGCATTCCACAGCTCGCAAACAGTTTAGATCCATAGGAATTCTGCAAAACCAGAATAGAGGCACTAAAATGAGTAGTTATGATAGGGTTGCTAGCAATAAGTTTAAATCCACAATTGTATCGGGGGTGCAGGGCCATAATTGACAAACTGGAAAAAACTAACCACACTGAGTCACTCGGTCTCTTAGAAGTAAACGTGTCAATTGGTTCAGTTTTCTCAAGTATAAAACCAACCACTCAGTTCAGATTAGATAGATTTTGTTACTTTGATAAGTTTAGTTTTCAAATAATTGGTTTCGTGCCGGATTCAAAATTTTCTAAATCAAATATAGCAATTTTAGAAAAAACCAAACCAAACAGATTGACATACACCTTTAATTTGTATAACCTCGATACTTTACATAGCAACGAAGAGTCTAGTACCTGCAGACAAGAGATTTCGCTATTTTCTCACAACATGCCTTCCATTCTTCATCTGTGAAGTAATGGACAAGTGATTGCAGGCATTCACATAAGAGCACGGTTATGCCTTGAAACTGGCGGTCCAGAAATAAACAAATAATGGCTTCAGCTAGCCGCTCAACTTCAGAGGATGTAAATATATTCTTTTTAATCCTGAAACAAAAATAAAAACAGATAAGACATGAAAACAGCCTTATTTATTGTATTGGCATAATGCAAGTAAAATCATAAGTTGAGAATAAAGTTATTTTAACAATAGCCACATTGAGTTATAAGATTCCAAATTCTAATGATTGCCAAAGGCACAAGAGTTAAAACTTACAAAATTATCAAGAAAAAGACTTCTTACTTTGTTTGACAACAAGTAGTAATAAACTTGATCCAAGCCCTTATATTCTGAGGTGGCCCTCCACGTCCAGAACCTAACAATATTCCATAACTTGTGTAAGAAAGAAAGGCAATTAATTCAAAAGGCAAGGACCTGGGGGCTCTGCATGACCATTGACGAACGCCTTTATATGAAAATCCCAAAATATAGCAACTCGTACAACACACAGATTAAAATTAAAAACAAAAAAACCAAATGAATGGAAAAACTTGTTCTAAAAATTATAGTCCGAAATTAGTTTCAATAAGTATTACTTTCTCTTTTTTTTTTTAAGCACATAAAATTAGAGTGCATACTGTCAGACACAAAACATTAATTCTGGGAGTTCCTTAAGCTCCAACAATTGAACATCAAATTTCTAAGAGTTTCGTCCTCACCACTCTTACATTGTTATTTTTAGTTTAGTTACATAGGACCCCACATGCTAACATTAGCTCTATAACATTAATAATCAGGAGGCTAACAAGTTGTTATGCAGGCTACAGTAGCGGCTAAAGTCAAGATTTAGTAGGATCTGTATGGAGTAAGATAAATATTTGCCTTTGGCATCTATTTTTTTCTACAACCAACTTGTGGCCTTTATTGTAACTCCACAAGCTTTCGTTAGACGTTCTATTCTGTCATGGAATTAATAGCTACATTTGATATACCATGTCAAAACTACAGGAACAAGAATTGTATTTTACCCTTGCATTTTTAAGGAAAAATAAATAAGGTTTAATTCTATTTTGGCTCCTTAACTTTTAAATATTTGTTTTAGTCTATATATAACTTTAAAAAATAATCATCTTAGTCCTTACTATTATTTTGTCACCAAATATTCACTTACCTAATACTCTCCTCAATCAATACATTAATACAAATACTTGAAGCCACATTATCCATTTGTTAAAAGCAAAATTAAGGTCCAAAATAGTTGCATTTTTTTTTTTATTCTTTTAAGGTCAACTATTGAATTAGAGATTTTAAAAGTTTATGGACTAAAATAAAATAAACATCAAAGTTCGTGAACTAAAATGGACATATTAAAAGTTCCAGAATTAATATGGAATAATCTTAGAAGTTCAGGAACTAAAGATTCTCCATACCTATCCTAGTTCCTTGAAAACAAGGAATTGGGTGACGAGAACAAAATTCCTATAGAATCCCCAACCTCAACTTTTGCCAATGGCATCAGTACCTCTAATTGCGGCTCTACAACTCTTCTTTCACATTTTTCAACTCAGGAAACATGAAGGAAGAGTGTGTATCCAGTCCCAACTGGGGAGGAAAATGAGTTGGTTTGGACCAAGAACTCATGTTCACCCAACCCTTGAAATCATTGGCCCAGCCAAGTCTAACCCTTATATACCAGCTCCCTCAACCCTTTAAATCCAAAGGGCTATTATATCAAAGATGTGGTGGGTGAGGGTAGGCACTAAGGTCATAACGTGTAAGTAGAATTTATATAGAGCAAGGAGAACAATGGTGGCAGAAAAAACTCGATGAAAGTGAGAAATTTGGAACGCTCAAAATTTCTTCATTTCATACTTGCTCTAATATAAATGGAAAGGATAATTTTATCTCTATAATTTCGCCCATCCTCCTCATCTGTAGCCCAACTCCAAGAAATTTTGATGTGTCATATCCAAGTGGTGTGCTGCATCTGTATCAATGGATACTGCTAATGGGGAATCAAATGGATTGACATCAATGATTTAAGCCAATGAGTCAACTGGGAATATTGGTTAATAAATAGTAGGCCAAAGTTCATTTTCTCAATCTTATTCTCAGCTGTGTTGAGCCAAATTCAATCTTAAAATTCAAGTTGTATCAAATTGAACCCGTAACTTAAATGAAATCAATACCCTTTAATGGCTGAATTCCATTTTTTAAGGAATTCTGACACAAGTGATATCACAGCTGGGGGGGAGGTAATTTTTTTATATTGGCTGTTGACAATACTGAATGCTTTTTAATTAGATTTAGACATTTTCGATGTTGAAGTTGAATTCTTTTAAACTGGTAAACTTTGATGTTAGTTTGAGTATTCTTGTTGTTGGACTTGGATTTAGGCATTTTTATGGCTTAATTTGGGTGTTTTGTTTGTTGATTTTTGTGTGATTCATTAGTTAGTTTTTAGGAACATTTTTCTAATTGGGTTTGAAGTATTTACTTTACTATTTATTCAAGTTTAGAATTGAATTTGTTGAAATTGAAAGTTTAAAGTTAAGGAATGCTGTCACAATCTCTTCTATCTCAAGTGGTACAAATGAAAATTTTTCATACGGTAAATTCAAACATATTATCCAAGCAGCAAGAAATGGTGGTGCATCAGAAACCCAAAAAGACCTTATGACCATTACCGAAAAGATTGGTCATTCCAAGTTCTAAAGATTTATTTAAAGCATTCCACGTGCACAGCCATGCCTAAAGAGAGCATTTTACGGTGCTTTCATCAAATAGAGAAAGAATTCAATCATGTTACTTGCAATCTTGGGTTTTAAGGAACTAATAAGAGAATTATGAGTGACAACAAACAGCCCTTCATAATGTTGCATATTTTTGCCCTTGGAATGCCCTTGGATATGTTAGTTTGATGTCAAAGAAGTTTACCAGTGTGGATGAATCCAGGGTTTAATGAGCATTCAAATCTATATCCATAAGTCTCAAGAGCTTCTCCTAACTGAGCATAGTTTGGAAACCAATCAATTTGAAGATGCTGTTGCTCAACCTATTTAAGAATTCTAAATAAGCCTAAAGAGAAATTGATAAACGAAAATAAATAAAAGAACCATGTGGTTAAAGTAAAAAGAGAAACCTCATTTGTCATTAACATTATATCCCTCCAGAAATCACAAGCTGATGTTCTTAGATCTTCTCTTGATGAATATAACACTGAAATATGAAAATAAACTTATAAAAAAGAATTAACGATAATGTCTGGAGTTCCATAAACATGACTGAAACAATAGATCTACTCACTTAAATTGAAAGTCCATATGGCAAGTGATTTTTCTGCACGACCTGTCAAAGAAACAAGTGTTGACAGCCAACCATTTACCAATAAACCTTCAAGGAACGCATCACCTGCAAGAACGTATCAAATAAATATTATCGACAACTTATTTAAATAGTTTGTGCTAGGTTACAGAGTTTAAGAAAATTCATAAAGACAAGATCAGCTTGGAGGTACAGGTACTAAATTAACAACATTTGATCAAAGAAGGAAAAAAGAAACAAGATAAAATGGAAAAATGAGTGTTTTATCCATCATTAATTTTTTGCTTTGAGGTTCATGGTTTTCCTTTCTTTCATTCTATTTTGGATGAAAATGAATGAATTGCTTCAAGAATGTATATAAATAAGGAGAAGTATAAAAGTATTAGAAAAATTATAGATGAGTGTTAAAAAGGAAAACTGCAAAAATCAACAAACAACGATAGATTTCCACATCTTCTAAATTGTTCCTGGAAATAGGAATCAAGCACTGCCAAAAAAAAAAAAAAAAAAAAAAAAAAAAAAAAAAAAAAAAACATAGCTTAGAGTATCTTACTGCTAAGCTTGGCATACAAGCTACGGTAAAAATTAGACAACTGGATTTGGTGAGAATAAGTCCTCTTCAAGAGAAAAGACAAACAGAATTCAAAATGCATGTCAGTTTATTCTCGTTTTTTAATTTCCCTTATTAGTCTTTTTTAATGATCATACAGCATATTCAAACTAACCACCTTGAAATTTATCCTGAATTCACACATTTTTGCCAGGGAGTAAAGATTTAAAATCAATAACCTATGTATTTATTATACAAAATCATTAATACTAACGGATATATCATAAAAGGATAAGGAGATGATTAAGGAGATTAAAGGAAATGCACACCTTTCTCCACAGTGAGATTCACCAAAGAATTAACTTCATTATTTAGGAATGTTTGCAAAAAGTGGCAACTTTCAAGTTCAGGACTTTGTAAACTTGGCGAGGGTTTCTGCAATTTAGATGCATAGAAATGCAGCCAATTCATTTTTGACAACCAAAAAAAAAAAGAAAAAAACCCTTCTAGGATGAAGATATTTGGGATAATCCGCAAACCTGTTCTCCAAAAACGTTTAACCCCCATATGGATGTATCTTCCTCACCTCCCAATTGATTCATCTACACAAAACATTCTTCGATCATTAGTGAAAGAAGACTCAAGAAAGTTCCAAAAAATTCTATGCGCTGGGCATATTTTACCTTATTTTGGCAATCATCAACAACTTTGGACACCACAGCCTCTTTGCCAAAATCATCATCATCTGAATCATAGTTCTTTTTCTTCTTTGCCTGTTTAGATTCTTTCTCAACCAGTTTGCATTTATCCTTATAGTGATCAGTCAGAAGATCATCTAACCCTATAATCTTTTTCCTGATTGGTATTAAAAAAAAAAAAAATAGACGTCAAAGGCCACTTGTGCTCAGAGAGCTAAAATTCCACGTTTACTAAGACTATGAAATAAAACTTTGCAACACAGAATATTTCTCAGCTCCATTTATAGAAGAAATATGCTAGTATTGGAATTGCAACAGCTATCTAAATCTCTTATTAAAAAATTTGAAAGGAAAACAGTACAGAAACGAGATAATAGTAGAGTAATTCGAAATTGAAACATACGTCCTAAGCCCCTATTGAAAAAAAAAAAAAAAAAAAAAGCAAACATGAAATAAAGGATTTGAGGTGATTTCGGGGACAATGAAACCTTTTCTTGAGAGAGACTGGGGAACTGAGAAGCGGGTCTTCCGACTCGAAGTCTAGAGGACCATCCATTTCCATAGATTTCAAGCAATCTCCCTCTCTCTCTCCAGATTTTCAGTTACGGCTACGGAATTTTGAAAGAAAAGCGCCAAAATGGAAGCAAGCAGGGCACATAGAGAAGTTTCGAGATGAGTACAGTTTGAAACTGGCTCGCTTCAATGGCGCGGCACAAGTTGAACCTTGGCTTCGCGTAAAGTGCCGTTTTTCTCTTTCTTTCTTTATTATTATTTTTTTTTTTTGGAAAATTGTCAATTTATATCCCTTTAAACTCTCACTAAATAAGTGTATCTAAATTAAACCATCAACTTTTATGAAGGTATAAATTAACGCTCTCCTTCATATATATAGTTCAAAAAATATTGTAAAAAACATGTACGAATTATTTGAGGTGCTAAATTGAGGTTAATATGTCGATAGATGTTAAGACATTGTGATTGACTGATTTTATTACAGGCAAAACTTAAGTAACATGTCGAGGACATTATTACATGTTTGGCAGCATATTTTATAGAATATTTTTTTTTATCTGTCAACAGGATTCTGCATATTTTGTGGCCTGCTGTCTTTTTTCTGCCGAGATGATTTATTCTTTTCTTGAATATCTTCTCAAAGCTAGCCATATTTATATTGTAGTCTTGTTCTTTTTTAGGGTTAGCCTTCTTATTAGAAAAGTGTGTCCTTTAAGAGTTTTGAGCTTAGAGTTTGTCTAAGCTTCAACCTTCATGTATTGTTATTAGAAATCTTTGTATTTCTCGTTGAGGTTTTATTTTCGGCAGCCATTATACAACTCAAGAGGAGTTTTTCTTTTGATATTGTATTTAGGAGGAGTCTAAGTACGTTGAAGGTGAGGGAATCTCACACTTAGGGGAAGCCTAAATATATTGTATTAAGGAGATCTCATACAAAGCTTTGAGAAGCATTATTGTGGAAGTGAGGGGAGCTCAAATTTAGGAGGAGCCTAAGTTAAAACTAAAGAGGAAACTATACACGAGTCACTGAAAAGGGAGTCTATCAAATGAGTACTTTTCGTAGTAATTGCTAAACTTTTTATATATTGAAGTTTCTTTCCACCGGACACACAATCCCCCATACATATGTGATATTACACCAAATTGGCTTATTAATCTCTGTGCCTTTATATTTCTATTTGTTTTTGTGTTGCCTGCCTGTCATACATATAGTTTGTGACATCGTGCTTGACACTTGTATTTTGTGTTAGATCTACTTTATTTTTTCAGTAGAGTTAAGAAATCTATGATTGGAGTGCAAAGTTGTTTAGTTAGGAGTATCTAATGTAGTTTTTTGTAATCTAAAAATGTAAGCCCTTCTAGTAGCTATTTTTGTTTGCTTCACTTTTTGTTTAACCTTTCAATTGCACACATATTTTTCCAAATTATTAACACTCAATTGATATGCCAACTTAAACCTTCTAATATATTTTACAATTTGTACATATAACAGTTGTACTCAAGGTAGACATAATACTATTGTTCCATACAAACAATTATAACAGACTTTCACATTAGTAGAATATATGTGTAATATTCATAAAAAAAAAAAGGTCATCAAGGGGTTTAAGACTTCTTATAGCATTTTATGTCAAATTGTAGGTTAGAGTTTATTATGCATATGTATGTTGATGTTGGGAATGTGATCAAAATCTCACATTGGCTAGATAAAGGGGATGATCATGGGTATATAAGGGAGAACAATAATCTCCTGTGGTATGAGGCATTTTGGGTAAAACCAAAAGTAAAATCATGAGGGTTTATGTCCAAAGTGAACAATATCATATCATTGTATAGATATATGGAGGTTTGTTGTCCCTGACAATTGATATCAGAGCATTAAGCCCTTACTTAGTCATGTCGGTAAAATTCTTAAGTGTTAAACAAAGAGGTGGAGAGTCTCAAAAGATACAATCATTGGGGTATCTATCTATGGTTGAGCTTTCGAACGTGTGAATTATTTTTCAAAAACTCATTTGCATTTAAATACTTTTTATAAAACAATTTAAAATTAAATTCTTTTTATAAAACAGTTTAAAAATGCAAATGTGTTTGGTTATATTATTTTCTCAAAAGTATTTTTATAAATGTTAAATTACTATATAAGACGATTATTAAACATTATGAATTAATAATTTTAATTTTATATTTAGAAACATTTTCACTAGCCAAGTTCTTTTTTGTTTTTTGTTTTTTTGTGTATGATCGACTAAGTTGTTAAAGTTAGTCATTAGGTTGGTGGTCAAAGTTAGTCGACGAAGTTGGCTGTAGGAGTGGTAGTGGCGTGGAGTTAGACATTTGAGGTGGTTGCTAGGATTTGTCGGACGTGGTCTTTGCTAGAGGTAGTCGCACAGAGATGGTCGTTGTTGAAGGTGGTTGTCGGAGTACGGCTATCAAAGGTGGTCATTAGAGCATGCTGCAAGAGTGAGGTGACCGTAGTCGTCAATGATGGTTGTCGAAATTAGGTGATGGAAGTGGTCACGGGAAGTCGTCGTCCAAGCATTTTATTGTTGGAGTTGGTCATCGACGGTGGCCAACAGCTAGAGTCATTAGAAACATTGGTGAGAGGGAAGAGAGAAAGGAAGATGAAGTTTCTTGATAAATATACAAACTTTAATAGTGAACAGTGTGGAAGTTAGTGAAGTTATTTATTTAACATCGACTTGTAAAGTTGGTGGGCCAAACACTTAGTTAGGTTAAGAACCCAACTCAACTCAACTCATGTTAATGCCCCTTAACACCCTATAATTATTTCAAATTAAATTTCTAAATTGTTACAAGTTTTATAAAGATTATATTTGAAAATCTTCCATATACTTTCACGTGTGTATAGTTCTTCAAATGTCAGAATAATAAAATAGATGATTAGAAATGATGCATGAACAATTTTAAAAGAAAAATTTAGTTAAGAGTCTAAACTAATTTATTTATGAAAGTTTAGGATTTAATTGATAAAATTATAAGCGTAACACACATGTTGATCCAAACAAAACGTAATAAAAAGTTTAAATTGGTATCACTTTAAAATTTAGAGGTGCAAATTGATATTTTTTTTTAAAAAATAATAATAATAAGAGTTTGAGGTGGGAAGGTTCAAAAGAAGAGAAGTAACAAATAGTGTAAAGTAAACAAAATAATAACATGAAACTCACATATTAAGTAATTGGAACGTGATAAATCACCTATCAATATCTCAAATCAAACATGAATTTTTCTATCTATGGCTCATGGGACCATGCCTTTTCATTGAAGTTAACTTTTACTTACACAAATAAGAAATGAGCATCCCAAACTTTGGACGAGTCTTTCATTTTATTCCTATTTTTGCTTTTATGTTCGATTTGGAATCTCATGATTTTGAACAATTTAAAAAAACAAAAGTTTCATTGAATTTGAAAGTAAATTATTTAATTAACCTTGTCAATTTTTTTTTTTAATAATCATCCAAACACAAAATTTTAAATACATTTATTTTAAATATTTTTCGTTCCAAATAAAGTAATTAATTTAAAATCATTTATCAGATTTAAAATCATAGAATTTAAAATCATTTCTTTAAAAATGAGTTCTTAAACCTTCTTAAATCCAAACAGAGAGCTAGTAAACAAAAGAAAATGAGGTGAATTCCATAATTTGGTAAATGGCATAGATGGTCTAAAATAAGAGGCCCAAATGAAAAAATGTACCTTTTTGAAAACCAATGAATTTTGTCCTTATGCTTATGTCATCAGTGTGTGAATTAACCACTTTAGCCCTAAATGCATTCTTCTCCTATTCTATTGTCTTATGCTTATGTCATCAGTTTGTGAATTAACCACTTTAGCCATAAATGCATTCATTCTCCTATTCTATTTTCTTTTTTCTTGGAAGTGAGCGTTTTTTTTAGAAAAATTTTATAGATAGAAAAAATGTCAAACTATTTACAAAAAAATAGAAAAAAAAATACTAATAGAATGAAGACTTCTAGAATTCTATCATTTCTATTACCGATAGACCCTGATAGACTTCTATCAAGTCTACACAAATATATAAAAATTTTGCTATTTGATGTAAATAGTTTCACAAGATACTGACACTAGCCTAAGGAAACTTTCATTCATTTTAAAAAAGTACCTATTTTTCATTTGGTTCCAAAAAAGGGTCCTCCATACACACACACAAAAAAAAAAAAAAAAAAAAAAAAAAAAAAAAACTCATTCTCTTCTCCATTCTTCTTAAATTTGAGATATATTGATAAGGTATATATTTTATTTTATTAATTATTTATATATCATAAAGTAAAGTAGAGTGAGTTTCTTGAAAGTAATGGTTCTTCAAAAAAAGGAAATTAATTTTCTTTTCCCTATATATATTACATATCACCTCTTGAAATTGATTGTATGTTTATCAACAAGTAAATTCCCAATCCTAGTCCTCTTCTCATCCACTCTGTAAAACTCCATTTCCGTCTTCAAAGTTTCCATATCTTCCCTGAACTTCCTGTATATATCCCCTCTATAAAACTCCCTCGTCCTCATCACCAAAATCAACGATATCATCGCTACAATAAACGTCAATCCACCCAAAATCACAAACGATTGTTCATAACAATGACTCCCTTCACAATGAAGCTTGTTTGGATTACTCCCCAATTGCGCTACCTTATCATACAGCTTCCCAGTCACCATCACATTCAGAATATAAGACCCAACTGGACAAGACAGTTGCCCAAAATTAAACAACGTCGAGTAATGTTTCAGCCCAAAAATCTCTGAAATCATCGCGAAATGCAATGGAACTTGAGAACCCATTGAAAATCCAATTATGATTGAAGCAACATAGAGCGAATCTTCAAAGGGGAAGGCTACTAAAAGATGCCCAATACAGGAAATCAAGAGGATAACTGTGAGCATCAACGGCCGAGGGAATTTGAATTTTTCAAGCAAGATTTCCGAGACAAACCCAGAAAAGATTCTGCCAGTGAAGTTGAAAATACTTACTAAAGAGATGAATGAGTTGATTGTTTCAGATGGGTAGCCTTGAGCTTCACCGATTTGACCTAGATTGTCAATGGCGGGTAAGCTTGCACCGACGCCGATTAACATAGTGGAGCATAAAATAAGCATATCGATACTGAAAATGGCTTGAAGAACTGTGTAATCTTCGCCTCTTTCGGGTTTGTTGAAAATGTTAGCGAAACAAGAAGTGGGTTGAGTTTGATTTGAAGAAGGAATTGGGGTTGTTGTTGTTTGGGGGTTGTTTTCGATTCTGATTCTGGTGAAAGGGTTTGTAATAATGGTTCGTTTGTTGAGATTCCAGAGAAGGAATTCTTCTCTAATGGCGATTAACAATGGAACAAAAAGCAGAGCAAAAATGGCAGAGACAATGGCGATATGAGCGGATTGGTCGAATCGGACTCGTTTTTGAACGAAGATTAAGACGGTGAGGAAGATGGCTAGAAGGATTGTAACGCAAAGGAATTGAACGAAAACTCTGAATTCATTTGGGTGTTTAAGGACTTTGATTTCTCTGATTGTGTAGACGAAAATCAAGGAGATTATGGAAGGAAACCAAGCGATTAGAAGAACAAGAGATTTGGTATCGTGGCCGTAAATGGCGATGTAAAGTTGGGTCATGATAGCTCCGCTTAGGCCCACGAAGCCCTTTAGAAGGCCAAAAAAAAAAAAAAAAAAACATTAGATTAGAGGCTTAGAGCTAACAATTTTAATCCAGCTAATAATTGGGAACGGTCTGTTTAATACTAGAATAATTATAATGAATAGCAATTTTAGAGATAATAATTAAATTTATACAACATTTCAAAAAAATTGTAAATATAGCAAAGTTTATCGGTGATAAACTTCTATAACTGATAGACTCTTATAGCCTATTAGACTTTTATTGCTGATAGACCATAAGAGTCTATCATCGATAGAAGTCTACTACCGATAGATTTTGCTATATTTACTAATAGTTTCTTAAATTTTGAAAAGTTTTAGACCCATTTAGTAATCATTTCGTTTTTTGTTTTTAGTTTTTGAAAATTAAGTCAATTTTCTCATATTTTCTTACAATAGTTTGCATATTTCTTGAGTACCAGAGTTGAATTTTTAACTAAATTTTAAAAATAAAAATTACTTCCTAAAAATTATTTTTTTAATTTTTAGAATTTAGCTTGATTTTTAAAAATATGAATAAAAATAGATAAAAAAAACAATACATTTAAGAGTAGAAAGATTAAAATTTGAAAAACAAATTAAACTTTCATGAAACAAACTTTATAATCTTTATTGCTCTTGTAAGGCTACTTTGGGTTTTGTTTGTTTGTTCAAAATTTAATCTTACTAAACCATTTGGAATCCCTTCCAAATTTTATTTATTAAAAGTAAAACCATACTATTTTAGTTTTCAAAATTTGACTTTGTTTTTAAAAATATGAGGAGAAAGTGAATAGCAAAATATGTAAACATATTGTTAAAAAAATAGTATTTATAGCTTAATTTTCAAAGAAGAAAAATTAAAAATAAATAGTTTATCAAATGAAATTTTATTTAACTATTTTTTTTAATACATCAATGCAAGGTAGGAGAGGTAGAGATTTGAGTCTCCAATGGAGTTGCATTATATGTCAACTATGGTTGAACTATACTCACTTTGACTATCATATTTTAATTTTAGTTAAATTACAATTTTAACCTTAACTCAGAAGTTAGTGTTTCTTTAGTTTCTGAACTTTAAAAAAGTGTCCAAATTCATGAAATTAACCTATTTAATATTTTTAAAATTCGTAAATTTACTACATAAAATTAAAAGTTTAGAAATCTATTAGATATTTTTTAAATTCATAAAATTATTTACCTTGAGAGATGTAGAATGAAAATTTTGAAAGTTAAAAAATGAAATAGATACAAATCTAATTTAATATTTATTTCAAATATCATAAAAATAAAATAAAATAAAAAATTTGGAGTTATTAATTAATTTGCATTACCCGTATTGGCAAAATTCTGAGAGTTAGCTCCAACCATAATGTAAAAGCAAAAGTAGGCGACGGTGGGGCGGACAATTTTTCCGGTAACGGCTTGCCATATCTTAAAGTAGCCAAGAAAATTAAAGGCGGCGCCGATGAGAAGAACGAACCAAGTGGGCGCCACCTCCGCCATAAGTCCGGCAATAACGCCGACGTTGGATCCCAAATCTTTGTAAAACCCAATTTTGTTTAGTGTCGTTTGATCACATTGGAGCGTCGTTTTGATGTCTCTAGAGTAATAAGCGAACAAATAAACTCCGCCGGCGCCGGTCATTACAAGGAACGAAGCAAAAAGAGAAAACCACCGTCCGACCACCACTTGTTGGACAAAATTGGCCAATTCTCCACTCCCAATTCCGCCATTGGAGCTCGGCCATGCTGCTACAACCATTATTTTTAAGAACAGAGAGAGTTTGATATCTTTAAAATCAATTTAATTTTGTTTTCCCCATCTCATGTTTATATATATAGAATAATAATGGATAACAAATATAACAAAGTGTAGTTGAAGACAACAGTTACTAATTAAAAACCAACTAATAACAGAAAAGCTTATGAGAACTGTGTGATGATCACTAATGACTAATTTTAGTTAAGAGTTTCTGGTTTGAAGTTCACTAATTTTTGTTATTTTGTTCCTAAACGAATTCGAGGAAAAGAAATTGAAATTTGTTTGTATTTTATGTTTTGTTAAGTCGGAACCACACGAAATCAAATAGAAAAAACCAAAGGGAAGCAAACTGAAAAAATAAAAAAAATAAAAAAAATTACTACATAGCAAATTGTAATCGGACTATCGGGTGGACTATATGTTAAATGATATAATTAAATTTGTCTTACTACTAGTTTAAGCTTTTGATCAATCGGCGACCATTTAATATCAATTTCCACTTATTGGGTCTTTTTCATATTTCAAGCCGACAAATGAAGGAGAGTGTTAGATAATATAATTAAATTTGCCTTTACCCACTAGTTTAAGTTTTTGGGTCAATCGGCGATTTAAGACCGTACAAAATGGATGCAATTAGAGAAATGTCTAGATATTTTTTCTGTTTTTCAGAACAATATTTGTGCAACCTACTTCAACCACACAATAAAAAAAATATTTAAGAAAAGAATGAAAGATTTCATGTCACAAACATTGGACATTATGCACTCCATGATGCACCCAATTTTCCTCCGTAAAATTTTTAGTGTACGATGAAGGATGGTTGATTGACAATCTTGATCATTGGCTTCTGTTGTGTGATTTTTTACACCACTCCGTAAAATTTTTAGTGTACGATGAAGGATGGTTGATTGACAATCTTGATCATTGGCTTCTGTTGTGTGATTTTTTACACCATGCAAACCTGCAAATGTACAATGTCATGTTTTAATATAGTGAATAATTAAGTTCGAGTATCGTTAATGAGATTGTGACATTAATTTAATTAATTAAGTAACATATAGTGAATGAGTTCGAGTATCGTCTACAAAGGCTCTTATACCGCTCCCGATACTCACTTAGGGTCTCTCTAGTTATCTGTGTGATCTTATAAATTCCTTTCTGATATACTCGTTCATTTCTAATATATATACTCGTCACCTTTGAAGATGGGAAGAAATTCTCAAGAAATTGTTTCTTCAAATCGTTCCACGTGGTGATTATTTTCCTGATTGTAGATAATAAAGCCATTTGCACTTCAGTCACTCTATGCGGCCTCATGCTGCCACATATGATGTGGAACTCTTTTAGGGACTTGTGTAGATCTTCAACTTGCATCATCATGACAAGTAGGCAATAAAGTGAATAAATCCGTTTTCAACTCAAAACGGCCTATTGTCTCAGAGTACGTGATGCAAAGTCGTTCGTTAGGCCATGTCGGCTTCAGCAAGCTCCCTCAAAGTTCATTCGACTATCATTGTCTCATAGGGGGTTTGAATATCCACAAGGTTGGATTGGTCGCTTGGCTCTTGTACTTCTCTCCTTAGTTGTCGCTTTTCTCTGGATGTATATATAAAAAAAAAAAATTGTAGTCTAAAACTTTCAGAGGAACGGGTCATACACAATAGAGGTATTCAAGGTCAAATTTATTTATTTTATATTTTAAGAAATTTGAAGCAAGCTAAAGAAAAATTACAAGGATCTCCGACAACGACGCCAATTTGACCATAAGGTCGCCAAGGTTCTAGAACAATCAAAAGTTTCGAGCCTAGCTAAACTTAGTATTAGCAAGACAGGTCGAATCCATTGGAAAAACCTAACTATCCAATCTAATTATGCTTCAAAATATCACAGTAACAAGGGAGGTTGTGATTGCAAATGTTGATATAAATGTTTTAATTAAGCTTGAAATTAATGGATATGTGAAGATAATAAAGAGGGTATCAAATGTATTAAAAGATTCACCCAATTGCTCAAATTATGAATCAACTTAAGCTGATTATGGGTTGGATCAAACTTTCAAGTTGAAAATGAGGCAGGCAATTTCTTTTGTTACTTGCTTGATTGTGGCTACATTGTTTTGCTCTCTTCTGGATTTATGAAGATTTACCCTAATTTTCTACTTAATGATTAATTGAATTAATTGATTGACTAAACAGTACATTAGTATAGTCTTGCAATGCATTTCTTAATGTAGTCAAGGACATTGACACAACCCCATCAACATGCCTCATTCTTTGGACATTGAAAGTTTGATCCAACCCACAATCAACTTAATTTGTTTTAATGGTTCGTTAAATTATGAATCAACTTGAAAAGATGCATGAGCGATTTGATAGCTCTTCACATATTAGGGCTTCTTTGAGGAGGAAATGCAGGAAGGAAGAACTGATATTATGTATTGATGAAATTGGTGAGATGATGAAAGAATTATATGGGATAATATGGAGAATTGAAGTATGAAAAAGCATTAAATGAAGAAGAAGACGATGGAGATAAAACACAACAATTTGAGAATTTGAAGCAGAGATGCGTGGTTCCTTCTCAATTTCAAGTTTCTTTTGATGAGGGAAATTTCATTCTAGCCAATATATTTTTAACAATTTTAATTTTCACTTTATTTGTTTATTTTTTTAAAAATTAAAATTTCAATTCATTTGCTCACCAATCAAATAGGTTTTGTCACGTAGTTAATTGAAATAGCCTCGTCATCCCATCTACATCAGTACTTAACGGTTCAATCAACATTCCATTAGTTTAAAGTTAAGTCAGTAACCGTTTAGAATCATTTTGCAAACGTGAGGGACTAAATGTATGTTTTGAAATCTCAGGGACCAAATAGACATCAACTCCAAACCTATGAGACAAAAAGTGCATTTTGCCTTTATTTTTATTTTTCATTTTTATCGAAAAAAAGAAAAAGAAAAAAAGAAAAAGAAAAAAAGAGAATGAAGTAAAAGAAGTGTGGGATGATGTGTTGTTTAAAAAAAATAGAGAGAACGAAAATAAAAAAAATGAAAGGAAAAGAAACTTAGCTTTAGAACAAAAAGTTTTTGTTCTAGGGGTCCTTTGGTTTGAGGGTTTTTAGATGAGAATTAACACAGACATCTAAAATTCATGTTTGTTACACGGTTTTTAATACTTTACCTAGGAATAGCTTATTCGTAGGCATCCTCATTTTCTACATACTAGGGTTTTCTTTTCCATCCCAAAACTGTGGTTTCTCTTTTCCCTTTCTTCTATTTTTTTTTATATATATAATTTCATTTTGGATATAGTTAATTAATTAATATTAATTTAACAAAATTAAATATAATTATTTGTTTTAATAAATCAATAATAATCTATTAAAATATAAAATTTATTAGATGATACAATTGTTTATTTACATAAATTATTAATTAATTGACTAACAATATCTTTTATATATATTTATAATAACTTAGGATTACTTAAATTTAATTACTACAAAAATCCATTTGTCAATAATAATAATTGATTACTTGGCTAGCACTGTGACATTCTTTACATGTCCAACTTTCCTTGCTCTTAGAAAAAGCGTTGGAGCACCGCCGCATCAGCGTCGCGGTGTGCCCTGTTTTTTGCTACTGCATCTTTTTCTCCTCTTCTCTTCCCTCTTTTTTGGTCTTTTAATTCCGTTTTAACCTTTTTGGACATCTTTTAGTCCTTTTTATCTCATTTTGACGTTGAATCTCATTCTCAAATAAAAACTCTGAAATCACTAACAAACACCATCAAATCTTATTAATCCTATTAAAAACTATCATAAATCAATGTCAAATAACACGCATTTTAGGTGTGTTTCATTGTGCTTTAATTTTGTTTGTGGTCTTCAACATCCAGATTGAATTAGGTGGTTGTTTTTGTCGACACTTGTCTTCTGGTAATGATATACTTTTGTTTGATTTGCAATGTTTTTCACGAAAAGTATGTCAAATTATTGAAACGAGATTACTAACCTACTTGTTTGTGAATATAGAAATTCTTTCAAATAAAACGTTTACAACTCTAAGAATTGAATTTGAATAAGAAAAAAAATGCTTTGCTCATATGAGAGTTTGTATATTTATTCATATATTCATATATATGGTTCAGAATTTTAAGGGGTATCAGTTACATTCATTAATCATAAATAATAAAATGATTGAATAATGACATAATTGTAATTAAAAAGTTTTAAATAGATACTTTGGTCTAAAAATGTTCTTCACAAAATCCTACATTTTTAATAGGTTAAATTATAAAAAATGTCTTTGAACTATGCACTTTGTGTCAAAAATACCTCTGAACTTTAAAAAATTTCCAAAATACCCTTAAACTTTCAAAAAGAGTTCAAAAATACCCCTACCGTTAGTTTTTTATGGAAACCATTAAGGTTTTGTTTCAAAAATACCTCTGAATTTTTCAAAAGTTTCAAAAATACCTTTAACCCAAAAAAAGTTAAAAAATACTTTCACCGTAAGTTTATGAACAGATGTCGTTAATACCTCATTGCAAAAATACTTTAAAATTTTAAAAAAAAGTTTTAAATTGCTGATAACACTAATATGACGATCAAGTTGTTTGTTTTCTTAAGTTTGAAAAAAACTGAACTTTAAAACAAATTATAAAGATATCCTCATTTGCTTTTTTCTTATAAATACTCTCATTTTTCTTTTAATTTTCTAATTCTTAGCTTACACCAATTTTTTCACCAACCAAAATTTTAAGTTAAAACATAAAATCTCATAAAATCTCACAAAATTCTAAAATCAAAATCTCCTCTAAACATACTAAAACGATAAATATTCAAATAAAAAATGTATTCGGTTATTAACACACTCAACTACTAACGTTTTTTATTGTTTTGATATGTTTAAGTAGAGATTTTGATTTTAGAATTTTATGAGATTTGATGGGATTTTTATTTTTAACTTAAAATTTTGGTTGGTGAGAAAACTGAAGTAAGTTAAGAATTGGAAAATTAAGAGAAAATAATAGTATCTATATGAAAAAATGAAGATATCTATATAATTTGTTTTAAAATTCATTATTTTCAAACTCAAGAAAATTTCAAACAAATTGATCAGTATATTAACGTTAGGAGCAATTGTAAATTTTTTTTAAAAAATTTTAAAGTTATTTTTGCAACGAGATATTAACGATTTGTGTTATATAGTTACGATAAAGGTATTTTTTAATTTTTTTTAGTTAAGGATACTTTTGAAACTTTTGAAAAGTTCAGGGTATTTTTCAAACAAAACTTTAATGACTTCCGTCCAAAACATTATGACAGGGATATTTTTTAGCTCTTTTAAAAATTTAAAGATATTTTTGAAATTTTTGAAATTTTAAATATATTTTTAACACAAAGTACATAGTTCAAAAATATTTTATATAATTTAGCCTTTTTAATATAGTGTAGATATAGATATGTTTTTATATATTATTATCATTATATTTATTAAAAAAAAAAGAGTGTGATGCGATGACAGCCATCACATCGACATTTTAACATATTATTATTATTATTATTATTATAATATTAACATGTATAATAAATGTTTAAAATATCTAGATATAGATATGTTTTATATTATTATTATTAAAAAAAAAGAGTGTGATGCGATGACAGCTATCACATCGACATTTTAACATATTTTATTATTATTAATTATTATTATTAACATGTATAATAATGTTTAAAATATCTAGATATAGATATGTTTTATATTATTATTATTATTATATTTATTAAAAAAAAAAGTGTGATGCGATGACAGCCATCACATCGACATTTTAACATATTTTATTATCATTATTATTATTATTATATTAACATGTATAATAAATATTTAAAATATCGATAAGAATATCGAGAACTTATTTTTATAAAAATTTTAATAAAAATATTAATAAAATATCAATTTCATTAAATGTTTGTGAAAAAATTTAAAAAACAATTTTAAATTAATAAAAACTCTTTTATAATTCTAAAAATCTATTATTCATATAATATATATATATATATATATATATAGATTTATATTATATAGATTTTTCTACTATGTAATACAAATACAAATTCATTCTTCGATGATCAAACTCATGAGAATATCACAATATAGAAAATTTAATATTATAACATGAGTGTGGGTTGTGTATGGCCGTCAAAATCATCCATCTTCATTTTTTTCGTGTCGGTATAACATTGACGTTGAACAGTGAACAGTGGGCTGCACTCTTATGTCCCATCAACTCTTTTTTATTTATTTGTTTAAATTTTTAATAATATTTTAATTCCTTGCTCACTTTTACATTTTTACCTCTTTCATCCATTTTTTTTCTAATTTATTCAATTTTATTTTGTTGCTACGTTATATTTATATTTATTATCTAGTGTCTTTTAATTTATTGTCTTATTTGATTTAGAATAATATACTTACCATACTATAAATTAAGTTTATGCAGGCTAATTTATAAATTTTATTATCATTATTTTTTTTCATATCTTTTTCTAAAAAAAAAAACTACCTGAAGATAGAAGGTAGAAAATTTGAGAGTTCTAGTACAATACTTAAGGTGAGTAATCGATCATTTGGAATTCTAAAATCAATCTCTAATAACTTTAATATGCTTCTTTTTTTTTAATTCGTAACTTCTTAAATCATTATTGTTGTTCTTCTTATTGTAATTATTGCTTTTATAAAGTTTTCATTAAGACCATTTTTATTTCTAGTTTAACTTTTCTCTAATACATTTTACATTTCTTTTACCATTTTTGTAAAAGGGGTTATTTGAAAAATCTTTTAAATTGCATTTTTGTGTCTTTGAACAATAAAAACTAAACATGTTATTTCAAGGTTTTCTAAACCTTTTTATTTTCCTAACAAATTTGGTTTTTATGACCGTTTTTTTTAAAAAAATTCTACTATAGAATCTAGAAATATTTGGGAGTCTATTTTTTTTTTAAATTTTTGAGGTGAGAGACCATAATATTTTAAAATCTAAGATTTGATAGTAAAAAAAAAAATGAATTTAATTATTGTTTTTAAAAAAAAACTTCCTTTATTAAAAGGTCATCACATGACAAATTTTAAAAATGGTAATATTTTTCAATTTCTTGTGGTTGAATATTTTTCTTAAATTTTAATATGGCCTAATTGATAGAAATTTTTTCTACTCATTTTATGGGATTATTACTTCAAATATTGGGAAAATGAGGGATAAAATAGGATATTATTTTAAATTATTTTTAAAGAATATTTTCAAATGATCAAGATTTAAATTTTAGTCACCATTTTCTAAATGAGTGTTGTGGGGGTGATAACACATTTTCCATACACAAACGATTCTTGAACTCAACTTTAATTTTTGCAGACTATTTTATTATTTTTTATTAAAAAATTATGTACTTTATTTCGATATCCAATCATACCATAAAAAAGATTGATGGTGACTTTTTTTTCTTTTCTTTTAAAACTAACTCTTTTCGAGGATGTCCTCAGCTTCGCGTCGTCTAGGGCACATGCGACAAACGACGTTATATGTTTTTATATATTATATAACTAGATTATATTTAAACTTTAAAAAAGAAAAAATAATAGGAAAACATATATACTAGAGAAACCAAAAAACAAGAAATAGTTTTCACACAAATTCTTGTTTCTATTTTTCTTTTCAAGGAATGAGAAAAAAAAAGTTACTAAACATATTTTTATTTTTATTTCTTGAGACATAAGAAACTTAAAAATCATAAAAACACGAAACACGAAATAAAAATGTTATCAAAACAACTGATAGCAAAAATAATTAAAATTTTGTTTATAGATGTTGCATTACATTGTAGGACACATCGGGGCATGAAGACATCTTTGCTTGGATTCCTCCACGAGCAACGGGCGGTATGCTCTGTTCATGTCGGAATACGTTAAAGGGATCCACCTTCCTTTTCACTTCCACCAACCTCTCAAAATTATCTCCAAAATACTTCAACCCCCGGACGCTCGCTTCCTCATAGCTAGTCGGGATTCCATCCTCGTTGTTTCTTCCAATATCAAGATCTCTATAATTGACATATGCAGCCCTGGGCGATTTTGACACAAATGGAGTCATGTACTCGTAGAGTTCTCGGGTCCATTCCAAATGTCTTGAGTCGCCTTCGGGTGAATTCCATGTCACATAATAGGCAATTTTGATGGGATAACCAGCTCGATGTGGAGAGGGAGTGTTTGTTTCAGAAAACTCATTCATTTTGCCTCCATAAGGGATCAATATGAGTTGCACTGTTTCTATTCCTTTGGCATTATTGAACCTTTCCCATATGCCTTGGAAGGCGGTTTCTGAGATGGGTTCAGTGGCATAATCAGATTTGGTTTTGTATCTGCCATTGCTTAGTGGGGTTCTATCTATCAAGAAATTCATATCCTTTGTTGTGACAAACCCACTTGCTGGATATGCCATTGATTCAACCCAATTGGATTCTACACAATCTTCCTTTTTTAATCCAAGTTCGGGAAAACTCTTGTTCATAATGGAAATAAGTTCATCTGCCCTTCCTAGAAACAAAGAGTACAAAAATATTCCCATCATTCTTCCCCCTCCTTCTCCTTCTCCTGAATTTGCACCTGTGTGAAGATAATTACCAAACATATATACTTTTAGTATTACATCTATCCATCTAAATCTCTGTTATATCCATCTTTATACAGTCTACTTCAACTAAGCCAAAAGGAGAAAAATATCGATAGTCAAAAGTAAAATAATATTTTTAAAAAATGAAAAAATGTTACAAATTTAGTCTATCAATTTTATAGCTTGTGTTCATTTGGGAGACTTTTTCTAGAAATAATGTTATTTTAATAAATAATTACAAAAATAGGGTTGAGTTGAAATATTGACAAAAGTAGGGTAGCAAAATTGTGGACAGAGGTCTACGATTTTTACCTGTCATAAAAATCGTGGACCGGGTCCACAATTTACCCAGCCAAGTATCAGTAAAATCGTGGACTCGGTCTACAATTTGCGTGCCATGTGGACTAATTTTATGAAATCGTGGACTCCATCCACGATTTCGTCACCTATTTTTGAAAATACTTCTATCCTGGCTCTACTTTATTTTTGTCCTTATTTATTAAAATAACATTATTTTTTAAAAAATTTTTTAAAAATGTCTAATTGGTCCCTCAACATTCAATTGTGTTCAAGGCAATGCAATTGGTATTAAAAGTGAAAGAGAATGAATTTAAACCTGTGACCATGATGCCAATGAACAATCTTTCATCAATCTCCGGTGCTACATATTGCCACCGATGAACTAACTTGGTTGAATTTTGGTCCCAACTTTTAAAGGTCGTAAACGACGTAACAATGGGAGGGACGAGAACCAACTTCAACTTCCAAGCCAAAACAATCCCAAAGCTTCCTCCTCCGCCACCTCTAATGGCCCAAAACAAATCCTCCCCCATCAACTTCCTATCAAGAAGCTCCCCATTTGCATCTACAAGCTGTGCATCCACCACATTATCCACCGCAAGACCATATTTTCTAACCATCAACCCATACCCGCCCCCGCTCAAGAACCCGCCAACCCCTACATTCGGCTGCACTCCCCCAGGGAACCCGAATGATGACGTTTGTTGGCCGAGCTTGTAGTAGAGTTCCCCCATGCTCGCCCCTGATTGAACCCATGCAGTGTTGTCGTCCTCAACCGTTACCGCATTAAGATTGGCTAAATCAATCAATAGAAATGGGATGTTGGCAACATAAGAAAGACCCTCGAAGTCGTGGCCGCCGCTGCGGATTCGAATGTGGATGTCATGCTTCTTGCAACAAATGACGGTTGTTTGAACTTGAGAAGGTTGTGATGGTTTGATTATGGCGATTGGTTTAGGGATATTAGGTCCCGAAAATCTAAGGTTTCGAATGGTGAAATTTAAAACATAAGAGTAAGAAGAAGATGATGGAATGTAAATGAGGGTTGAATTTGAGTCGTACTTAGAGTAATGGGGAGAAACACAATGGAGAACATTGTCAAGATTATCACCTAAACAATCCCATATTAGAAAGGATAGAAGAAGAAGAGAGACAAAACTAAAATAGTTTCTCATATGACTATCCATTAAAAAAACGTTTGGACTATGGAGAAATTAGACTTGTTTATAAAGCATAATCGAGAGAGATCCCATCTTTCTTCTCCATCCTCTAGGAATTTACTTGAATCACACGTATGATTAAAGTGGAAAATTTTAAAAATATGATTATTTTAATGCTAAATATCAATCTTATCCTGAATTGAAGAAAGAGTGCAACTAATATTTGGATAAAATATTCATCCTTTTGCCTACAAAAAACAAAAAATATTCATCTTTACTATATTATATTAGACAGAAGAGTTACGATATTGATCGATAGAATTTCTAATTTACAAATTATAAATGTTTGATGTTAAAATTTGGACGAGGTAAATACACATTCAATCTCTGCGTGATAACAATCGTGAATTTGTAACTCTATTTTAATATATTTTTTGTTGGAAAAAAACTATATCTAGCTAATAAAATTATTGAAAATGGTATCTTTACTATAACTCTATTTTTAGTTTGAATACTCTATCTATCACATATACTAAAATTTAGAATTGTCTTTGTAAAAATGACTGTTGAAACTCTCTAACCCCTCGAACTTTTCTCCATTCTCAATTCCATAAAATCAGAAAAGGTCAACTCTCAAAATTCTCTCTCCTCTTTATCACATAAACTAAAATTAATTTTGAATGATTAAATTGTAATTTTAAAAATAACACCATGATTTTAACGATGCCCATAATGAAGATTTCTAATTTTTTTTTATCACAAGTGTCGAAAAATGAAGAAACAGACGGGGTGCCAGCAAATTATAAAAGAAATAAAGAGAGAGAGAAGTATGAATGAGAGACGACAAAGAAAATATATAAAAAATAATATTCATAATAATGGTATGGGCATAATATAATATTAATACTTTTACTAGGTCCATGAGAAATTATAAAAGAAATAAAGAGAGAGAGAAGTATGAATGAGAGACGACAAAGAAAATATATAAAAAATAATTTTCATAATAATGGTATGGGCATAATATAATATTAATACTTTTACTAGGTCCATGAGATTTTGAATAATTGTGTTAGTTCTAAATGTCAATTGTTGTGTTGTGGAATGACCACTACCTTGAAAGCAAATTGCGGCACGAAGACTTCACATCTAATCCATATCAAGACCAACTTCATCAAGTCTGTCAAAGACAAACCACTCAAAACTGAGCTATGAAGATTTTACAATTATTCATCAAGTCCATACCAGGACCACCTAAAATAAGGGCTATGGAATTTTTAAAGGTTTTAGTTCTGTCCATCAAGTCTAGGACCACCCAAATGAAAGGCTATGGTAGACCATCCAAATAAAGGGCTATGAACCACTATAATGGTTTAGTGAAAGGATCTACTAAATTCCTTTCAAATCTTACAATGAAATAATCTTTCTTTCAGTAACTGTTTCACAGCTCAATGTCTGAGGCGTATATGTCTCTTCTTGCCATCATACACGCTATTCTTGACAATTCCTATGGTAGTCTGTGAATTGTTGGACCGGTATGGCAACCCTAGAGGGGGGTGAATAGGGTTTTATTAAGCTAATTAAAACTTTTTACTAATGTGGGCCCAATTAAACAAATTAATACACTTTATACTAACAAGTAATTTAAACAAGAATTTCATGCAAATAAATTCAACCCAAATTAATCAAGAAATTAAAAGTAATACTTTGAAACACTCTATTTAGTTCTAATAATAAGATTGGTAAAGATATGCAAATTTAAGAACTACCAATCAAAGTAAACAAATATGACCAATTAATTTCAAGGAATAAAAGTTGCAATTAATTTCAAACAATAAACTATAATAGCAAATTAATTGCAAAATTAAATAGGAGAGGATAGAGAAAATGACACCGGAAATTTATAGTGGTTCGGCACAACCGGCCTACATCCACTTCCCAAGCTCCTCTTGGGCATGTCACTAGAAACCTTGACTCTTTCCACGGCTTAGAGTCGAACCGCTACAATGTTCCTTTTTCGGGCGCAAGAACAAACCCGATCCTTTCCACGGTTGAGGATCAAACCGTTACAACAACTCTTTTTCCGGGATCAAGAGCAACCCTTACAAAAGTTTAGAAATGAAGAACAAGATGAGGAAAACTCTCTCAAAGAGTAGATTTACAAATTTGTAGCACTCAACAAATCAATCCTCACAATACAATAATCTCTCTCAAGAATTAGATAAAAAGAAGAAATTGAAGCTTGGTGAGAGAGCAACAATGGAAGCTTAATGAATTATGGAGGATTGTAAAATAATAAAAGTTGTAAAATTGTTGTTATAATTTTGGAGAAGATGAAGTGTTTAAAAAGAGAGAAAAGTTGTTGGAAACTACAATAAATTTGGACCATTAGATGTTGGTAAAAGAAAATTGAATGGTTGAGATTTAAACTCAACTAGCCGTTAGACACACACATAAAATAATATAAAATTCATTTTCTTTTAAAGACAACTAGCCGTTAGACACAAACATATAATAATATTAAATTCATTTTCTTTTTAAAACAATTCTTTTTAAAACCAACAAAAATCAAAAGCTCCATGTGTCACTTATCTATTTCTCCACTTGTCATCCTCTAGTAGGTCCACTTTGATGATTTGGCCGCCACGTCATCGACATCGGGTATTTTTCCGTTAAGCATGTTCCAGCCATATCTTCTTCGTTTGAACTCCGATTTGAGTGATTCAAATTGCATTGGAACCGTTGTTCCAAGCTCTACACAATGGACACTTCAAAACACTCAAATTGTTAATAAATAAAAACAGGTTTGTTATCATCAAAACATTAATTAATTAATTAATTAAAATTAATTAATTTGATATTAAGGGCCAAAAAGCCAACATGAATCACATTGCAAAGAGTTTGGTACTAAATCCCCTCACAATGGTACTTCTCTTAATAGGCTTCTAAGCCACTCATATTGATGCCCCCACAATGGTGCATCTCCCAGTAGGCTTCTAAGCCTCTCAGCCTCTCCTTCTAATTCTAGAGCAATAAATTCAGACTCAATGGTGGACCTTGCTATACAAGTTTGTTTTGCAGACTTCCATGAAATAGCTCCTCTACCCAATAAGAACACATCCACTAGTAAAGTTTACTTCGTCATTCTAAGTTACCAAGTTTGCATACACTACCCTTTTAGTATGGCAGAAAAATATTAAAATGCAAACAATAAAGTATTGTACCCTTAAGATACCTTAATAAATGACGAAAGACAATCAAATGATCTTTATTAGGATTATGTGTATATCTACTCAATCTTCTCACAACATATGCAATCATAGGTCTAGTATAGTTCATAAAAACATAACACTTCCTATAATCTTTGCATATTTAGATCGAGAAACACTATCTTCATTATTTTCTTAAGACTCATATTAGCTTCATAAGGTGTTCTTATAGGAGCATCATTAAAACAATCAAATCTCTTTAGCATTTTTCAATATGTGATTAATATAAAGAAAATCCATTTTCAGTTTTCTTTATCTTAACACCGATTATCACATCACCTTCACCTAAATATTTCATTTCAAAATGTGAGGACATAGATAACCTAGTATTATTACTTACATCTATTTTTGTATAAAAAATCAGTATATCGTTAACATACAAACAGATAATCACACAATCAACTCCAAACAACTTTGAGTAAACACATGTATCACAACAATTTACTTTAAAACCATATAGAGATTGTGTGAATTTACATACCTTCAGATGGTGTTACATATATATTTCCTCATCCAAGTTACCATTGAGGAATGCTATCTTTGCATCCATTTGATGTACTAAATGACCACGTATTGCTGCAAATGCTATCAAGTCTCTATAGTAGCTATTTTAGTCATACGAGAGTATGCATCTGAATATTCGATGTCTTATTTGCATACCCCTAATTGATTTATTTCAATATGTCTCTTCATAAGTTACTTAATAGCTAATCGACATTTGCTCTTTTCATGGTCCTAGATATGCTCAATAAAACAAAGACGAATAACTTTATACATGCACCTATGTACCCATTATCATCTCCTAATTTGAACAATGTAGGACTTTGATCGCATTCTCGACACTCCTCCCCCCAAACAAAGGATCAACTGAGCTTCCCCCTAAAATAGCCATCCATCCATCTAACTCTTTTTCACTAAAGCATACTGCATATCTGATAGAGTTTGACCATGATCACACACGACTCCTTTCGAGGTTTCACTACATCATT
Source organism: Lagenaria siceraria (assembly GCA_002890555.2). Lineage (NCBI taxonomy): Eukaryota > Viridiplantae > Streptophyta > Magnoliopsida > Cucurbitales > Cucurbitaceae > Lagenaria > Lagenaria siceraria. The sequence continues at coordinate 20,243,057 of CM016487.1, forward strand.
GTTTGACGCTTAAGGATTATATCGACATAGCTAAACTAGGGACACAACTATGTCACCACTTATTAGGGACAACAACTCTCCAAGTATCTCCACAATGGTATGATATTGTCCACTTTGGATCTCTCATGACTTTGCGTTTGAGTTTGACCCCAAAAGTCTCATACGAATGGAGATAGTTGTTCTAACTTATATATCCATGAAAAGTCCTTATATCCACATATTTATAGTTTAAGACACTATCTCATATTATCATTAATTCTACAAGCTTCCACATAAAATTTATGGAATTTACATATTTTCATACTACAAGCAGCTTGATGGTCAAAATAATATTATAAGGTCAAACCAAATTTAAAAGTAATCATAATACTTTTCAACTTCTTCATGAAATTTAATGGCCAAACATAACGCATAAAGTTTGTCAAATATAACACACATGGAATGTTATTTCCATTCACAATAACGTGATAATTAGACTTGCTTAAGTAGATCACAGTAACATCTCATCTAGAATATAGAAAGTAACACAATAACAACAATAAGATTATTTTCTTATTGCACTTGTCATGAGACGATTTGCTAATTACGAAATATTCAAATATATATGGAATATCATGCTTAATGACACATAAGATAAATTTTATTACCATACATAAGAAATTTAAATGTTGAGCTTAAAAATATAGGAAAGCCAACCTATATTTAAGTTCATTCATAATCAACTAGAGAATACTTAAAATTTACAACCAAAAGATCTACAACATATTTGAAATTTTAATTTGATTTATATCAAAATTTGAATCACATGAAGAAAACGTCACTGTCATCACCATTTAAATTGGTCGTGATAATTAACCACAAGACCAAATATCTTGCTACAAAATCCACGTATTCCAAAACTTAATCACAAGTACATATAAAAATCAATATAAATCAATCCACTAATTTACTCATCACAAAGTGGAAATTCAATATGTTGAGTTAACTCTCCAAATCTCCCAAATAAATCTCTCAAATTATGTCTTTAATTGGAGACCTTAGTTAATAAGTGCAATATATATATGCATATACTTTCCACCTTTTCTAAATTGCTCCTCAATTTACAATGAAAAAAAAATTCATAATTTCATATCCTTCTTTAACAATCTTAAAAACAAAGAATCACAACATAATCTCTATTAGTATTTCTTTCCAGCAAATAATAATAATAATATTAAGTGAACAAAACAATTGAAATAGAATCATTTCATTCGTCCATTTAATTGGGTCATTATTAATTTATTCTACCCAATATCTACTTTTGATTTAATTAAATCTTACTTCTCAATTTAGAATGTGAATCACTCTAATTTTAGAACATCCTTTTGTTGGCTTTTTGACCCTTAATCTCAAATTAATTAATTTTAATTAATTAATTAATTAATGTTTTGATGATAACAAACCTATTTTTATTTATTAACAATTTGAGTGTTTTGAAGTGTCCATTGTGTAGAGCTTGGAACAACGGTTCCAACGCAATTTGAATCACTCAAATCGGAGTTCAAATGAAGAAGATATGGTTGGAACAAGCTTAACGGAAAAATACCCGATGTCGATGACGTGGCGTCCAAATCATCAAAGTGGACCTACTAGAGGATGACAAGTGGAGAAATAGATAAGTGACACATGGAGCTTTTGATTTTTGTTGGTTTGAAAAAGAAAATGAATTTAATATTATTATATGTTTGTGTCTAACGGCTAGTTGCCTTTAAAAGAAAATGAATTTTATATTATTTTATGTGTGTCTAACGGCTAGTTGAGTTTAAATCTCAACCATTCAATTTTCTTTTACAACATCTAATGGTCCAAATTTAATGTAGTTTCCAACAACTTTTTTCTCTTTTTAAACACTTCATATTCTCCAAAATCAAAACAACAATTTCACATCTTTTTACAATCCTCCATAATTCATTAAGCTTCCATTGTTGCTCTCTCTCCAAGCTTCAATTTTATTCTTTTCATCTTATTCTTGAGAGAAATTTATGTATGGTGAGGATTGATTTGTTGTGAGCCCAAAATTTGTAAATCCACTCTATTTAGAGAGTTGCTCAAGTGTGTTCTTTAATTTTTCCAAACTTTTGTAAGGGTTGCTCTTGATCCCAGAAAAAGAGTGGTTGTAACGGTTTGATCCTAATCCGTGGAAAGGATTGAGTTTGCTCTTGAACTCGCAAAAAGAGCGGTGTAGCGGTTGGGCTCTAATCCGTGGAAAGAGTCAGTAGATCCTTATTCAAAATCCCAAGAGGTGCTTGAAAAAGTAGATGTAGGTCGAGTTTGACCGAACCACTATAAAAATTCCCGGTGTTAATTTCTCTATCCCTCTCTATTTATTTTTGCAATTATTTTGTTATTATATTTTATTGTATGAAATTAATTGCAATATTTATTCCTTGAAATTAATTGGTCATATTTGTTTACTTTGATTGGTAGTCTTTAAATTTGCATATCATTTACCAATCTTATTATTAGAATTAAATAGGGTGCTTAAAAGTATTAGTTTTATTTTCTTGGTTAATTTTGGATTGAATTTATTTGTATGAAATTCTTGTTTAAATTACTTGTTAATATAAAGTGTATTAATTTGTTTAATTGGGCCCACATTAGTAAAAAGTTTTAATTAGCTTAATAAAACCCTATTCACCCCCTCTAGGGTTGCCATACCGGTCCAACACCTTTAGCTTATGACATTAATGACAATATAACACATAATCAAAATTTCAAGTCAAGAAACATAAGCATAAAATTTTAGTAAATAGTCTTCCATCAAATAACACTTGGTGTGTTAATTAGAATGGAGTGGATTTAGAGCATACATACCAATAGATGGGCAATTGAATCTCCAAAAGTTTTGACCACATAAACTGCAAGGTCAAAAGTGGTACAACCATTGGAATATAATTACATCCTCCAGTGGTGAAAGGATACCATGATTTCCATTTATTTGGGCTCTTGTCACCCTTGCTAGGCTGCTCCTAGATTTCAATACTTGCAAGTTTAATTTCCACCTCAAGCTCCCAACAATCTAGATAAATTTCAATCAAACCCGAGTCATTACTGCATTTCAAGAAGGAAAGAAGAAAAAAAAAAAGAAAAGAAAAGAAATCAATAAATTGATTTCCAACAAAATCTTCAATCCTTAGCTCAGCTTAGTCTCCATTGACATTCAGATTTTGTTTGTTTCCCACTCGATCATCCTCCTCTCCTCTCTTTACCATGGATTATGTAGCATAAGAACTTGAAAAACCCTTTTTCTCTCTCTACAAAAAGATCAACGAAGAAAATCTCTTAGCTCTGCTTTATCAATTCTCTGTGGATTTGCTTCAACTTGTAAACACCATTTCAGAATGGTTGAACTTTGAAATTCAGATAGATTTGGGAGCGAATTTGATCGACATTTGAGAAGGAATTTTGCTTTCAAATTGTTAGTTCTAAATGTCGATTGTTGTGTCGTGGAATGACCACGACCTTGAAAGCAAATTGCGGCACGACGACGGTGCTAAATCGTTTTTTGCCGATTGCTCCCCAAGGTTAACACAACACCCTTCTCAGATGTGCACTCATCGCAGAAGGATTGGAATCAATAGGAAAATTATGCTCAGATTCAAGAGAAGAAAAGTATATAATTCTCTCTTTTTCAAATATGTTTTCCAATCTTTTTAATAATAATAATAAAAAAAACGTTTTAGATCTGAATTAAATACTAAAAACGTTTCAGATCTAAATATAAAAACGTTTTTTTATCTAAATTAAATACGAAAAACGTTTCAAGATTTAAATTAAATGAAAAAAATACATTTTTTTTAAATTTTGGGGATTAAACACTTATAAATCTTTTAATGTGGGATAAAAGCAAAAATAAAACTTTTATGACAAGTCATTCTACCAATTGACTAGTCATTCCCAACAAATTGTTGGGAGTTTTAGTATTTGATAAACATAAGAGTATTATGTGCTCTCAATTAAGTGAACAATTGATAAAATTTATGAAGAAAATAATTTAATTTTATAGAAAATGGATAATTTGGAGATATCTAAGCAAGCAATAAATCTTTTTTTTAATATAAAAAATTAAAATAATAAAAAATAAACACAAATTAATGAAAATGAAAAAAAAAAATAGGCTCCTTGTATATATAGAAAAATGAGACTAAAATATTGCAAAAATAGCCAAACTTAAAACTAATTACAAATATAGCATAATTTACCTCTTCAGCCCATATAAAATATCTAAAAAGCTAATTGAAGGCACCAAAAAACGTTGAAGGCTTGAAAATCTCGATTTTGCTGATTACTGTCTATCAGATCAATGATACACAACTTATATCACTGCCTATCAAGAATATGATAGATAGTAATAGAAGTCTATCACTTTTTTATCATGGATCTTATAAACAACAATAGAAGTCTCATTTATAACATATTTATTCAATACTTTATTTGTTTGAGGTTTGTGTTCAATAATAAATTTATTGTGTGTCTTTACATGTAGCTACCTTGATAATGCATTTTCAAAAGAAGTTAATTTTAATCAGCTGAAATTTAATTTTAAATTTCATCTTGGTTAAATAATTTGGATTGAATTGGATTAGATCCTGATAAAAGTATGTCACTCATGAAATTATAAGTATATGACTGATAGACTATTTTATTGATAGACTCAAGTATACTATATGATTTTTCAAAATGGACTATTTTATTAAATTTTCAAGTATACTATATGGCTAGCATCACTAATGGACTTTAAGTAACAAATAAAAATCTATCAACAATAGAAGTGATAGAATATGTAGAAATAACCACGGTTTGGCTATGTGTTCTTAGAAATCATTGTATTTTCATAAACCCTAACAATGTTTGCTAAATTGCTGCAAAAAGGGCAAAAAAAAGTATCAGAGTCATGAAACACATACAGGTGTACAATTCAAAAAAAATATTGAGTTAAACTCAAGAATAGTGAACCCGAAAAAAAAAATACCATTGTCACATCCTGTTTCAATTTATCTTACTAAACCTAAGACGAATTGTGACGACAATTGAATCTAACTGTGCCATGGAATATGTTATCTCAAGACTTTTCCTATCCTTTAAGCTTAATATCCTTTACACTTCCATGAACATTATTGCATTCACAATGCAATATAAGATACATCCTATGTAAATATTTTTATGTATTCTAGCTATGTGTACATATAATTATATTTTTATGTATTCTAGCTCTATGTAAATAATAACTAACTCTCAGCTAGCAACAAAGTCTAGCGAAAAATAAAGATAAAAATATGAGCTAAAAAATTCAGCGAGTGGTGAGTTAATAAAAAAAATTCTTTAAAAATTTCCCTCTACTAAATAAAAAGTTTAAAATTCAACCCTAAACCCTAAAATTATTAATTAAATGGCTAACAATATTTAATTAGTAACCTAAGATTAATTAAATTTAGTTACTACATAAATTCACTTTTCAACAATAATAATTGATTATTTATTATTATTTTTTATATTATATAATCAAACAATTATTCATTGAGATTAATTTTAATTTGAGCCAATATGTGGTTATCATTAATTATTAATAATTAATTATTTATTTATTGTGATTAATTTTTATTACTTCACTTATTTTTAACGTATCATATTTATATATAAAAAAAATTTAGTATTCTTTATGAATAATTTTTTTATTAACATATCATATTTTCATCTCATTGTTTACTTTTTCTATAATAAAGTTTCTTATATTATTTAATTACAATTAATAATTTTAAACTTAATTAATTAAAAATGATTAAGTATTAGTTTAGGAAAATTTTCACAGTGAGAAAAATATCAAACTATTTACAAAAAATACTAAAAAAAAAACACGGATAGATATTGATAGATTTCTATTCGCATCTATCACTGATAGACTTTTATCATTTCTCCCGGTTAGACTTCTATCCGCGTCTATCACAACTATCTAAAAATTTTACTATTTTGTGTAAACAGTTTTCCTTATTTTTCTATTTTTAAAAATTTCTCATTAGTTTATAATTAATATGACATGTATTAAATATCTTAATTAATTAATTTTAATTATAAACTACTCCATTTTTAAATATTTATAATTAAAGTTATTATTGATTCTTAATTAACTAATTTTTATTAATATATTGAATAATATTTATTATTTAATTAATTAATCTATTAAAATTATATTTGTCATGTTTAATTTCATAAATTAATTACAAACATAATTTTTGTTCGTAAAATTCTAATAATATTTTCTATGCACAAACAAACATGGTAACCTTTGATTCTCAGACATCTTATCTCAACTATAGTTTATTTTTAAATATTTATAAAACTTAAATTAAATCAGGGCAAGTTTTGAATTTAGAGGGGACGGTTTTGAAGTAAAAAATTCATAACAGAGAGAAAATGAGAGAGAGATTATTAGAGGAAGGATTTTTTTTTTATATATAGGAATGGTGATGTTTATTAAATGAGGATGCTTTATTGTTATTAAAAATATTAAAAAAGGAAAGTTTAGGATTTTATTATTATTATTACATTTATTAATAAAAAAAAAGAGGGTGTGATGTGATGGCAGCCATCACATCTACCTTTTCATTTTACTAAACACGTGTTACACGTGTTGAAGTTGTAATTTAAAGTTATTTAATTTTATATAAAATTATATATATATATATATATATAATAAATAAATAATATCTAATTTTAGTTTTTATTAGGAAAATTACTTTAAATAGAAAAAATATCAAACTATTTACAAATATAGAAAAAATTTTACTGTCTATCCGTGATAGATTGCGATAGAATTCTATCACTTTCTATCGCTCAAGCAAGCGATAGAATTCTATCGCAGTCTATCACGGATAGACGGTAAAATTTTTCTATATTTGTAAATAGTTTGATTTATTTTTCTATATTTGAAAAGAGTCATTTTTATTATCATGCATGATAATAAAATTTATTTCTAACTATGTAGTAGGTAGATAGATACTAATATAGTATTCGTTAGTTTTCAACTAACATATGTTATGTATCAGCGATTAAGAGGTCCGTGGTTCGAATTCTCTCTCTTCTATACTAAAAAATGTAATCCCTACTCCTTAATTTAGGTCCGTTGTATGTACTAAAAATATGCAATCATAAAATTTTCTAGTAGAACATCAACAAACTAATCAAGAATTTTTAATCTATTCATACTCCATTCTAAACCTAAATTGGGTAATTTGTGGGCAACAATATCACACTTTCGGAGGTTCAAACATAAATTTCACGTGACTAAATATTTTTCTCGAAGTTTATTGATAAAAATATGTAGTTCATTTACAGATTCAATCAAACTTTATTTGCTTTGTGATTATCTAACTTCCTCAAGTTTGATCTCAAACAACTTGCTACATTTATGCTATAGCGATTATTATAGATCAATAATGCAATATAATTAAACAATGATTATAACATTCATTTCATAGGAGACTTCCCTTCTATTGTAATGACAAACGAACTCTTGTAAAGAAGAAAGTCTATTTTTTAATACCTCTCACAAGAGTTAATTTATAATTTTAGTTTTACTTTTTACTATAGTTTTCGATATGATCCCTTTTACAAGACTTCTTTTCAGTTCTTTTACAATTATTTATTATCCTTCTTATGCTTTGTTTAACACTTACCTTAATATTTATATCTAATGGTTATAAAATTTTCAAGTAGTTTGTTATTACGAACAAACCTGACATGTAATTCATTGTAATGCAATATTTTGTTCAATATTGACATGTGAGATTTGACAAGTCAAGTTAATTTCCTGAACAACATGAATGTGAATGAAAATTTTACAACATAGTTTTTGATTAATTAATAATGATAATTAGAAAAGAAGAAGAGTTAAAATTAATCCTATTTTTGAGGTGGCTAATGTTGTGAGTAGAACTTGTGTGACTGCTTTATTATAAAGTGCAATATTATAGGCTTTTTATGTTTTAACTAAAAGATAAAAGCTAGCTTAGTATTTAAACCTATATTAAAGATAATATAATTAATTTTTTATGTATGTTTAAAAGGGTATTTAAACCTATATAAATATTATATTTTACCGAGGCCATTAAAGGGCATCCATTATTTATAGTCTTTTAATATCTCGAAGTGATTAATTGATCATAATAATGACCATTGACTTAATAAAGTCAACAGTTATATTGAGATTTGGTCACCAAATCCCACCTTTTTCCTTCTCCAATCTTTTTCTTTTCTTTTTTCCTTTTCTGTTTTTAAAAAGTAATAGCTAGAAACTGTTAGCTAAATGAAATTTAAACTAACATGAGGATAGAATTGTATAGATTATAAATTATCGACTAAAAAGTTAAAAGTTCGATTCTTCCATCTCACATATTATTAAATTTAATAAAACAAAAACTCACGAAATTTGAAAGTTGGAAAATTTTCTACCAAAAATTACTAAAAGCAGTGTAATCAGCATTTTATTTAGTAGCCAATATTAAACGTGAATATCATATTATATAAATTGAAATCATGCGTATAAAGTAGTATAAAATATATAGTTAGCATTAACATAACCCAATAGTTAAAACACGTTACTTAGCTCTCTAAAATTTTGGACTTATTTGGATTGATTAGAAAAATAAATATTTTTCAAAAAGTCATTTTCATTTAAGCACATTTGATAAAAACAGTTTGAAATAAAAGCATTCATATATTTGGTTACACTTTTTCAAAAGTATTTTTATATACAAATTTATCTATTTTAGTTTGTTATATACTAAACGTGTTCATATTAATGTCAAGTTACTATAAAAAAACGACTATTCAACACTATAAAACTAATACTTTAAAAACACTTTTTATTGGTCGGTGGTAGTCACTAAAGGGCGGTCGTTGGAGGTGGGTTGGCATATAATTAGCAGTTGGAGGTGTGGCTAACAGAATTGGTCGCTAGAGTAGGTTGGCGCCAGTGGTAGTTGTTGAAAGTGGTGAGCAAAGGGCGGTGGATAACCGACGGCAACCATAGTGGAAGTGAGGTAAAGGACTAGTGAGCGTATTTTGGTAATTTGATGTAGTATACAAATTAGAGAAAAATTAACCATTAAACACTCAAAAATCATTTTTTTAAAAGATGATTTCAAGTATTTCTCTCAAACCAACTTATTTCATAAATTTATTTTTTCAAAAACTATTTTGAGTGGTTGTCAAACACTCTAACTTTTTGGAAATGACAATTTCTTTTCAAAATTAAGCACTTGAAAAGTTAAACCAAACATAATCTTAATTATTCAAATCATTCTTGCGACTAAAAGAATATATATATAATTTATAATAAACAAATGTAGACCTGCCTTTTTAATTTTAAGATGCATCATAAACTTACATTTGCATCCAGCACACTTCTGATCATACAGGGAATGGAAAATCTTCATCAACCTTTGCTTTGATATACAAGTTTTCAAATCTTTCAAATAAAAAATGGAGGCATTGTGGTCAAATTATAGATCATTTTGTGGGGTGGTGGGCTGAGAAATTATTATTAACTTTTTTTAGTACAAAGAATTTTGATAAGAAAGCCAATGATTTTGTCTCAAATTACAATCTTTTTCCCACTATTGATTGATTTAATGGAAAATCAAATAAGTCTCCTCTTAGCCGTTATTCTACAATCAATTAAATACCAAAGCTTGAGTTCGAGTGGAAAGAGATTGAAGAGTTCTGATGTCATAAATATAAATAAATAAGATTATGATTAGAGGTGGAAACGGTTTAGTTCGATTTGGTGGTCAAACCATACTAACCAAAAATTTTAAAATTTTTATATGTAAAATAGAACCAAACTAATTCAAATCGAATCGCATATATGCTCTGTTCGGTTTGGTTTTAAATTTAACTTTGCTATTTTTTTAAAAAAAATATGTATATATATATTTAATTAAAAGCGATTTAGTTCGATTTAGTTTTGGCGAGGAAGAAACAGATGTAGAAATAGAAACTCTTTAGATTAAAAATGGTTCGGTTTTAAATTCAGTTTTGTTCTTTTTTTAATATATATTAGTTAAAAAAGGTTTGGTTCGATTTCGAATTCGGTTCTCAAAATTGAAACCAAACCGAATCGAATAATTCAATTTCAAGATTTCTTCAAACCGGATCGAACCACATTTTTTAATCTTATTTAGTTTTCGGTTCAAGTTTGAAAAATGGTTTCATTTATGTGGTTTGAATGGTCACCCTTAATTATGATCATTATATTGTTATATTGTTCCTTTTTTCTCACTTCGAATTTCCATATCAACGTATAATTTTCTAACTCTTTCCAACAACACATATTATGCTCATCAATTTTTAAAATCGAAATTATATTGAATTATAAATTGTTAATACATCATATAATTAATAAATAAAATATGAATAACATTTACCTTTTAAGAGTGATTTTGATATAACTTTCCAAAATTATCACGATGTTATGAAGACTAAATGCAAAATGTGATTTTAAAAATTCTAAACAAATTGCATAGAGAAAAGATGTATACTTTAATTTACGTACAATTATTAAAAAAAAAAAAACAATCTTTAAAAAAGCACTATAAATTCAATTACATGACACACATGTTAATATTGTTTTGGAAAAATAAAGCACATAGTAATATAAGATGTCACACAAAAAGATATATCATTGATGCATTAGCAGATGCAACTTTGGAAAATATAGTTAAACATTATATTATATTAAAGAGAAAAGGAGTGAGAAAGGCAAATTACAAACTATAGTGTGTAAAGAAATTGTGATCAAAATAAATATATACCAAATATCTCCATCCCCACCATTCACCACCTTTCTTAAATTTTGAATTGGTATTATATTGTATGATTTGAAATGTGTCTAGCTTTATTCTGCCTAAAGATGAACAAAAAGTGATGAAAATCTGGTCAGATACAATTGATTGAGCCCATTAATTCAACTATCTATAAATATTTAAAGATATATATATATATATATATATATATGCAATAATTCATGTTTTGTGTTTCTTATCTTTGTTGTGTGATTGTGTCCTATCTTGGTTTTATTATTGTTATTAAATTATTATTATTATTAACCTTTTTGAGTAAAGAAGAGAACAAAAAGAAAACCAAATTAAGAGAAAAGATAGGTTCCCTACACATGATCTCTTGAACTTAGGTGTAGAGATATCTACGGAGTGGAGTTAAGGATAGTTTTTTCGTCCTCATTCCACCTCTCCATTTTATTATCCAATCTCTACAAAAATGTCCATTTAATTTCAAGGATCAAAGTAGGAATTTCTCACAAGAATCGCGAGTTTCCTGTAAAATTTTTTTCTCCATTTTGAACTTAAATAACTACTATGAAAAGATTTTAATTAAATAGTTAAATTATCATAACAAATTAAAAAGAGGCAAATGGGGTGGAAACTGGCATTCTCTGTCCTCATTCCCGTTTAGTTTACGGGCTCCGTTCGTCCGGTAAAAATTGACCTCTCTACCTATGTAGATGGTCTTCTAGCTAAATTATGTTTCCTATGCATCTTCTTGCATGAATACCAAAAGATATGTCCAACCATATTAGAACCTTTTGAAATATCAAGAAAATATCAAATAAAACTTTGACTTATACTTTTCTCACATAGCATCAACAAAATTTTTAATATCATATTGATGGTAGATAATCAAAGTTTTTAAAAAATTTTAAGAGTCCTACTTAGTCTAGAAAAGATAAAATTATTCCACATTGATAGCTAAGATTGATTCCATAAAAAAATTGCTTCTAAAATCAAACAATATCGGTCTTATAAAAATCATATGTTCTTTTATAGGCGTAAAAAAAAAAAAAAAAAAAAAATCCATTTTTATAATGTCTTTCTTTTTTTTTTTTTTTTTTTTTTTTTTTTTTTTTTTTTTTTTTTTTTAGTTAACATGATTATTTATATAATTTTTATTCAAAGTTTTGATTAATTAACTTTGTATATTGAGTTTAAAATTCGTCCTTTTAGTTTTAAAGCTTAAAAAATCTACCTTTTAGTTGTCCACCTTATGTTCTCTATAATAATAGAAAGCTATCTCAGCCTTTTTCTATATTAAGTTTATCATATTTTTTTAGTTTTATATGAGAATAAATATAGAGATACCCCAATAATTAATCACTTCTAGTTTTTTAATTAATTATAAAAAAACAACAAGAGTATTAAATATTAAACATTTTATTTATTTAAATCGATTACACACAAATTAATCACAAACATTTTGAGTCAGATTTTCTTTTAAAAATAAAAAATATTCTTAATTATGTTAAAATTATTGGCTTAAGAAATTTTACCTTTGTCTTATTTTCTTTCATGGTGTCTTTATTATCTACTTTCATCAAAACATAAAAGGATAATTAAGAAATTTTTTTCTTTTTCATAGATAAAATATTAGTAACCAAATTCAAAAGGTATCTAAAGGCCTATTTGGTTCACAATTCGGATTGTTTTTTATATTTTCAGATTTACTGAGTTTAGCAAATATGAATTTTGACAGACAACTCGAATTCTGTTTCTGAAAACTGTTTCCAAATTTTGTGATTCAAACAGTGTAAATTCTGAAAACAACATTTTTATGTTCTCATTATATCCAGAACTTGAATTTAAAAATTTAAAAATGCAGAATTATATTTAATAAAGATCAAAACATTTAGAAATATAATATACCATGTTATAAACTCAATTCAATTTTTAAATTAAAATATGTATTATGTAATTATTATAAATTAGGTTAAATTCCAAATTTGGTCCATATGGTTTAAATAAAATTACAAGTTATTCATATAATTTTAAAATTTAGAATTTAGTTTCTATGATTTGATACAACTCCATATATTGTCCCTATATATTATTTATGAAGCTTTTATCAAACCATATGGATTATTTACGAAGCTTTTATCAAACGTTAAATTCTAATTATAAACCTTAAAGACCTAAACTTTAACTTATTCCAAACCATAGGGACAAAAAATTCAATTTATCCAATAAATTATATAATATTACAAAATAATAATTATACAATTTTTTTAATATAAAATCATATTCATAACTAATTAATAATAGTTTATTGTCAAGTGATATTTAGTGGGTAACTATAACCAGTTTGCAATTATTTAAATTAGAATCTAATTTCTGAATTCTGTTACCAAACACATATTTGAAAACATGAAATACAACTCTAAAATAGTTGTTTAAGAATCGAATACCTTGTACGTATACTTTAATAATAATTAATTCCCCTTTGACATAAACATTAATAAATATATCCTAATTAATTAAAAAATTAAATTATTACATTCAATAACAAATTCTAGAAACCATTTATGGGTTTTTAACTTAATTAGTAATAATAACAAACTTTGGGGAAAGAAAAATTGAAAGAATATTATAATATAATTTCTTCCCTTCACTAGTTAAAAAGGTTTTTTTGATTTAATTTATTAATGATTTTTTTCCATAATTTTTTTCCATCCCAACCAATAGGATATTCTATTATTCTTTCCATTAAATAACTATTAGAGATACTTTCCTTAAACTCATTTGATGAAATATCTTTGAATTGTTTCCCTATGCAATTTTCTTGTCCCTATGTTAAAAGGTTCTTGATTTAATTTTATTCTATAATTTCAAAGAAAAATCATACTTTTGGGCCATTGAAAAAAAAAAAGACAACATGTGGATCTAGATGTTTTTTATTCAATAATAATAACATATTTTGTTATTTTAAGACATCGTTGATGTACCAATTCAAGCATAATTCAATTATTTTAGACATATATTTTTGACTGTGAGATTCGAATACCTCGTCTTACATGTTGAATTTTTAAAAAAATATATCTTTGATATCATTTTATAAGACAATTCACCAAAAAAAAAAAAAAAAAAAAAAGTCATTGGATATGTATTCATTAACTAACAAACATACTTATATTTTATTCTTTAAAATTTATAATATTTAAAAAAATTGATTTTATACATTGATATTATTTGAAGATTTGCAAAATCATATATCTCTATTTAATTTCATTCTATTTTTTTTTTTATAAAAAATCTTAATTGGTGTACAATGTTTATTTTATATGTAATAGTAATTTTAGTGAAAATAAAGGCAACATTTTATAGAGGTTTAAGGTTTGCATAAATTATAGGAGTGACTAGCTAAGACATTTTAAAAACATAAAGATATGATTACTCAATAAAGTAATTCATTTTTTCAAAGATTAAGGCTTATATGGATTGATTAGAAAAAAAATATTTTTTAAAGAATCATTTTTATTTAAACACTTTTGATTTAAAAAATTGCTTAACATAAAAACATTAATGTGTTTGGCAACACAGACTTTTTTAAAAGTATTTTTTATATACAAGAGTTTGTTTGGTTTGCTATATACTAAGAGGGTTTCTATTAATGTCAAATTACTATAAATTACAACTATAAAATACTATGAACTAATAATTTAAAATAATGGTCACCAGAGTTAGTCATTAGGGGTGGTCGCAGCTGGAGTTTGGGATGGTGATAGCTCGAGATCGATGATGGTTACTAGAGTTGGTCATCGGAGGTGGCCACTAGAGTTGGTCGTTGGTGGTGTGATTGCTAGGAGGTCGTCGGAGATGATTGTCGAAAGTTTCATTGTAGTAGGTTGCCGGTACTGGTTGTTGGAGGAGGCCGACGAAGGGCAGTGGTAGTCGGCGACAACTGGAAGTGCGGTAGAGGACTAGTGAGGGCATTTTAGTAATTTTATGAATTATACAAATTAGGAAGTGATTAACCATTGAACACTGAAAAATTATTTTTTTAAAAGTTGATTTCAAGTGTTTCTCTCAAACCAACTTATGTTATAAACTCTTTTTTTTAAAGATATTTTAAGTGGTCATCAAACACTCCAACTTTTTCCAAAATGATTTTTTTTCTAAAATTAAACACTTAAAAGTTAAGCTAAACACATCCTAAAATAGTTAATCTTTATACAATTATGAAAAACACTTGGGTGAATCCTCGGTACACTTATCTATGTGCATCCCAACTAACTGCCCATCACAAGTTAGAGCGGCAAATTTAGTATAGGTCCAGGGAGGCTGGAGCTCTCCCTAAACTTTATGCTTTATATATATATATATATATATATATAACTAAAATACTATCAATAAGTTTAGTTAGTCCAATGGTAAATTTGTTTCCTAGCCTCTCTCAAACCCAAGTTTGAAATTCCATTCCATTTATTTATTTTTTAAAATTTTCTTCCTTTGACAGACCTTCGATTTTCGAAAAGTTGTGATATAGTTGTTATACATCAATTTCAAAATACGAAATCAACAATTGTGATGTATGAAATTAAGTGAATTTATGATTTTTTTAGAACTACTCACTTATAAATTATTTTTACTGAATTATAAAGCCTCCGTCAACAAAATTTCTAAATCCGCCGCTGACAAGCTGTCATATGGTAAATTGTTTTTTTTTTTTAAATTAATATTTTTTTTCTTTTGTAATTAAAGGGATACATGTAGATGGGTGTAGACTCGTCTGCACCTAAGTATTTCTCTAAAATTATTGCTATTTGATTATCACATGGTTAGGTAGGGATCATGTCTATCATTTAACTTTTACAAATTTTCAATTCAAATTATTTAATTATACCAAAAAAATTAAATTATTTAATTATTTAAAAAGGACGTCCAAATAAAGTTAAAAAAAATACACGCGCACCTTAATTCGGTTTAAGAAATCAAATTGGAAAGCAACATTAAGAATAGATTTTTTTTTTCAAAGAACATTAATAGAATTAAAGCAAACAAACGTCTTGATATATATATATATATATATATATATTTAATTAGGTTATTCTAGTGTTGTATTTGCAAATAATCCAATTCACTAGCATTTTATCAACCTTTTTAGTGAGAATCTTTGAATATTTGTAAGTAGTTGGAAGCACAACCACTTTAATTACAATAAAAGGAATTTGGCCTAATTGATTAAGATGCATTGGCAAAAAAAAAAAAAAAAAAAAAAAAAAAAGGGAAAATATACAAAAGAAAGAGATTGTGTAAATAAAAAAAGATTCTTGCACCAAATTTTAATTATAATAATTAAAGAGTGTAAGCATATGCAATGAAACTTTCTAGGAAATTGTAACAATTTCCAAACTAAATGGTCTTTTTCAATTATTCAATTTCTAGGGTTTGGAGAGTTCATTTAATATTTTATTATCATTATTTTATTCATCGGTGCACTAAAATAAATATTTTAAACAAAGGAAATTAATGAAGATAGAAGAAAGAAGAGTCTTTCTCCAATTGCATTAATGGCTTGACTAATTTAATATAATCTTTGGGGAAGATAAGTGCGGACAGTCCATTTGCCATCTATAGAGATGTGACTTTGGTTCATATAACTCAATTTTATTTATTTATTTTTATTAAATTTAAAATTAAATTAGGTTAAAAAATATTTTTGGTGCCTAAACTTTCATCAAAGTAACAATTTAGTCTCAACTTTGGTCCGTAACGATTTAGTCCATGTACTTTTAATTTTGTAACAATTTAGTCCTCAAACTTTAGTATGTATCAATTTAGTCTTTGTACTTTCAAATTTGTAACAATTTAGTCCCTTACATAAAAATAATTATCAAAATTAGATGTTAATTTTTTTATTTTATGATGTAGACCTTGTATTTTATAAATATTAATTCCCTAATTAGTTTATCGGTTCATTTATACAAAAAATCTCATTAAACCCTAACACTATTTTCTACAATAAAGACTAAATTGTTATAAATGTTAAAGTACAAAGACTAATTGGTTACATAGTAAAATTTAGAGACTAAATTGTTAAAAAAATTGAAAGTTCAGAGACTAAATCGTTACAAACCAAAATTAAGAGACTATATTGTTACATTTATGAAAGTTTAGGGATTAGAAGTGATTTTTAACCATTAAATTATAATAGTTAGTTTGTCACGTGGAACTAAACATTTTTTTTATATACTTATGGGATGATGGATTCAAATATTTCAATAAAAAAAAAAAAAATTTAACTAATCAAATTATGCTAAGTCGACGAAGTTAAACCAAACTTAGAATTTGTAAAGAAATATTTTAACCAAATTAATTGATTTGGTTAAGATTTAAAATTTTAAAGCCAAACTAATGTGAGTCCAAATGAAAATAGCACATAGGTATTTAACAACATTAAAATTTTACAAAATGACCGTAACATAACAATAATTGGAAAGATCGAATAGCCAAACTCCCTACCTCATTTCTTGTACTAAAAAAAACATTAACATTTTAATATGTCTAAGTCATCCTCACAAATAAGCTAATTTAATGTGATCTATTAAAATTAATATTTGCTACGCGATTTAATTTACTTAAATTTTTATAATATAATTTGAATTTAGCAGCTAAATTCATAACTTAATCAATTTAGATTTAGACATATATCTTTGATTAAGAGATAAAAAAAGTTTAATCCTCCATATATATTTTAAACTTTAAAAAAAAATCTACTTGAGCCACTTTTTAAAATATTTTTTTTCTTCCTGTTGAACCGTTTTTAAAAACCAAAAGAGATTAAAAAGACAATTACAAATATAACAATCAAGTTCAAAGTATGAGCATATATAGCACAATACAAAGGAATGTGCCAATATAGTAAAATTTAGATTCAACTCTTGAGTCTTGAAGTCTATTACTGGCAGATTTTGCTACATTTGCAAATATTTAAAATTATTGCTA
The DNA here is from genome assembly GCA_002890555.2 of Lagenaria siceraria. NCBI lineage: Eukaryota > Viridiplantae > Streptophyta > Magnoliopsida > Cucurbitales > Cucurbitaceae > Lagenaria > Lagenaria siceraria. The sequence continues at coordinate 20,260,885 of CM016487.1, forward strand.
TATACTTAATTATTAGCCCTAAAAGTGCTACTCATTACAATTACCAATTAAATTAAAATTTTGATCCTGATAGTTTGGTTAAAATTATAATTTATTCCATATGATATAAAAGTGAGAATTCATCCCAATAATGGCTTTATCAAACTATAGAGATTATTGATGGGGTTTTATCAAACTATCAAGGAGAAATTTTAACTTTGTAAACTATATAGACTAAAATTTAACTTTCTCCAAACTATAGAGACTAAATTTATAATTTAGACCCTTAATTATGTAGCCTAAAACCAGAACTACATTACTATGTTTGGTACGTTTTTTGTTTGAAATTTTTTAATTAGTACACTCATAGAAAAGGAAAAAAAGGTTTTCTATATATATAATCTAAATAAATAGATCCAATTACACAGTTGTCTAATTTTTTTTTTATTTTTTACTTGTATAGTAGATATTATTTTATACAAATTTTGCCCAAATTGACTTTTTCACCCTCCATACCATTCAATTTTTATAATATATATATACCAAAAAGTATGTAAGAGAAGTTTCTCGCGGTTATGTGAGAGAAAAAGATGAAGCGTGAGAGTGAGAGAGAAGGCTGAGAAGGAATCTATGAAGATGAAAATAGTTGCCATATTTGCAAATGGGAAAAGTGTGTGACACGCTTCCAAATCCTTAAACTCAAAATGCCACCCAATACAATTTTCTTTTAAAATATATTGTATTAAATGCCTATCAACCAAAATTAATAAACAAAAAAAATGATATTAATAAAAAAAGAATTAAATATTTCAAAAACAATTTAAAATAATAATGAAAGTTTTAAGTTGATCCAAAGTTAAAGTTAAAAACTCTCAAAATAATTCAAGGTCTAGAATATTGAAATATAGGCCGGGTATCTTAATGATTTTCCGCATAAAATCCAAAAAAAAGAAAGGGGGAAAAATAGGTAGCCGGCTCGGCCCAATAATTCTAAAAGCCGTCGGCCCAACTCGAAATCGAAGATCCTGAACCCAGTCAAACATTTTGATTTTATTTCTTTGAGCACCTCCTTTCATCTCTGTTGAATCAAAGAAACGACGACTTTTTCCTCGACCTCCAGGCTCCGGTGAGATTTCAAGACTCTTCAACTTCACCAGTTTTCTGAGATTTCACTATCGATTCTGCATCGCCTTCTTCCTCCGCTGTTATTTTGTGCGTTTTGCGTTTTCTATTCCAGGTACACTCTCCTACTTTTGCTCTGAATTGTAGGGTTTCAATTGATACTTTTAATGGCTTCAGTTGCTGATTATTTGGGAGTTCGTTAGATTTTTATGTATATTCATTCTACATCTGATTGAGGGAAATAAGGATTTGTATATGGCGAGTAATTGTTTTCATTGGATTGAAATGAATTATTTAGGATTGAAGTTCTTGTTAGGTTTCGTCGTAAAGAAGAAGGAAAATTCTATCCCATTTCTCTCCTTCGATCTCTTCTCTTTCTCATTCTTTCTCTTCCTCTTACCCAGACCATATCCGCCGCCCTCTTCCTCTCCAGCGTTCCCTCCCTCTCTCATTAGTGAACGGCGGCCCATTTTAAACACACACGAACATATCTGAGATCCATGCCCACGCCCGCTGACGCACGAACGTTCGCCTCTCTACGAGTTGAGTAAACAGCGTAGAAGTTTAGTTGGTTTTAATGACCCCTGTTGTTTTATATGAGTTCAATTAAGTATGAAAATTTAGTAATACTCCCTAATTTAGGCTGAAATTTGGGGTCATTACATTGACAATCATGTGAAAATTATGTAATTTTCATCTTCCTCTTGATGTCTTTTTAATGTATTTGATTCTTGATTTCGAAGGTGGCTTGATTTACTTGAAATTTGAAGACTGCATTCTTGATATTCGCTGTCATGGCATCTAGACGGAATGTTCGTTACAGCTCCCTTGCCCCTGATGATAACGATCTCGATTCAGAGGGAAGTCGATATGACCCTCGCTTTTACTATACCCCAAAAGCTTTTGACAAGATCCCGTGGAAATCCATCGCTCTTGCTCTCTTCCTTTTACTTCTTGGATCATTGCTTCTCTTTCTTTCGTACTTCGTATTAACTGGTCACATGGCAGGAGAGAAATCACAAGCTTATGGCCTTTTAGCATTGGGGTTTCTTACCTTCCTCCCAGGTATTGATGGAATTTTCTGTTTCGTAATTTAATTGAATGCTGTTTTTTATTATTTATTTTCATTGTGTGCAAAGTGTACTCATTTGGCTTTTGTTTGTTTCTGAAATTATTACATACAATATGGCTCCGGTGTGCCAACATGAGCATAACTACTCTTGAGGCGGTTCAAATTCCCATATAAGACCTGGTGTATAGGGTTCTTTATTGACCTGATTGATAGTGATGAATTGGTTTTAACAATCAAAGAAGATGTAATCCAATGGCATGAGGTCATGTATAATACTGATAGAATATAGAAAGAGGGAAAATCCGGCCGAAGGAATTATGAATACACTCCCATTGGCAAAGTCGATGGTGGGAGAAGATTTTACTAAAAATTGTGATTATTCCTTTTGTAGGAAGCTTGAAAGTTGAAAGTATATTAAATTTCCACAAAGAAAGTTTGTATCAAGAAATTTCTAACATATGGACCACTTTTCATGTAAAGAGTATTCACTGATAGTTTTGTGCTCTACCCAATTTTAGTCACTGTTAATGTAATTTTGGTTCGTAGATCTCATGCAACTGTTGTACTTGCTTGCTTCTGCCATCCTGTCCCTGGTCTTGGACATTCTAGTTCCTAGAGTTTATTTGTTATTTATTTTCTTCTTTTTCTTTACATAATGCCAAATGTATCCAGAAATCTAAAATGGAGTGTAAATCAAAGTTTTGTTATCGTTGAATATGACATCAGTAGAAGTGCCGTTGACTTATCCTGTCCAAGAAGTTTGATAAGCTGAGCAACATTTGCTTTGTTGTTGCAGGCTTTTATGAGACTAGGATTGCATATTATGCATGGAGAGGGGCCAATGGATATCGCTTTGCATCCATTCCCGATTACTAAGGTGTTCCTATCTTGATGGTGTATGCTTGTCCCATCTCTCTCTCAATGTAAAACTATCATATAAAGTCAGAAAAATGGTTTGTACAGAACCACGTCTCTTAAGTTTGTAACGTATTTGTCGTTTTTCCTCATTCTCATAGGTTGTTTAGGATTAGAAAAATGATAAATGTTGTAGCTTTAATTCATTAACTTGACAAGTCTTGTAGTTAAACTCAAAACCTTTATGCCAATGCAAATACTTCGAGTGAGATTATTCCAACGACTAACTACGTGGAGCAAGGTTTGCGTAGAATTTGAAGTTTGTCTGGATTACATTATGTAGAAGAGAACATTTGTTTCGTAACAAGAGACTAGGTGAATCTTTAGTTGCAGTTGCTGATGCTGATGCTTTTGTGAATGCACATCCGCGACCTCCTTCCCAATTGATTACAGGCCAACTCACTAGTTAACCTGTTTCTCGAGTGATTAAAAGATTATTATTATTATTTTTTGGTTGTAAAATTTTGAGATTGAGATTTGGTAGCATCGTAGTTCTTGAGTACTCCAATTTTAACTCTTGAAGTTTGAGTTTATTAGCATTTTGGTCTCTACCATCAAGTCATATTGTTTGTGTTCATAATCTGAGTTAAGCACAAGCAAAAACTAGTTATAGATTGAAGTATTGTTGAAGCATATTCTTGTTTTAGCAATGGACAAATTGAAAGATTTGTTCACCTTGTCTTCAAATGGCTTGAAGGGGGATCCCTACAATACCACATGCTTGTGTTAATGCTGGACGGCAAGGCCAAAGCAAACAAAGAACAATAATTCTTTGATTACACAAGTAGGGGCCAAACCAAGCATTTATTTTACTCTTTAAGATCCTTATCTGCAAACTAACATATTTTTGCATCGATTTGATTTGATAATCTTCTTTATGTAAGGAGATTATAGGCTATGTTTTGTATGTGAACATTCCTTGCTTGCACAAGAAGGGATGTTAATTTAATATTCCAATCTAAGTGTATGAACATAGGCTTGAAGTTGCTTTCTTTTGTCTTGTTGAGTCAATTCCTTGCTTTATCTTATCAAAGGTTGTCAAATAGGGAAAATAATATAAATATTGACAAAAAAAAAAAAAAAAAAAAAATCTCAGAGAATTAAAATCCCCCTTGTGTATGTTTCTCAAGTTTTGTTTCTTCAATGTTTTGAGATGTAGGGTGGGTATTTTCTTTCATCATGATGTTTTCGAGTGAAATAATCAATAAAAACTACACTGAAATTAGGAAGAAAATAACTTTCTGGTAGATAAAATATGATTTTAACAATACATCCCAATTGTCTTCTCTTTCAATCTGCAGATCTATATGGTTAATTGTCAAATTATAAATATATATTTTAGACCTCAGCTTTTTATCAGGAAAAAAAGAAAAAAGAAATGTCCCCAAAACCCAATTTTTCTTTCAGGGTTTGTTCTTGATGATGGTGAACGCAAAGAAGTCAGTTAACAAAGCAAATGGGTTGAAGATCTAGTGAACTCCAAATGGACAAGTCAACTTCACTGCTTGAAAAAGACTTCATTTCTGCTGAACAACTTTCTTCTTTATCTTCCTTCATCTTCTTCTCATACTCTTCTTTTTCTTCTTCTTCTTCTTCTTCTTCTTCTTCTTCTTCTTCTTCAACCTTCTCCTCATCTGATCTTCTTCTGTCACATGCTTTTCTCAAGCTTGTTATCAGCTCAGAATTAGATCTCCCACTTCCTTCCCCAAGCTTCAATTTTAAGCACTCTGGTATCCCATTAAAGGCATACAGGGAAGCTGAAATTTTCCTCTCATATTTCATCCTTTTCATAGCTTCTCTCAGCATTGAAGTTGGCTCATCTTCATTCCCTTCTCCTCCCTCCATTGGTTCACCAATCTCCTCTGCAATCTCAAATGGAGAGTAATAACATGGTGGCCCAATGTCATCAAGGAAATGAAAATCCAAAACATTTGATTCTTCTTCTTCTTCTCCTCCTCCTTCTTGTTGGACTAATTCATTTCTTTCATCTCCCCCATCTGAATTATTCATCTGGGTCATTCCCATCCAGTTGCTGCTATCCATTTCTCCACTATCAGATTCATCTTTCTCAGTCAAACATGACTCAAAACTCCTACTGATCTCTTCAATATTGGGATTAGTGGTGAAAACTTCTTGGTCATTGAGCAAATCACTTAGAATTCTGTCTGTGAAACATGTTGTTGCTAACTCTTCTCTGCTTTGATGTTCATTTGGGTGTAACATCCTCTCTTGAGCTGGCTGGTGTTTTTGTTCTTGCTGATGATTGTTTGGAAGATTATTGATGGAGGAGTTGTTTCTTGCATTAAGCCTTTGGATAAGCAGATTGGTGATCTTTGAAGGAAGGGCTGGTGATGAAGATGATAAAGGGGAGCAAGGCCAGAAGTTTGTTCTTGTGTTGGAGCCACGGAGTAAACAAGCCGCCTCATCGTAAGCTCTAGCTGCTTCCTCTGCTGTGTCAAATGTCCCTAACCACACTCTGATCTTCTGTATAGTGTCCTTGATCTCCGCCACCCATCGCCCTGACGGTCGTTGTCGAACGCCAACGAATCGCTTTCGGGCCCTCCGAACACCTCCGCCTAGTGCTGCAGCTGTCGCCGCCGCCTCCTTCACCATCTCATCCCAAGCCATAGCTCCTCCTTCACTTGAGCTCTTGTCTTCCACTCCTTCAACAACCTTTCTCTTTCTTGCCATTTGGTTTGAGTTTTGTGTTGGTTAATTGTCCTTCACTTCAAAAAGTTTGGATTGCTTGACTTCAGCTTGAGTTGCTTTGAGTGCATATTTATAAGGGGAGGGAAGAAGAGAAGAAGTTTTATGGTGTGAGGGGGGAATTGAAATGGTCATTCATTAAGTTTTGGTCTTACATTTTTGTTGTTTTTAAAATTGGCTTCATCTTGAAAAGCCACATGGCAGTGGAATCCAAAGTGCAAATTAAGTTCAAACCAAGTGAATATTATGACTCATTCAAAAGAGGTTTATTTAGATAATCTTAATTAATTTCTTAATTCACTCCAAATTAAACCATTTTAATCATTAATTTCAAATAATATTTCTTTATTTGTATTTGGAGAGAAGAAAGATCTTTTTAGCATCTAGAAGGCATAACTTTGAAATTATCATTTTAAAGAAAGAGATTAAAATTGGTAACTCTGTACTCTGTGTTTGTATTGCATTATTATTATGAGCTAAACTAGTAGGCTATGATGAATAAATATTTTAGTTTGTTCTAATTTTGTCTTCACAGAGTTGGAGACTCTAGCACCTTTTACTAACTTGCATTGGCTACTTATAGTTAAAGATGTAGATGAGATTAAATAATTTTTTTTTTGCTCGTTTATACCGATGTGATGAATGTAATTTTAAATTAGTTTCACTAAATATTTGTACTTTATTAAATTAATTATTGTCTTTGATAAATATATAAGTAAGCTAGATCTGAATCATGCGCTCATTAGCAACGTACACAATGAGAGGCTAGATGAAACAAATTTAACTCGCAAGGATATGCATATCCAACCAACGTAAATGATTAAGTCTTTCACGAGCAAAAAACTCCTATTTTACCATCACTTTGATGCTACCATGAGCATGACTTAACCGTAATTGATATGTAGTCATATATATATATATATATATATATATATATATTTATTTATTTTATTTTAATTAGAGGTTCAAATTCTATATTCTACATTTTTTTTATACAAAAAGAAATCTGCAAGTTGATCACATTTGATTCATAAGTTTAAGAAGTTTCGATTTATTTCTTGCATTTAAATTTTATAGAAGAGTGAGTTGGTCTTTAAATTCTAATTTTATGTAGCTTGCATGTTTGCTTCTTGAGCCTCTATCTCTAGATTTCATATCATTTTTTTAGTTCAATAACATTAATGGTCCGTTTGGATTGACTTTCTAAATGTTTAAATAAGTATTTATAAGTGCAAAAAAAAATGTTTATAAACACTTAGTAAGTCAATTCAAACGAGTTCTAAGTGTAAGAATTTTTGAACTTTTGACCTCTTGACTTCTAAATTTTGTTCTTCACGGATAAAATCATTGTTTAAAATAATATTTTGTAATTAATACCATTAGCCTGACTCAATAATAATTGTGGTTTATACTCATTTTTTTGAGATCAGAGTTTTAAATTCTATAATCTACATTTATTGTACTAAAAAAAACTTTCAAATTGATAACATTTGATTTGTAAGTTTGAGAACTTTTAATTTATCAAATGCACTTAGACTTTATAGAAGTGTGAGAGAGTCTTAAAATTATAGCTTGCGTTTTAAGTTTCATGCTTTCATTAGTTCAACAACATAAAGAGTAGTCGAACTTTTGACTTCTTAAATCACTGTCTTAAATAAGAAAGTTTTTCCTAAGTCGTGTATTCTTATTTCATTTAATTTCATATAACATGAATTAAACCCAATATCATTGGATTAAAATAAATGAAAATGTTCATAATGGGCTGGCCTGATAGTCAACAAAGATCACGGATACGAAAAATATCTTAGATTGAATGAGTTCAATCTGTGGTGGTCACCTATTTAGGATTTAATATCATATTAGTTTCTTTGGCACCCAAATATTGTAGGGCCAGTCATGTTGTCTTATAACATTAGTTGAGGTGTACATAAATTGATTAAAACATTCAGGAATATTAAAAAAATGATTTTTTTTTTGTTTTACATTAATATAAAAATATAATTTACGTGTCATTATCAAGATGGAAGTGACCTCCAAAACATTTACTTTGGATGATTAACCAAATAAATTTTAAAAATTTTAAAAATTAAAAGAGGAGAGCCTGACCATATGGCTCTCTAATTATTTGTGTTTTGGGCATGAACGTCAAATGAAAGCGATTTATCCAATGTATATATGTCATATCATATACTAAAATATTAATATTTATAAAGCTAGTCCAATTTCAGCCCACAAATGGTGACACCATAAATTTAATTTTAAACTTTATAGTTATTCAATCATGGTATATTTTCTTATTTAATTGATTTGGGGCTACGTCACCCTAAAAAGGTCGAGATGTTGACATTTTTTTTTAAAACAATAAAACTATTTTAATTTTAAGCAACAAACACATACAAAATGTCAAATTCTTTGGTACTTTTTCGTTTTTTTACCCTCGATTTTAAAAATTAAGACAATCAAGTAAGACAACAACCTAATAATAAACCCTAAAAGAAAAAAAAAAGATCAGAAAAAAAAATTCAAAATCTTGTTTACAAATAGTTTTTTGGTATTAAATAAATTAAACCTATAAATTTTAAAACAGTTAAAAGAGTGGAAAAAAAACCATATTTTGGCGTTTTCATATTTTGTCAAGTTCACTTTTCATATATTATCATTGAGTATTTTTTTATATACAAATTGATTAAAATGTTATATTTTCAATTTAAAGAGGAAAAAGAAAAAAGAAAAATCCAAGAGGAAAAGTTATATACTCTCACGAAAATAGAAAAAAAAATATCAATAGGTTAGTCTATAAAAACAATTCTTTGAAAAAAAATACACCAAAACAACCCTAAATTTTTATGGCAAATATCAATTTATACATCTAATTTTTTACTACCATAACCATTAAAATTTTGAACTTTCTTAAGTGTATCAATTTTTTACTACCATAACCATTAGATTTTGTTCCACCAATATGAAACTTACAATTTGAGTCAATTAAATTCGTAAATTGGCCTAAGCCAATAAATTTAAATTTTTATTATGATTACATTTGAAAATCATCCCTGCATTAATTATCAAGAGTGTGTAGACTTCTTCAAAAGTGAGTTTTACAAAATGAAAGATTAGAGTAAATGCATGCACGATTGGTTCTAAAGGAAATTCTAACTAATAGTCAAAATAGATTCATTAATGAAAGTTTAGGGATTTAATGAATACAATTATAAATTTTACAGAATAATTTTCCAAACGAAATATAATAAAGGGTGTAAATTGATACACGTACAAAAGTTCATAGTTCAAATTGATACAATTATTAGTTCATGATTTAAAATAAATTGATACAACCCCTAAAGTTAGAGCATAAATTGATATTTTTTCCTAATTTTTTTTGTTCAACAAGTGGGAGTGAAAGATTCAAACTTTTGACTTATTAATTGAGAAACAAAGAACTTGACGTTCAGTCGGACAAAACAACCACAGATTAATACATTGAAATGCCACGAGATATGTTTATGACATTGATTTAATGAGAATTGTAGTAATAGTTTATTGATAAACTCATGATTTAGGAAAAAGAAGAACCATTTTATCAATACACATTGTTTTAGAAAAATGGTTTAAAAGAAACAAAGTAAGAATTAAAAAAAAAAGGGTCAAAAAAAGGCCATGAACACAATGAAATTGGAGAGAGAGATTTGATGGGATATAGGAAATATAGGGGCAGTGTGTGAATTTTAATGGACAAAAGAAAAGACAAAGTTAGATTACATTGTTTCCCAAATAATAATTTGTCGCCGTTTTCTTAAGTTATGTCGATGACATCCTTAATTTTTACCTTGAAATTAACCAAAATCCCCCAAGTTGTTTCACAATGTAAGAGAGATTTGGCTTTACCTTTTTAATTTATGTTTTATGAAATTTGAATCAATCAATCAAACCCCTACACTTATAAGCTAATTGACTAAATCAATCTCCAACTTAGATATATACTTTCTTTAGACAATGCTTCTTCAATCCTTTTAAATTTATAATTTTAATTATTGAGTTCATATAACATGTTTTAGAGATGAATTCGAATAAATATCTTTTATATATGAGTGTATTTAGTAACGAAATGAAAAAAAAATGAGGGTTGATTTGTAAAGTTGAACTAAAAAAAAGTAGAGTGAAGAAAAGAGAAGAGACTTATACTCGACTTAAATTAATTTCAAATACTTATAAATTTATGTATACGTAAAAAGTTAGAATGTAAAATTTTACCGTTTACAAATTGGGATAATACTTTTCTTGGGTGGCTTCCAAAAGGAGACTTCTAGATATAGACTTTTTAAGTTTTCTTCTCACTTTGGTTATTGTATATATATATATATATATATATAAATATAAATTAAGCCCATTCAAAGAAGAAAGAATTATTCTAATTAGATAGCTCATTTTAATTATACAAGTCTAAAAAGACCAATTATTTATACATCTAACAGCTTACCAATAATTGTTTAGTAGTAGCTTGCAAAAGAAAAAAATTGTTTAGTGTATATATATATACACACATACATATATATATATCAATAATTTTATCGATGTGTCGACATTTCCTTTCTATATTTCCATGAATTCGAGAGATAAACAATATTTCTATTATATCACAAAAAATCTATAAAATAATAAACAGTTAAATATCATTAATGTGAATATAAAAGAAACTTAATAATAAATATTTTGCTTGTTTAAAAAGTGTAAAATGTTTATTTATTAATTTATTTTGTTTTTTTTACTTTTGATATTTTTCTAGAAATGTCTATTAGCATCGAATATATTATATTCATATTTTTGTAAAAGTGAGATTTTGATATTTCCATCGACATCGACATTGTGATTATAAGGCTCAATAATTCGATTGATCCCAGGATACTTTCATATTAGACCTAGCCACTTGGGTCCTTTTTGTAGCCTTTTAACTTACACCAACTTTGCATTGACTTGAACAAGAAATGAAAGGTGGCGCCATGTTGATTTGAAGTTGATCTCCTATTCTTGCCAAACATCAAATGGGCATTTCTGCTTCTCTTTTTGTCAATTTTTTTTTCTCCTTTTACTTAGTTTGAGATTATTGTAACGGTTGAAATAATTGATGTCTAATTATTCTATAGAATAGATTAATCATTGTTAAATTTTAGAAAAAAATATTTTTTTTATTTTGGTCCTTAGGATTTAAAATGTTACACATATTTAGTCTTTAAATTTTGAGTTTAAAGTTAATTTAGTCCATAGGTTTCAAAATGTTACACTTTTACTTTTAAGATTTGAGTTTTGTTCCATTTAGTTCCTAGGGACATTGTGTAACACCTAGTCTTACACACTTGAGATTTAAGTTTTGTATCAATTTTATCTTTGAGACCTGAGTTTTGTTTCGAAATGTTACATTTTTATAATTCTTTTAAATTAATTAATAGACATGAATTCTAAAGACTAAAAATGAATATTTAGTTAAAAATCGAGGTTGAGAGTGCAAGCCTTGAAACCTAGGGACCAAATTGAAATAAAACTCAAACATTAGGTGTAAAATTATAATATTTTGAAAGCTCAAAACTAATTGAAACTAAATTCAAAATTTAAGGATTAAATGTGTAATATTTTGAAACCTGAGGACTAAATGCAAACTAAACCAAAAACTTAATTAAGTGCCAAAAAGGTATTATCTCCCAAATTTTATATTAAAATACGGAAAACCTGTTTATAATGTTCGAGTATTAAATTATTGTTAGTATATATAGTCTTATACAATAATCTTATACAATTCAAGTATTTTCAAGCCTCATAAAATATATATATATATATATATGATTCGCTGTATATAAATTTGAAACACTTTTTGTAGTTTTTTTTTGTTTCTTTTTATTATTATTATTATTTTTAAATTTATGAATCAACCAAGTAAAACTACCGATCAATATTGTGGTGGCTAACCAATTTCTACATACTTATTCTCAACAAACAATATTGCTTTTCGTTATTCCTACAAAATCCATTAATATGGAAGATAATAAATCTTAATTTAACAAGTTATTTAAAGGAAATTTTTACAGATAGAAAAAATGTTAAACTATTTATATAAAATAACAAAAAAAAAAAATACTGATAGATATTGATAGACTTCTATAGGCATCTATCAGTAATAGATCACTTCTATTAGCGTTTATCACAACTATCTAATTTTTTTTTTTATTTTGTGTAAATAGTTTCCCTTATTTTTTTATTTTTAAAAATTTTCCTTATTTAAATATATAAAATCTTAATCACTAATTAGTTATACGATTTTATTATAAAAGGAAGAGCAATAAGTATAGGCAACAACCCAACACATTTTTTTCTGAAACACTCTATATATTTAACCTCTAACTCTCCTTAAATTTCATAAGCTTTTTTCTCTGTTGAATTTGACTATGGAGAAATTAGAGAACAATAATTCAGTGAAAATTGTTGAAGTTTGTAAAGTCTCTCCATTATCCTCACAATCAAAATTATGTCTTCCTCTCTCTGCTTTTGACTGGTTAGTCATGAACTTCCCTCCAATAAAACGTCTATTGTTTTATTCCATAACAAATAATAATTCAAATTCATCATTCTTCAACTCCATTCTAATCCCAAATCTCAAACATTCCCTATTCTCTCACTCTCAATCACTTTCTTTTGCTCGTGGGCAACCTTATCTTGCCCGAGCATTCTCTTCTACCTTTCATTCTCTACGAGCCAAACAACGTCGTTTCCTTCGTTGTCGCCGAAGCTCATTCAAACTTCGACGAATACGTTTCATGCAACCATGCATGTACTCAAATTCAAGACACTCAACCCTTCATTCCCATCATCATTCAACCACCCTCCTCTGCTTCTCCAATTGTTCCAATCATGGCTATTGAAGTCACTAATTTCCCAAATAACAAAGGGTTTTCCATTGGCTTTGCATTCCACCATGTGCTTTTTTATGGTAAAAGTGTTAGCTTGTTCTTGAAATCATGGGCTCACATTTGCAAACACAATTCTCCTAATTTGCCTCTTGAACTCACCCCTTCATTTGAAAGATTTGGCCCAAATATCTTGAAAAACCCATTTGATTATGCTCCCAAAACTAGAAGCTTAAACTTCAATTCATCAAATGTTATTCCTCCTCCATCCAATTGGGTTCATGCCACATTCCAATTAACTCCAACACAAATACAACAACTCAAAAAAAGGTATTGTTAGAATGTATTTGTATTTATTTTATTTATGATTTTGGCCTAGAGTTTAGAGAAGTAAGTTATATAATATATTCTCTATAATAATAAAATTGTAATTGCAATGAATAATACTTTTAGGGCTAATAATTAAGTGTATAACAATATTTTTAAAGAATTGCAAATATAGCAAAATTATAAGTGATGATAGACTTTTATTGTGCTATATCTATAAATATTTTGGGTCTGGTTGCTATACTTATAACTACTTATAATAAAACTTGCTCTCTCTCTTTGCCCGTTGACGTAGCTAACATCTCTACATTGATTTCTAAATAATTTTGTTTTCTGTGTTTCTTTGCATGTCGATTAAATAACATGTATTATTCTGAGTATCACATAATTCAACATTTGTGGTGTTCTATGCTTATGTATTTGGTATGTTTAATCAAAGCAATAGCAGAGGAATGCAAAGAACAAGTCTTTTTAACATTGGCTGCAGATGCACGTGGGCTATTGGAAGATGAACCTCCAATTTCGAGTAACTATTTTGGAAATTGTGTGGCAATTCAAGACACTTTGGTGGAAGCAAGAGAATTTAGGGAAGAATTTGAAGAAGGGTTTGTGAAGATTGCCATGAAAATTAGTGGTACGATATTGGAGTTGAGGAGAAAGCGTTCAATTAAGGTACATAAATGTTTTGAGTGTTATAAATATTTGAATTAGATATAGATGTCCATAGATTTTATATCTTTAGATATTATTTCCAATATCTTTTCCTTTATCTTCTCCTTGTATTTAGCTTTTCCATATCTTGTAAACTTTATAAATACTTGTCATTGGGAACTTTGAGAAACACAATTGAATAGAGAATATATTCAGTCTCTACTTTCTCTTCTCTCTACTTTGTTCTTTATTCTCTTGTTTTATAACACGTTATCAGCACGAGACTCTACCACTTCAAAGATTGAGACTCTACCACTCTAAAGATTGGTTTTGGATTTGATTCATTGGAATACCAAGAACTCTAAAGGCTACATATTATCGAGGTATTTAAAACTAGTAAGGTGAGTATTTTGTTTTAATATCATATATGTGATTTATGTGTTTGCAAATTGATTGCTATGGTACATTTAGCATTAGTTTTATATTTGACTAAATTGTATTGGATTTGCGTTTGATTAACACATGAAATTCATTGAATTACAAATTTGCAACCGAATTTAGTTTGAAGTTAATTAAGAAAAAATCTTTTGATATCAAATTGTGTTATTACGAATGACATTCATTGTTAAAATTTTGGGTTCATGCATATCAACCTAACATGCATATTTATAAGTATATATTGTCAACTTGAAGTTTATTTGAAGTATATGCGTATATTGGTGTTGAGTAAGTAAAAGAGTTTTGGCTGGCCAACTTTTCAAAGCACTTGTTAAAATCTGGGTTTTTAGAAACCTATTTTTTCGAATGTCTAAAATAGATTGAAAGGTATAATATCTTGAATTTAAATCATTGTAATTCAAATTGTCTTCAATTTCTTAAAGCTAACAAATATGTTTAGTCAATTTTGCTATTTAACTTTATTTATGTATTTGATATATGTTTTACATTGTTCAACTAATTCTAAGTATTGAAATTCATGTGGTTTCTAAGTATTGAAATTCATGTAGTTGTTGTAACCCAGTTATGTGGATGTCTATTAGTAGATGTGATGATCCACTCAACCTTGTTGAATCAAATCTTGAGGTTTAGTCAATTTGAAGATTTAGAATTCTAATTATGATAATTTAAAGTGTCCTCAATCTCTTATGACTATATTATGCATGTTTAAAATTGTTAACAATCATGCATCTTATTTTTAAGTTTTATCTTTGAAAGATTTGATTAAGTTATTTTCCTAATTAGTTTATATTTCCATATTTTTAAATATAATTATTATATATGTGAAAAATTAAATTAAGATATTTGTTTTCTTAATTGGATTATATATTTGTTGTTAAGATTTGAATTTCTTTTAAATAAAGATATGATTATCTCCTATTAATATTACCTTTTATTTGTTAAGATTGTCTTTTGATAAATATTATATTTATTTTGAAAGATTTAAGATATTAAAGATTATTTCTTAAAGTGGATTTGTTTTAATAAGATAAATAATTTGCTTAGATTCATTAATCTATTAATTAAAAAATTAATGAATTAAAAATAAAAATTGACTATAAGGGAACTCTGTGTAAGGATTGTTATGAGGCTGAGGTATTTAAGCTGACCGTAAGGGAACACCTCTACCTGAGAACTAACCTGGGAGTTTAGTTAAATTTTATTTTTCATGCTAATATTGAAAATTATTTGATTGTTGAATATTAAAATTATTCTCATGTGGATTTTGTAAACTTTAAAATTTTATATATAGTGATTATATATATTTGAATGCATTCTCTCATAACGAAGTTTGAAAGTTATAATAGTTAATTACTCTTCCTAATTTTGATTTAATACACCTGAAGTTGCATAAATCAATTAGTGCTCGTTGTTTATTTTAAATTAATAAGCACATATTACTTTCATATATCAAACATGCTATGCTCTTGCATTAGCAATTTGAAAAAGAAAGTTTGAAATATTGTGATGAATATTTATCTAATATATTTTGAGGTTAAAACATTTGGTCATATGCTCTATGACCAAATAATTTAATATCATTTCCTAAAGTGAATGTTGCAATATTTAATAATTGAGGTCAGAATAATATTAGTAAAGAAAGAAGTAATTATTCTATTAAAACCACACATATTTATATCAGAATTTCATATTTCAAATGTGATGCAAAAGAGACAATGATCTTGTACTTGTCGTACATTAAGAGTTTTTTTTTGAAAAATTAAAATCCTTAATAATGAAAAGGAAGACGATGTGTGGTATAACAAATTTTGAGAATTTATTTGAATCTCTTGAAGAGATCATAACTTATCATTTTAACCCCTAAATATGATGATATTTGGATGTTACAAGTTTTTAGAATCTCCTGAAGAGATGATTATTATTTTTGACCTATTTGTATATGAGATATTTAGTTTTCTTTTGAATCTCCTGAAGAGAAAAGAATAATTAATAATATTTATGTTTTTCATATAGTACATCTATGCATATGGTACTTATGCTTGAAGAAAAAAAATCAAATATAATATATATTAAGTCCTGTAGACTTGATTAAATATTTTAGAAAAGAAAATATTATTTTGCTCAGATGAGCAAAATTTAAAATTTACAATTGATATACCACATTCTCTTGTAAATCAAGGAGAAGTTTAGTAAATTTGGAAGGTATATATTGTAATAAATATCATCTAGAGAAATTGATAATCTATTGTCCCTTTAGGAAATGCATATAGAAAAGTTGTATGCTTTTCCTTCTAAACTGTATTACACATATTTGTGTAATTGAAATATATGCAACAATGAACTCGAAGTACATTGTTCCAAATATATTTTTATTTGATATGATGAGTCATTTTGGGTCAATAGTGAAAATAATTATTGAAAATATATATTGACATCTAAAGAACTAGAAGATTCTTCCATTTAATAAATTATCATATGTGGCTTTGTTCTCAAGAGATTAATTATCAAATTCTTACTAGTTAAAATTGAAACTGAACCTCTCAAGTGAACCATTTAAATATTTTATGATTTCGTTGACGCATCCAGTTGATGGTCATTTATTATCTTCAAAACCTTATATCTGCAAGGTTCGTTGCTCAAATAATTATCAAACAAACAATTTACTAGTTGTCATTAATGAGACAAATTTTAACATTAGGGGGAGGAATTAAGAAGTTGGAAAAATAAATTGAATGAAATATATAAGTATTGTCTCATTTCGATCATCATACAGATCAATTTGAACTAGAAGTTCAAAAGCTAATTCATTTGCAAAATATTGCAAATCAAATGCTAGATGCAGTTATAGAACAACATTTACTGTTGCAAGAAAGTGACCAAGTTATATGAAATGGTTGTAAATGCACCATCTAAAATTAATATCCCAATGCAACAAGTTGTCAATACTAATGAGTCTTTTAACACGCCTGAAGCATGATAGACACATGGGTTTCAAAGATAAAGATCCTCGAAAAAAAGTCGTCAATGATCAAAATGACTCAGTTAAGAATATGGATATTCCAGAAGAAATCCTGAATATGAGTACTCATAAGAATCTTGAAGTAAAAGAGGATGACAAAGAGATCTCGATAAAATATGTCATGACAAGAAAAAGATAGAATCATACTTAAATAAGTTGACAACATTTTTGCATACAATGTTGCTCACGATATTATTTATGAAAATGAGTATACTCAGATATATATTGAAAAATGTCCGACATAGAAAGGATTGACTTATGTGGAAAGAAACAATCCAATAGAAATAAACTTATTTTTCAAATCGTGAGAACTAATAGTTCAAACATTAGAGAATGTCAAACATGTGGGATACAAGTGAATATTTGTAAGAAAGACAAATAGAATGTGGTCACATTATATAATGCGAGACAAGTTCCACAATAATTCTCGCAAAGAAATGGTATTGATTATAATGAGACATAATCTTCTATGTTGGATACAATACCATGAGATATCTAACTTATTTGGTTGTGTATGAAAAACTTAACATACATCTCATGGATGTAGTCATTATACATTTATATGAATCTCTTAGTAATTATATCCCTGAAGGATTAAAGAAATCACAACTTGAGATTTACTATATATTATTTATTTGATCATGATCTCCTGAAGAGATTTCAAAGGCAAATAAAGTTTCTTAAGAAATAAATTGAGATGATAAGTTTTGCCTTAGCTTGCAATAGCATATAGAATTGCATCAATTTATACATATAAGATCTTATATGAACTAGTTTCATTATTGAACATTCCTACCATGGTTCATTCAGGTGTGAAAAAGTTATAACATCTGATATCAGAAAGATAATGAAGAACTTTAGGTCCCGAAGAACCATAATTTTGATAAATAAGTGCACTTATATCTTTACTAGTTTATACGCTACCTGTCGTAGCATAATTATAATATTTCTTCAAAGAAATATATTAGAATAGAGTTAAACGTATGTTATGTTTTTATTTGAGAATTAGTTTACATGTATTTATTTTATTCTCATAAATCTAATTGTGATCTATTTTATTGGGAAGATGCATGTTACTTATCTAACCCATAAAAACTAGATCTTAAACAGGTTACTTAGTACAGAGGGAAGAATTCTTATATTATGACAACTTATGAAGCAGATCATAACAAATACTTTAAATCATGTTATAATCTTGATGATATACGAAGCAAGCCAATAGTAATCTTTATATGAAGATGATAAAGCATAAAATACCGACATCACTACTCAACGAATTTATTCAAAAGACAACTTGGGAGACTTATTGACGAATGTGTTTTCTGCAACAACATTTAAGGAGTTAACACATACAACTGTATGTGACAACCAAGAGTATCAAGTGATGTTTTCATGAGGGAGAGTAAATGTGCTGCACTCTTTTTCCCTTAACTATGGTTTTGTCCCACTGGGTTTTCCTAGCAAGGTTTTTAATGAGGCAGTTACTAAAGTATACGAATAATGTACACTTTTTCCTTCACTAGATTTTTATCCCATTGGGTTTTTCCTAGTAAGGTTTTAATGAGGCATATATTCTATACATTATGGACATCTAAGGGGGAGTGTTATAAATATTTGAATTAGATATAGATGTCCATAGATTTTATATCCTTAGATATTATTTCCAATATCTTTCCCTTTATCTTCTCCTTGTATTTAGCTTTTCCATATCTTGTAAACTTTATAAATACTGGTCATTGGGAACTTTGAGAAACACAATTGAATAGAGAATACATTCAGTCTCTACTTTCTCTTCTCTCTACTTTGTTCTTTATTCTCTTGTTTTATAACATTGAGATATTTGTAAATATTTTTAGTAATTTCTTCATTTAAAAAAATATGCGGATGAAAAAAATGATATTGTCAAAGAGTTGGTAAAAAAAGAAAAAAATATTAATCCTTAGGTAGAGAAGTAAGATGAAAAAGAAAAATGAAAAAAAAAAAAAAGAAAAAAGAAAAAGAAAAGGTTGTTAGATTTAAAAAAAAAAAAGCAAAAAGAGACTGAACACATGACACCATAAAGTTTGGGTGTAATCTAATTAGTTAGCATTCAATTTTTGTTCTTTTTTCCTCCAGGGTTAAATGACAAATTTTAGGTCCAGTTAGATAGCCATTTAAATTTTTATTTTTAGTTTTTGACAATTAAGTTTATAAATACTACTTCCATCTATAAATTTTTTGGTTTGATATCTACTTTTTACTTATATTTTTAAAAAGCAAGTCAATTTTTGAAAACTAAAAAAAAAGTAGTTGTTGAAAACCTGTTTTTGTTTTTAGAATTTAGATAATAATTCAACATTTCTACTTAAAATTGATACAAACCATAGTTAAAAAAAATAAAAAAAGATATGCCTAATTTTTAAAAACTAAAAACTAAAAATGAAATAGTTACTAAAGATGTTAATATTTCATTGTGAAAAAGGAAAAAATATTTTCAAAATTTTAAAAATTGTAAAGTAATTTCTAGAGATAATTAATTAACACATAATCATAATATTAGTAAGACACAATTATATTTATAACACACTAAATTTAGTTGGTGTTTAGATTAAATAATAAATTGTGAGTTAAAAAATTTGAAAAAGATATAGATTATTAAATGAGTTGTTTTTAAATATAGAAAAATGAGTTAAATTATTTATCGCATTTGATATTTTTTTTGTGTTTATAATAATTTTATTTATTAAATAATAACAAACCAGAATTTTCTTGGCATTTAAAATACATTTTATTTATAAAAAAATTATGAATTAAGAAAATTTCAAAAGGGTGAGAAGTGAGAACACGTGAATGAGTTTTGCCATTTCTATATAATACGATTTCTCTTTTTCCATCTATCTTTCTTTTCTTCTTCATTGCCCCTGGAGCCATTTGTCACTCTACTATCAATCCACCAACATATGCCTTTGTTTTTCAAAACATTTAAAAAAAAAAAAAAAATCAACTTCACGTTATGGCCATTTGTCCAAGATCTGGTATTCATGGTACTTGGTAATGTAAATTTGGTTCCTGATTCTAATATTAAGTTTCAAAATATACATTTTAATTTGTTTGTAAAATGATTATAATATTACATTGATGGAATGATATGTAATAATAGTTGAGTACTTGAGAAATAATTTTTTAAACAAATTAATTTACAAAATTAAAAAAGTTAGAACAATATTTGAAATAGGTTAAACAATTTTGAAAGTCTCTCATATGTGCCTTAAAGAGCATTTGTTATGTCGTACCAGTCAATCGACCTCTATTAGCATCACCGATCGCCAAGTGGAACAAATTGTGTGTAACTCTTCATGTAGAGTTGCATCTTTTCATAAATAAGTTGCGTTCCTTCATGAATGGACAAATTGTTTCGTAAATAACTAAATTGAAGATAGGACACGACTATTTGAATGACCACGAATTAGTCTAAGAAGCATTTTCTTCCTCAACTATTCTCTCCATTTCAAATTTGTCGGAGTTTGGTATACCAATAAAGTATAGTTAGTTGATCTTGTAGACATGGTACTACTTTTACAAGAAAGGTAATATGTTCTATTATAGGAGATAATTACTCTCTAAACTCAGGTACTAGAGTGAGAAAATTTGTCTTAAAGAAACAACGTGAATTCGTTGGGCTCATAGATTTTACTTTTCTGGTTGTTACGTCATTCTTTAGCCTTATTACCTCATGTATCTTATAAAGATTGTGAGATCTCTTCATTTATATCATGCCCCCATAACATATTACCTCTTCAGAGATTACCATTTTCGGATAAAATCTTAATTTTGTATCGAATATCTGTTGAACTATTATACCAAATTAGTTAAACATTGATTTCATCTCAAAACCAATTGGTAATAAAAGGAGTAATGATCCATGTATCTTATAAAAATTGTGCAATTTTCTTCATTTTTTCAATGTGAGATCCTTAACCATGTCCGCCCTCTGGGACCACCATTTTAAATATGTAAGAAACTCAATCACTTGCGAATGCCCAACCTTCATAGATGCACGATCAATTTCAATTCAAACATGATACAACTTCAAAGATGGGTTGAAGAGGCAAGTAGATCTTCTATGAAAAATCAAATAGCTAATTTGACATCTCTTAAATTTGTTGAACCACAACAAGTAAATTTCAAGGAATATTGCGACAAGAACATAAGCTTGTGGTGCAAATAGTTTAAATAGTTATCCTAACCAACACATGCCCTACCATTCATGTTAATTCATATGAATATACTAATGATATATGATCTGTATTATAATGCATATATGATTATGAAAATCGAAAAATTTACCCTCTAATCCATAATCCATAATATATATATATATATATATATATATATATATATATATATATATATATATATATATATATATATATATATATATATATATATATAAGTATAAATGTGGAAAAAAAATTTAGACAATTTTACCCTTGCGTATTTTAATAATACCTACTTTAAATCTTAAAAGTAAAATCGACACACTAATTAAAAGCCATACAAAAGACATAAAAGGAGTTACACACAAAAATTAGTTAACTTTTTGGAAAAAAAAAAAACTAATTAAAATTCACCCACCACTTCTTAGCACTTCTTAACTTAAACCCACTCAAAATACATTAAAATCCACACACTCACGTAATTAGTTTGGAAGTAATTAAATTCAACCCAATCAATTCCTTAAAACCAATTAATTTGAAGTAATTGAAAGCGACCCATTATTTCTACAAATCTGTAACCTATATCAATATAAGTAAATACCCCATACAAGTATTTGAAAGATGGAGAGGTAAAAATTTGAAAAATATTATCTCTTCATTTTTTTTTTTTTGATACAATATCTTTTCATTTTCAATCATTTAATCTACAAAATTTATCAGTCTTTAACTATATATAATGGTTGTACTAAAAAAAAACTATATTTAATAGTGAGATTTCAAGAATTTTGTAACTTTTAACCTCCTACAACTATAAAAGAAAAGTTCACTCCAACTTCTTTTTATAAATGTTTATCTCCTTTGTACATATTTGTTGTTTTCTTTTGCTTGAATTGTCTTGCATTATTTTATAATTTATGTTACATTATTTAATTTGATGTTTATTTCTTTTGCTGCAACATTGATACTTTATATAGTTTAAGAAAAGACTTATAAGCATATAAAGGAGTTAGGAGATGAATAATCTCAATTGAGACTAAGTTTGAGTATGTTTTAAATCCACAAATATTCTCTCTCAATTATTATTATTATTATTTTTTAAATAACAAGTATATCTCCTAAAAATGTATATAGTTTTATCATTTTTGCAATGATAATAATAATTGTTATGAAAATTTATACCTCCTATGATATTATTATTTTTAATTTTTTTTTCTAACAAAAGTTATCAAAAGTATTGATTTAAAAATAACAAAAAAATAGTAATATTTTTTTTCTTTAATAGTAATATTTTTTTTCTTTAAAATAAATTAGATTTTTTTTTGGGACAAACTTAATCGTTAATAAAATTGAAATACTCGAACGTGGTAAAAACTAGTAACTATAAAGCATGGATTTAAAACACTTTCATACTTTTTTGTTCTCATAGATTAGTATATTAAACCCGCCGACTATATGGTAGTAGCAAAACGATTTCTCTGGACATACTCTCGACCAACAATTGTATTTTCGTTCATGTAAAATTCATCCATATTCAAGGTACATTTCAACCTAATAAATCTAATAAATCTCATTTTAGCATGTTATTTAATTATTAATCTTAATAACTAATTTAATTAATTTACAATTTTATTATAAAAAGCAGAGAAATAAGTATGGATTACACACAACATAACCAACCCTAACTCATGCCTTATATATTTAACCTCTAATAATCTCCTCAAAGTTCATAAGCTTTTTCTATTGGATTTAACACGGAGAGAATAGAGAATAATAATAATAATAATAATAATCCTCGATTGAAGATTATTGAAATCTCTAAAGTCTCTCCATTATCCTCACAGCATTCAAAATTTTCCCTTCCCTCTATCTGATTTTGATTGGATTTTCTTGAATTGTTCCCTCCAACAGATCGTCTATTATTTTATCCAATTACTCATTCAAATTCATTCTTCCAAATCTCAAACATTCCCTTTCCATTACTCTCCAACACTTCCTTCCTCTCCTCTGCCCTTCATCCTCTACGAACGACGCCGTTTCGTTCACCGTTGCTGAGAAGACCTTCATCTTCGAGAACACGTGTCGCATGCAGCACACGAGGTTAAACGTTCTCGTTTCCTAGTTCCCGCCCATTCAACATTCATCTCATAATCATTCCTCCATTCCCACGATCATGGCTATTCAACTCATTTTGTTCCCAAATCAAGGATTTGCCATTGGATTCTCCACTCACCATGTTCTTTGTGATGGAATAAGTTTCAACTTATTCTTAAAATCATGGGCTCATATTTGCAATAAACTCATCATGTCCCTCAAAACCCAAGACTATTTTCAACTACCTCATGAACTCAATACCCATCATTTGAAAGAAATAACTCCAATAATATCCCTCAAAATCCATTTAATTTCGCCCAAAAAAACAGAGTTAGCCTCAATTATAATCATGACATCTCTATTTTTCCTCCTTCCAATTGGCTCTCCAAGCAACATTTCAATTGAATCCAACACAAAAACACAAAGTCAAGAGAAGGGTATTGTTTTTATCATGAAAAGAAGAAGAATTTCATCATTGATCAACATTTGTGATTGTTTATACACATGTATTGGAATGTTTGGTAAAAGCAAAAGAAGAAGAGGGAAAAGAATACATTAATGTAATAGTGACAGCTGATGTGCGAGAGATGATGAAACCTCAAATTTCTAGAAACTACTTTTGGGAATTATTAAGGGAAGACGGGGTTTGGAATGTGGCAAGAAAAATGAGGGAAATGATTTTGGAGATGAGAAGGAGTGGGAAATTCAAGATCCATAAGGGTTTGGAGTTAGAGAAACCTAGAAGTGGGGAGTTGTTGGGAAATATTGAAATTGTTACGGTTGCGGAATCACCAAAATTTAGGGTTTATGAAAGTGATTTTGGATGGGGAAAACCACTAAAATATGAGATGGTTTCACTTGTGAAGAATAGTGTTTGTTTGATAGATAGTAGAGATATGGGGATGGTGGTGTTGAATTTGGTATTATATATTCTTTCAAAATATATCACGGAGAGGTCATCTCGCTGTTTGAATTGACTTTCTAAATGCTTGATACTTATCTTTCGAGTAATACTCATGCACCCATCTCTATGCTTCCCCTTCTATCACTCATACACACAAAAAATAAAAAAATAAAAAAATAAAAATAGTTTGCTACATGTCATATTATGATAGAACAATTTGGTGGGATGCACAAAGATATGTATACTCTCTGAAAATGCATCTAAGTATTTTTCATATAATTATTCTCTTATATATCTTCTCAAGAGTAAAACTACCTACTATATTGGAGAAAAAAATTGGAAATTGTTAATATATATGCTTAAACTCTAAGGGTTTAATCAATTAAAATTCTACTCAATTTATACCCTTCATTACATTATTCAATTTGGATAAATTACATTGTACGAGATTTATGGATTTATTAATTAAATCTCTAAGTTAAATTTAATTTTGTTTGAAAATGTCATCCATACATAAGCTCTAATCATGTGTCCATTTTGTTAAATATTGGACATTTTAAGAAGTCTTACTATATATTTTCGGTGAAATCTGAAGGAGAGTGTTGATACACTTTCGATAAAGTTTAGAGTTTAAATTAATTATACAATTATTAATTTAGAATTTTAATTGATACAACCTGAGGTATAAATTGATTTTTTTTCCAATAAAAATTTAAAAGTTATAAATTTAGGGGTAATTGGTGTCTTATGCACTAAACCATGCTCAGATTGGTTAATATAGGTAGTAACTATATCCATTCTTTTAAGCTTATATTAAATATGCTTGCATAGCCTTTGGATATACCTTTGGATATAAATGAAGTGTCGATTATTCATGTGCCCCTCCTTCATCTACTCGAACATCACATATATCAATTCTCCACATTAAATTTAAGTCCAATAGGTCTCTAAATTTTTATTTTTGTGTTTAATAGGTTTTTGATTGATTCAACACTTTTAAAACTCATGGACTGTAACTCATAAAAAATTGAAAGTTGTAGGGTCCTATTACACATAAAATTTATATTTATAGTTATTAGATCAATTAATTCATAAATATTTTAAAATACTTCGAGAATTTATTAGATACAAATTCGAAAGTTAAAATAAAAATTTAGATACAATTATATCTTTTTAAAGTTTAAAAATCAAATAGACATAAATTAAAAATGATAAAAACTAAATTTATAATTTAACAAATTAATAATAATAGATAAATAATAAAATTAGAGATGAAGTAAACAAAAGTTAGAAACAAAGTTACACTTGTGAAATATATTATTATTATTATGTTAAAATTTTTTAAAAAAATTACATATTCTTCCCCAAAAAAAAAAAAAAAATGACAAACTACATATTTAAGTGGCTAAATTACCGAATATTCGAGACGCCGTTGGCCAACGAAGCCTTAATTCATTTGTCAACAACAAAAGTTTGGTGCTTCGTGACGGGGGTCCGTACGCATTCCTCTTCCGGTTTAATTGTTCCAATCGCTAACCCACCGATTTTCTCGTTCTACAATTCCTCCTCCTCTGGGCTTTGCCATCTCTGATCGAATTGGGTAATTCATCGATCGATCTTTACTTCTCAGAGTCTTTCCAGAATTCGGGGCCTTACATGTTGATCGGAGTGATTTTCTTAATAAAATCAAATTGAAGCCTCGATTTTATCTTTTCCTGCGAAATTCTTACGAGCAATCTTGTTTGATTGGCTTGGATCTGTTGTGCGATTGAAGTGCTGATTTGCTGATTTGGGCAATTTCATTTTGAAGGTTTGGGCACGATGAGTGAGGTGTTTGAAGGGTACGAACGCCAATACTGCGAACTCTCGGCGAACCTTTCAAGAAAGTGCACTTCGGCTAGTGCCCTAAATGGAGGTATTTCCATTTTTTGATTTGTGAATTTTGGTCTCCATTTGTGGTTCTTTTTTCAGGTTCCACCCCAAACTTAAACTGAAATTCACGCCTGTAAGCAGGTCCTCGATTTCTTTTATATATTTGTTTGTGGATTTGCGTAGTTGCGATGCGGAATGATAATCGAATTTGAAATCTTTTAATGTGGTCTTAGTTATTAGGCGAATTACTTTTCATTGGCTTCGATAGGAAAAACATTTATACATATTGTTAAAAACTGGACCAATTATAAGTTCTATTACTATGACGATCGCTCACTCTTTATGATTCGTTTGTTCATTCTTGAATTGGGAAATAATTTTGAAGGAAGACAGGAAATAACCCACTCCGTAGGGTGCATTTTCGCTACGCGTTGATGGTTGTTATTTTTATACTGGATGCAAAGAATGCTTTGTTTTAAGGCTGGTTTTCGATTTTACGGATCTCTCATTCAGAGTTGGAAGGAACCCAAAATCTCTCAAGGTTCTCTGATGATAGTATGTAGGATATCCTATAATCATTTTGTTGATAGATGCTAACTGGTTCATTTTATAGGTGACTATCTATCCTGATTTTCTTATCTCTGTTTGTGGGAATGACTGTTATTTCGCATTCAATTTATGACGGTATATTTAGGAGATTGTCGGGGCTTAGCGTGATTTATTGTTGGATATGAACAAATTTTATACGTAAAATAATTTTCAGTAGATGAATTTTAATATATGTTTATTGTGGACAAATCAAACATACGGTTAGTTCTAATACATATCATAAAAATAATAGTATAAATCCATTCCCTGTGGTGATGGTCCCCTGTTCAGCGCTTTCAAAACTTATGGAAAAGAGAGAACTTTCATGTGCGTTCTTATTAGGCAAATAAAGGAAGAAGAAAGAGACTGTCGTATGATAATGGAGGAGATTCTCTCGAATTCTCCCTTTCATGATAAAGGGATAGTTCTGCGGCATGCTGCCTGTTTTTGTGCTATTTTGTGTGGACGGGCTTAAGAGGAATAGCAGAGCTATGAGATGCACAGATACGGGTACGAGATACGGATACAATACAGATACAATGACATTTCAGTTTTTTAAAGTCTAGGGCACGAACACAACAAGAACAGGTTTATTAAAATATGCATTTTTTACCAGAAAAAAAATTCAAAGTCAACGAGTTTATGCATTTATATGCTTAAAAAATTAGTTTGATAAATTTTGCTCTCAACATTTATTATTTTTGTGACTTTGTCATATATGTCTCTATTTAGTATACTTAACACGCGTTCTATCATTTTTAACAAATGTTGGACCTACTTTGACCTTATACAACTTTCTTACACATATATTCCACTCGATACATTTCCAACAAATGTTGGAATGCCTAAGTGTCCAACACCGACACGTTAGCAAACTAAAGTGTTTGAGCTTGTTACGTAGAACTTTTCAAGGGATGGGGAAGTCGTTGGAGGAGAGGAGGTTTAGGAGAGGGTGAGGTTTAATGTGTCCCTATGGGCTTTTGTTAATTGGAATTTTTGGAAGTATCAGCTTGGTATATTCTTTAATTTTTCTCAATGAAAGTATAATTTCTTACCAAAAGTAATGCTTTATTATTAGAAAAAAAAGTTAGTTGTGCATCAAACATAAATAACTTTTTTGGGGGAAGATTGTTTTCTGTTACAGCTATATAAAAATTTGCGTGTCATTGATGAGCTAATTGTGTGGAGCCGAAATTCTCCCGGTAGATTGTTTGATACTAGAATGAAGGATACTCTTAGTGTGAGGCAATATGAAGTCGTTCATTCCAAGGGCTGCTCTAGCTTTAGATTCTCTACAATCTTTTCTTCAGTGATGTTGAAAATTATAAATCCATTTTTAAGATCTGTTAGTGCTTTCAAACTGAACCTTCTTTTATATTATTTCGTATAATACTAGAGAAAAATTAGACTGATGTTACTTGCTACATGAATATATCTTACCTCCAGAGCAAAAGAAGCAAAAGGTTTCTGAAGTAAAGACAGGGATTGATGAGGCAGAAGCTCTGGTAGTTGACTCATCCTTGTTGAGAAAAATGCCTTCAAATTTCATTTTGCAATGTTAATGTTATATTCTTCATGATTCCTAGATTCGAAAAATGGATCTTGAGGCCAGAAGTTTGCCGCCTAATGTCAAGGCTGTCCTTCTAGCTAAATTAAGAGAGTACAAATCTGACCTCAACAATTTGAAAAGTGAAGTTAAACGCATTGAATCTGGAAACTTAAATGCAGCCACTAGAGATGAGTTGCTGGAATCAGGAATGGCTGATACATTGACGGTACGTCTGTATCCACTTGTACTCTAATTGTTTTGGATTGTCACCCTCACATACATGTTGAAATAACTTGTTTTCTCCATCACAGCCATCTCCATAGAATCATCTAAATCTTTTGAAGGTCTATAATAGAAAAAATAGTAATTATGCACTAAACCCAGCTGTATAAGACCATATCTTGGACAATGGTGATGGTTTGTTTTTTTTACTGTGCCTTACTTATTCGGAAACCAAAGCCACTTGGAGCAGCTTTGTGACTCTTTGGTCATCTCAATACATGCTTGCGGGAAGGACTAACACTGAAAATTTATTTTGCAATAGTAAATATGTCATTCCTATGTTTCTTTTAGTTGTTAAGGTTAGCTTTTAAGCTATAAGACATGATTTCTCTTCCTTAATTCTTGCGTTTAAGTTCTGGACCGTCGTCCCTTATCCTTAGTAATCGTGTATTAGCTATAACTCTTGCCTGGTTGCCATTTCATATAGGCATCAGCTGACCAAAGATCGAGATTAATGACCACAACAGAGAGGCTAGGTAAGTCTAGTGATAGAATCAAGGAAAGCCGAAGAACCATGCTAGAAACAGAAGAACTTGGAGTTTCAATTCTTCAAGATTTGCACTCGCAGCGACAGTCTCTCTTGCATGCTCATAATACGGTATGGGATTTTTCTTTTCATGTTTTCTGGTCGTCGTAGGAGAGTAGGACTTAGATTCTTCATACTTTCATGTGATAATGATGGATCAGTTATTGTATGTATTTCACGGCCACGCCTGTAGCTTCGTTGTGCAAACTCTTCAGTTTTTCTGCTGAAATGTAGACTCCTTGATTTTGACTTTCTAATTGTTTCTTTTGTAATTATATTGCTTTTTGAGTTGTGTCTGCCTGTAGTTTCTATTTGATATTTTCCACCTTTTGCAGCTTCATGGAGTAGATGACAATATTGGGAAGAGTAAGAGAATTTTAACCAACATGTCAAGAAGGATGAACAAGAACAAATGGATTGTTACATCCATAATTGTTGTTCTTGTCTTGGCCATCATCCTGATTTTGTACTTCAAACTTTCCAAATAGTAAGGTTATCTTCTTCATTTGGGTTTGTCATATTTGAGTGTTGTTGAAACATGAGTTCATGTTTTATGTATTTCTCTGGGTCTATTGTGAGTTTGTACATGGCTTATGTCATGATTAATTATTTTTTGCCTGAATCTTAGTCTTCTTCAAGATTGGCAAGTGTTCACAAAGCAATATTAATGGTGTAAGGTTTTCTCAACGTTTTATATTACTCTGTCTAATATACTCTGGGATATCGTATTTGCTTACTTTGACAGCTTAAATTGAGAATCTACAGAGATGGTTTAAGCTTTAGATGATTTGTGTAATTTCTAAAATGTTGATCTCTCAGGTTGTCTGCCCAAAATATATAAACATCAAATCAAAACATATACTATCTTCTTTATAAACATGTGCCAAATAAATTTGCAACTAATTTTCCTAGCTCGATGAAATGTATGATATATTTGAAAGTAATTTTAAAAGGTTGAAATCACTCTAAAATAAAGACATTTTTCAAAATAAAAGTGATTTTAACTATTTCAAAATTACTTCTAAATTACATACTCGAAATTATGTTAAATTACTATTTCAAGTTCGAGAACTTTTGTTATATAATAAGGAACATGAGATGGATAACTTCTCCATTGGTTTTGTAGATTATTTTCATATCAATCGGTGGCCATATCTTGAAGAACAACAACTGAATTTTTGGCGTCTCAATTCTCCACTTTTCCTGATCCAAAAAATAAAACATTTAAAAATGTGTTCTCATTAACAAAAATTCAACCTCAAACATTGTTTTTTTTTCTTCTATAGAAGTGAAACATGTGAATACCTTTTTCGGTCAATGTACTCCTTTTCTTAAAGCTGAAAGGTTCAAATTCCTATATCCTATATATGCTGTACTAAAAAAAAAATTAATACAAACTCTATTTAACATGCCAAGCTAGAAGTTTAGGCAGGATAGGTTGTGGTCAATTTAATCCTCCAAATCCCATCATAAAAAAGCCTTATTAGCCAATTACTCAATATCTATCACTAATTAAAACAACATTGCTAGCTAATTCGAGCATCATTAACCCTAAACTCTAAAATTAACCAATATAATTATCATCACAAAGGTCAATGATTCAACTTCCTCATCACATAGGCAATCAAACTCTTTGAATTGAATGGAATTAGAGAGCATTTGCAGAATTGGGAAAGAATTAGTAGTTGAAAAAAAAAAGATCAAAACCTGGTTGAGCATTCATCAAAAGAAGCTTTCTAAAATCAAAACCCTAATTATTTTATTTTTTTTATTCATTTTTTTTTTAAAAAGGAGAAGAAAAGAGGACAAGTGTTGGGAAAAAAATCCCCTACTATTACCATAGGAATAAACACAAAAATAATAGAGAAATTAAAATAAAGTAATCATAAAAAAGGGAGAAAAAACTACGGACAAGAAAATTTTCACTATATGAAAAATTATTAAAATCGCACAAAAATCTCTCCCCGACCCCAATTACAAGAGCATTAAGCGATATATCACTCACACAACTGAGCTAGTATACCAAACTTCAAATGCTTCAAATTGGGATAGACATAAACTTTTTTTATAGGGCTTAGCTTAGATCTCATCACTTCCTTGAACTTGTTCAATATGAGACAACCACTCTTCTAATATTTGCCAAAATACAAGACCTTCAACTGACATAGCGATCAAAATATTTGTGATTCAAATTCTTCCCCTCACTTATTTTGTACTTAAAAAAAAAGGTGGTTACGTGCATAAATTAACTTTAATACATTACAATTAGATTAGATAATGTATACGGTAACATATAAATTAAAGTAATAATTTTTTTTGTACTATAAGAACTTCCAAACCTACTACCATTATGGCCACATGTACTTGTATTATCTAATTTATCTCTAAAAATATTTAGAGCTGGTTGATTTGCAACATCCTTAGTAACGTGATTTGAAGCCTCTCTAAATCAGGATACCACAATTTTTTTTTTCCTTTTTGTAAATTATTAATTCTCGCAAGCTTAAAATTCCTTTCTTTTTCATTTACAGTTTCGTCTTTAGATCAATTGCCCCACCCATATTCTACGCTCTCGAGAGATTGAAGTGTTGATATAATTAAATTTTATTGAGTTTTGACAAAATATTAAATAGATAATTGTCTCATATCGAAAAAAGTTTAAGAATATAAAAAAATCTATGACATTGGTTTCAAGTCATCCCAATTTGAAGCATTTTAACTTACATACTAACTCAATTGTGCGAGTGGTATAATATTTTGAGAGAATGCTCTTGTAATTGAGGTTGATGAAAAATTATTATATGTGATTGTAATAATTTTATATATAGTGAATTTTTTTTTTTGTCTGTAGTTTTTTCTTCAGTTTGAAGTTTTTCAACTTTAATTCTTGTGTTCCCATTTACCACACCCCTCACAAAAAAAAAAGACCTCACAATTTTTATTCTTGTATTCAAACTCTGGTAATGTCATTTCCTCCTACGAAAAAAAATCAAGACACCTCACAATTTTTATAAGATAGATGAAACTACTCCTTTCATTGTCAATAAAGCTTTGATTTTACCATTATTTAAACTTTCAATTTTGTTTCTAATAGGTCCATAACATATTCAATTTTCAATAAAAAAAAATTAACTAGTCTATTTAGATTAAAAAAGATCAATTTTATTTCTAATAGGATCCTACACTTTCAATATAGAACCTAATACGATTTAATTTTTAGAATTTCTAAACTATTGGATTCGAAAGTAAATGTTTAAGAGCTTATTAGACATTTTTCTTAAAGTTCGATGATCAAATAGACACAATTCTAAGAGTCTAGAGACTAAACTTGTAATATTTAATCAACATTAAAATATTATTTAATAATTTTTTTTCTACATTTACAATTAACTATATTGTACTGTAATTAATTAATATTAACCATAATTATTTATATTTGTTAATTAAACTATTTATTTATTTAAGGGTAATTATAATATGTAGCTATTTTTGAGATAATAACTAAGTGTATAGCAACATTTTAAAAAAATTGCAAATATAGCAAAGTCTATCAGTGGTAGACCAACTAAACCATAAAAGTCTATCAACCATAAAAACCTATCACTGATAGACTTTGCTATATTTACAATTTTTTTAAAATGTTGCTATATATGTTAATTCTTTAAATTTGATTGTTATATTTGCAATTGTCCCGTTTATTTAATTGTCGAGTCTGGTAGCGTGGGCTTCTTACCCTTGGCAAGGGAGGAAAATTCAAATTCAAAAAACTATTTACTTAATTCATTACATATATTAATGATTTAATTTTAATTAAAAAAATTACTCCGTGTAATCATATATTTATTAATTAAAATAATATTTAATTAATATTTGATTATTAATAAGTTATTTTTATAAATACTTTGAATTATTTTTATTAGTAAATGGCTAAATTATAAAAAATGCCCTTGAACTTTGTATTTTGCGGCAAAAATACCCCTCAATTTTTAAATATTTCAAAAATACTCTTAAACTTTCAAAAAGAGTTCAAACATACACTTACCATTAGATTTTGATGGAAATCATTAGTGTTTTGTATAAAAAATAACCCTAAACTTTCAAAAGTTTAAAGAATATCCTTGAACTTAAAAAAATTTCAATAATACCTATTAGTATATGAATAGAATCGGTTAATACCCCATTGCAAAAATAATTCTAAAATTAAAAAAAAATGTTCTTACAATTAATATAGTGATCAATTTGTTTGAAGTTTTCTTGAGTTTGAAAAAAAAAACAATTGTAAAACAAATTATATAGATATCCACATTATTTTTATATAGATATTCTCATTTTTCTTCGATTTGAATTCTTACACCCATTTTTTAACAACCAAAATATAAAGTAAAACTTTTACGTTCAAACAAAAAATTCAACAAAATTTCATAAAATTTCAAAATTAAAATCTCCCCTTCAAACATACCAAAATGATAAATAACAAAAAAAAAAAAAAGTGTATTTGATTATTAACATACACTTAACTACTAATGTGTACAACGTTGTTAAAACATTGAAGTCTTAAGATCCTTTAAAGTAGAATAAATTAAGATATATTTTTGTTTTCAAATTTTTGGATTAGAGATTTTAATTTAAGTCTTAGTTCATAATGTTGAGAATTTAATTTTTTTTTTTTTTTTTTTTTTTTTTTTTTACTTTTTGGAGCCAAAAATTGAGTTTGTTGGAGAATACAACTATTTTATTTAGTATTTTTTTATATAATAGAATTGGAAAAGATATTGAGATATTTCAAATTTAAGAAGAAAAGAGAGTTTGACTTAGATCAAAGTTAAGATTAGGTTAACTTAATGGCTTGTTTGGATTGACTTAGAAAAAAAATAATTTTCAAAAATCCATTCTCATTTGATAAAAACTATTTAAATTAAAAACACTTGTGTTCGGAACTTTTTCTCATAATTGTTTTTATATATAAGTTTGTTTGGTTTGTTATACACTAAAAGTGTTTTTATTAATGTTTAATTACTGTAAAGGACATCTATAAATACTATGAACTAATAATTTAAAATAATGGTAACTAGAGTTGGTCGTTTCGGGTGATCGCTGCGGGAATTGGTGGTAGTTGTTGCCGGAGGTGGTCGTGGCGGTGGCTATCGGTGGTGGTGGACGAAGGTGGTGGCGGCTGAAGTTTGCTAGGGTGGTGGCTAATACGGCGCAAGCACACGCATTGAGTAATAATTAGTTTAAAATGGCCTTAGCTGAGCATGGTCCTCAAAGAATCGATTTGATATACTTTCAGCTATTCAAAAATCTTTCTAATTTAATCTTTCTAATTTTATCTAAGGGACCGAACTATGATGAGAACCTAATCTAGTTTAATCCTAGAAAGCAAATAAATAATAACAGCGAGCACACGCGTCGAGCTCAACCTTTCTAATACCTAACCATTAATTAATTTTCATGCAATTAATTAGTTAATTAGATGCAACATTAAAACCTTTCATGATTGATCTTTATTAATTAGCCTCCATCACTTTCCTTCACAATTGAATAATAGTTTGGCATGCTAGATCTAACCTAGCTCTCTCTCTCAAACAAGACATTAAATAACATTCAAACAATGACCAATTGTTCAAAAACATGAAACACAAGCATGCCAAAATGGTCTATGCATTCAATAATCCAAGAGATAATCAATAAAATTTGCAACAATCCAAAAACTACATAAAAAATCCTCAGGAATTCAAACTGAGCAACTCGTAGTATGATACAAATACAAATAGTTCATATAACATATCCAACAGAGAAAAAGATGACTAAGAGAGAGACAAGTAAGTTGGGCTCTTAACTCGAGTCCTTAAGCTTGAAATCATCCTCCAATGAACTCTTCGATCATCTACTCCTTTGAAAGCTTCAAGTCATCATCTCTGCCGAGAAATTGACTCCCGATGGAGGCTCTAATCGGACTCTAAACAAACATTAACTCGACCTCTAAAGTATCTTCAAAAACGACGACAAAACAAGATATATATAATAGTTGTCGATTGACGTTGCCGCAACGCCATAAGTGGGCGTGGCAGCACTAGTCCAAAAAAAGTCATCTCTCGCATGTATGAAATCGTGGCGCCATAGCGCCTCCCTAAATATGCTTCTCGGGTCTCAGCGCCGTAGCGCGCAGTCCATGCCTATTTTAGGCCATTTTACATCCTTTTTTTATCTTTTTTCTTGCTCTCGATCCAACTTGGAGATTCCTTAAAGGTATTTTTGTCATTTTAACCTTCGATTAGCCCATTTCGGTCTAAATACTCAATTCCTACAAGTTAAACATAATAGAGCATCAACAAACACAAATTAAACAATAAAACTAACGAAATTTTAAGCCTAAGAAAGTACTTTCTGAGTGCTTTTTAGTGGCCGCTAGAGCTTGCCAAAGTGGCGTCGGAGGTGGTGGTTGCTAGAGTTTGCGAGGGTGGTCGTCGGGGTTGACTGGAGGTGGTCAAAGGTGGCTAGCATGGGTCGGTGCAGTGGCTGTAGGTGGTCGCTGGAGTTGGTTGGCAGCGGTGGTGGTTAGAGTTCAGCAACCAGGGGTGAGGCGATGATGAAGACATGTGGGAAATGGGAAAGCTGCGTTGGAATGGAGTTGTAATTAAAAAGAGGTTGAGCGAGTGGTTGGATTGCAATAAACTATTACAACCTTAACCCATTACAATAGAAACAAATATGGGCTTGTAATGGGATTACAATCCAACCCATTCCAAATCCACTCAAACCCCTTCCAAACAGCTCCTATGAATTTGAGTATTTAGAACTTTCAGTTTCGTAATATCTCAATTTTTATTTTTAGAAAAATACACTTTTGATCTATGAGGTTTAGGTTAGGTACATTTTGGTCATTGAATTTTCAAACTTGACATTTTAGCCTTTGAGGTTTGAGTTTACTTTTTGTAGCTTATGATCTTGAATAACGTCATACCGCTGTGTAAGGAAAAAGAAAAAGGGAAAAGAGAGAGAAGATCAAGAGAAAAGGAGGAGAAAAGAAAAAAAATAAACCAGAAAAATAATATGAAGTCGCCGGCGGAGGAAGAAGATGATGAAAAAACAATAGGGAAAGGGAAGAGGTGGAGGGGAATGGGAAGAGAGGGAAATGGGAAGAGAGGTTAAAACAGTTTTTTTTTTTTTTTTTTTTTAATATTATAAAAATATTTAGAAAATTATTATAAATAGAAAAAATACCAAACCATTTATAAAAATATAGAAAAATTTCATAGTCTGTTCGCGATAGACCACGATAGACTTTTATGATTGAGCAATAGAAGTTTATTGTGGTCTATCGCCTAGTGATGAAAGTCTATTGCAATTGTTGATAGATAGTAAAATTTTTCTATATTTATAAATAGTTTGATATTTTTTTTTATTTTTGAAAAATAATTTAAAATTTAAAAAAAATAATTTTTAATAAAAAAAGGCATCACGTGAGTTTTCTATTAAAAATCAATAGAAAACGTGATGGAAGGATCACATGTGTTACCAAAAGCTTTGCTTAGAGGTAAAATTTTTTAGTTTGAAATTTTAACGATGCAAATGCAACCTCTAACTTAAATCTTAGAGAACAAGTATATTTGTACAATTATTAAAATAATTTTTAAATTAAGAAATTAGTGATTAAAATGGAACCAACCTTATGTTATTTTAACCTATATTAATAAAATAAAAAGAGTAATATGAAGTATATCATGACTGATATGACCAAAAAAAGAAAAAACTTAAATTTTAAACTTCTATGTTTTTTGGGTTATTTTTTAGTTTTCAACGTGGGGTCTGCATTTTTATTTTTTATTTTTTATTTTTTTGGTTAGATTTGCAAAGATCTAATATTTGCTCCATTTGCAATATCCATAATATTGTTTTATCCTGCTATACCCGTTTTATTCTTTAACCCACAACTTTATTTTCTTTCTTTGTTTTTTTAAGAAAATCTAAAGGATAAATGCGTCCTTACAGTCTTATTCCAAAAGATTTTTTCTTTTAGTGTTGGAGAATTTAACTTCTAATCTCAAAAATTTTATAGCAGTTGAGTTGTGTTCACTTTATCGTTTTAATTCCAAAAAAGTGAAACAATGACGCACAAACAACACTAGAAAATAAGTTGAATGAGCACTTAAAATTATTCATATCTCTCATTCGTTGTGTTCTTATTTTCTCCATTTTGTGAAATATGTGTATTTATTATAATTAACCAATTCAATTTCTTTTTCTTCTTATTGGTAAGTAACAATATCAAAATTATATATATAGTTGTTGGAAAAAGAAAAAGTAGACCTTTATTTACTACTATTAATAAAGTTACGAAGATTTAAACCTTCAACTTTAAAGAAAGAAATATATGTTAATTTATCGTCGAATTATTATAAATTTTGATAAAAAAAAAAAAAAAAGTGTGCAAATATGTCGCTAATTTTAGTACATGAACAATTGATCAAGATTTAAAATGTCAATGTTGATGAAAATATCGATAAAAAAAATTATGAAAACAATAAATTTAAAATATATTCTATGTTTTTTAAACAAGTTAACATGTTTATTATTTATATTATGTCTATATTACGGTTATTGTTTATGTTTCATTGATCCGACTTAGAAATTTTAGAAATATTGCTAAAAATATTAACATATCAGTAAAAATGTAACATATACTATAAGTTATATCCCATATGATTTTCTTGGCTAAGGAGAGAAGCCCAAACTTTTTCACTGAACACAGCAGTTGAATCATTTTGATGTGGTCACTTTCATTATATATAACAAAATTATATATCATTTTGCTCTAATTACTTCTTCTTGTTCTCTTTCCTAAACTCAGTATAATCCTCAACCAATTTATGTATAGTTTTATGCTTCAGGTCCTCAATCATTGCCTTCAAAACCTGTTCATTAGGAAGCTTTTAACAAACTTATATATATATAATCAATGATTAATTTTTCTGTTGAAAAGAAAATAACAGTTTCCATGGTGTGTTTACCGTCTCGATGATGCCCCGTAAAACGTCGTTCGGAACGAAATTGAGAGCGTCGGGTACAAGAAAGCTGAGATTGATTAGGAGTTGAAACTTAAGGTGGTTTCTAATTCCTATTTTTTCAGTGTAAATAGCTCCTCTAGAACAAACATTGGCTGAAGATGGCATATAGAGTTTATGGATTCCATTGATCTCCCAGTATGTCTGCCCAAAATATATATAACACCAAATCAAAACATACCATTTTCTTTGTAAACATAAATATGCTCATAATTCAAGGACTAATTTTCCTAATTCGATGAAATGTATGATAGATATGTTTGAGAGTGATTTTAAAAGGTTAAAGTCACTTTGAAACAAAGAGAGATTTTTGTAAGTGATTTTAACTGTTTCAAAATTACTTACAAATTACATATTCGAAATAATATTGAATTACCATTTCAAGTTGGAGAACTTTTGTTATATAATGAGGAACATGAGATGGATAACCTTCTCCATTAGTTTTGCAGATTATTTTCATATGAATTGTTGGCCATATCTTGAGGAACAACAGCTGAATTTTTGGGGTCTCGATTCTCCACTCTTCCTGATCCAAAATATAAAAAAATTAAATAAAACTAGATGCGTTAATTAACTAAAATCCAACTTAAAAGCTTAAGATATTTATTCTGACTTTTTAATCCTTTACTTCTAATTAACAGCGATTACTACAAGAGTAACATTGATAATTTATATGTATTTCTTTTCTTGAGATTAAAAGATTCAAATTCTCATACTTAAGATATATTTGTTGTAAAAACAAAAACTTCTTTAATACATACTACAATTCAAAAGTTTAAGCAGGATAGGTTATAGTAAATTTAAACCTCTTTCTATATTATTGACACGATCCAAAAGAAAAATGTTAGCTGATTAGCCTCTTTAACTAATTAAAACAACATCGTGAATGTGAGCATAGCTCACTGGATAATGAACCAATATAATTACCAAAATTAGTCACTGAAAATTAGAACAACATCAAAGGAGAAATCAAACTCTTTGAATTGAATGGAATGAAAAAAAGATCAAAACCTGGTTGAGCTGTTGACTTTTTCCAGGAAATGTTGCTTTGACCAATCTGGGTTTATCTTCCAAGTATTCATCAAAAGAAGCTTTCTATAGAGAGAAATTACGAAAACTTTACCAAAATTTAAAACTTTTTTTTTTAAAATTTTTTTAAAGGAGAAGAAAATATTAGAGGAGGTAAAATTAAAGAAAGATTACCCCTGGAGAGTCATAAAGTGGTAAATCACTGAAAAATGTCAAAGAAACAGATAAGAAGTTATGATGTTTTTGTGTTTTTGGCACTGCAAAGCACTTCCAGCTCTTAAATTTGTGCTTCTTCAAACTGCTGTTTTCTCTTTGAAAAATAACACCATTTTCAACTTGCAAACACAATATTGGCTGTGTTCTTGAAGACAGCATCATGGGGCTCTCTATAGCTTTTTTCAAAACTACTTCTCTCAACAATAATCCCCATTTGTTTTTTCAATTACTCTTAAATAACCCTTTCTTAAGTAATTTGAAAAGTGGACAAATCTGTCACTATTATTAATTACAAAAAAAAAAACGTGTGCTATTTGTCAAAAGAAACGGTGCAGTTTATTTAATTTCTTTTAGTTAATTAATTTTAGATTCTGAATGTTGAAGTTGAAAGGGAATACTATCACGTTTTTTTGGTTATAATTATATTTTGATAAACAAGTCAGAGCTCTAGTAGAATGGGGTTACCAATCGAGAAATAAATGAATCGAGGCCAGACTAACACACGGCAATCTTGAGTGCCAGAAATGTCCTTGACACCCCTACCGTTTACATGCAATCGTGGATATGTATTAGAGAATTAGCTTATAAACAACTCTATTCGACCACCAAAAAAGGAAGAGTAAGTAATCTCTAAATAAGAGATCTGACACTACTTTTTGAGTTAAGCTGAATTAGCCACTCTTAGTATTAATTTATGCATCAGAGTGCAGTAAGCTCGACACCACACTGATGGAGGATCTCTTACGCAGGTCAGCTTGGACAAGATCGTGACCAGACCAAAAGGAAGAGGACCGGAGGTCACGACCATCGGGCATCGCAGCATAGTCCAATGCATATGAAGTATGAGCGCCAACAAATCTATTAAAAAAATTAAAAAGTTGTCATGATTAGTTTCATAAACTAAAAATTTTAATTGACATTTTTATACACAACCAAACACATTAATATTTGATTTTCAACAAATTTATTACCAAAAATCTTCTAGACAATTAAAAAAAAAATTGTCAAAATGAGTTTAACTCAATTATTGTATGTGCTAATTAACAACTAATAGGGTCTGTGGTTTAAATTTTCTCATCCCAAATACACACAGAAAGCCATATATTTACTGTCATGTTGGTTGCCTTTACCTTTAGAGGATTTACATGGATTTTATCCATTAATTCCAAACACACTCTCTTTTCATTTATTTATTTATTTATTTATGGGATATTTTCAAATATAGAAAAATGAGCTAAATTATTTACAAATATATAAAATGAGCTAAATTTTACCGTCTATCAGGGATAGACCGCGATAAAATTTATTTGTTTGAACGATAGAAAGCTATATAATTCTATGGCGGACAGTGAAATTTTACTATATTTGTAAATAGTTTGATATTTTCTCTGTTTATAGTATATTTTTTTTTAGTGATTTTAAGTGTTTGTTTTTTAAGCTTTTTTCCTTTCTCACTTAAACGAGTTAATTTCAATCATTTTCCTAAAATTAGAAAGATAAAGTTCAAAGTGGATTCGATTATAACTTCATGGGAAATAAATCAATTTTTCATTTCAAAAAAAGATTATTTGATGGAAAATTACTATAAATAAAAATATTAAACTATTTACAAATAAAGAAAAATTTCAAAGAAAGTAGAAGGAAAACTCGAACTAGAAAGGCATCCGTAAAGATGAAGGTTTTTTTTTCAATCAGGGTATTTCCATTATTTCACAAGATTGCACCATTTGAATTCCTAAGTTTCAAAATGAATCTCGGTCGCGATCTCGGCCGAGAAGGCCCAAGAAAAACCCCTCCAACGAATTTTTAAAAAAATGTTAGTTTTGTAATGTGAAAACTTTTAGGAGTTATTTGAGACAACTTCCTTTTATTTTCAATACCATTCTTCTTTATTTTCATTTCATAATTCAAATAAATCAATATATTCATTTATTAATAAACAACTATATACAATTAACTATATTTATGTTTTCCATTTACATATAAAATTAAACTCTATTTCAATTGTATAATATATAATTCATTTTATTTTCAATCAAAATATAAAGCGATATTTTATAGGGTTGTTTTCAAATATAGAAAAATGAGCCAAACTATTTACAAATATAAAAAAATTTTATTATCTATCAGCGATAGACCGTGATAGAATTTTATCACCATAGACAGTGACAGAATTCTATTGTTGTCTATCGCTGATAGACAGTAAATTTTTTCTATATTTGTAAATAGTTTGATATTTTTTCTAGGGCAAAATACATTTTTGGTCCTTAAGGTTTGGTGTTAATGTCTATTTGGTCCCTGAGATTTTAAAAGTGATAGTTTAGTCCCTGTGGTTTGGTAAATAGTTCTAAATGGTCCCTATGTTAAATTTGACCGTTAGTTGACTAACAAAAAAATGACATGGCAAATTGAGTGGGTTTTTTTTTTTTTTTTATTAAATGAAACTTTGGCTTGATTTATTTATTAATAATTTGATATTTTTGCATTCTCTCCTCCAACCTTCCCATGGGTCTTCTCCTAAAAAAGAAAAAGAAAAAAAAACACAGTCTTGCTGCCATTGTTCGCAGCTCATCGCCTTCTTACAGTTGCCCCACCAACTGCTTATGTACGAAAATAAATGATTGAAAGAACAATACAGAGATCACCGACTGACCGTTGGAAACTAATGTTACCACCATAGATGGAAGGTTTCATATATCTTAGGGAATGATTCTCAAATATGTTCCTTCCCACAAATAATTATCAAATGTGAAGACTCGCTCTCTTGCTCCTTCAATTTTTAGTTGTTCATAAAAGATTTCCAGTAAACTTAAACCAACACAAAAGTACGTAACTGCAACAATAAAATCTCATAGAAAATTTTAGCAAACTTTATTATCTTCCAACACACATATCTACACACTGTATCAATACATAACAGATACTAAAAATAGGGAACATGTGGCGTAGGTGGATTCCAAACTTTTACTAAGAAAAAAAAAACAAGATTATTATATAAAGATTTTAGAAATAACATCGACAATAGCTCAACTTTTAGCTACCTAATAAATATTTAATAACAATACCAGAAATAAAATTTCATGTAAAAAGCTAAGATTAAAATATAATATTTGATAATATTATATAAAGATAAATATAGTAATATGAAAAATACATGATCTAATATCACAATCTCAGGCTAGAAGAAGCCCTATGCCACCATATAGTATCAGTTGTCCTTTTTCTAAGGCACCAGCATGCAACAAAATGTTCAAGATTTAGAGACTACTTTTCTACTAGTGGTTTACTTCCAAACCTTGAAATTTTTCCTGATTTTTGTTTTGAAAGCTTCAACATGATCCCATTCTCAAGCAGAAAATGGAATCCTCAGTGCCATCCTCAGGCATAGCCAAGGCCTCTCCATGTCGGGATCGATAAATCGATGCAGAATGAAATCATCAGCTTCTTCGTCTACTAATTCTCTTGCCCAACACACCCTTTTCATTGAGCAACTCCCTGGCCCGAAACACCTGTACCAAAAAACACACGTCTCCTATCAGGTGATCAAGGCACTCGGTGATGTTCCCATTCATTCATCATATAATCGTTGTCGTTAAGGCGAAAAAACATTAAACGCAACATACTTGTACTCGTAAAAGCAAGCAGTTCTCTCGTTTTCAGTTTTCCCCCAGTTGTCCCACCCTGCTGGTTTGATGCATGCATCCATGAATGTGTAAGCAAAGACCACCCTTGCAAACGGTCCCCATGGTCGCCCGAGATGGACATACGAAGTCTCGCCACTGCCTGTGATCACACACCTACATTAATTGGAAAAGAAATCATATAGATTTTCAAAGAAGAAAACAAAGAAAAGGATATAATGTAGCACATTAGACAATCAAACTTGCAGAAAACAGTCGGAATTAGTTGAAAATCAAACATTAAGAGTAGATTACAATAACTCATACAAAAGCATATGTTCAAGCAGGTACGGGCACAAAAAGAAGAGAAAAGATTGAGCGTTGAGAAACTTGGTTAGTGCTTCAAAAACTTATATCAAAGTCAGATTCAAGGCAGCAAAGAACCATAGATTGGAGGCTCAAGATCCAGTATTTTTTAAAAATTCTCTTATATATATAACATGAGTAACTTAACTAGTTTATGTACACCTCAAACTGATATCACATGACAACCACTTAAGTTTACAATATTTGATTGTTACCTAGATGGGCAACATAGAGTTTTAATCATAATCCCATTGTCACTTTATATTTCCTAATAATAACAATAATAATAACCTAATAAAAGTACAAAATTTAAAAAGTGAAAAAATATCTGTACTCATCCTAAGCTTCTAAAATGTAAAGAGCATATAAACAAAATATTTGATTGTTAAAAAAATTTATGGGATTTTAATATCCTACTTAGCCAGCGGTTACAGAGTTTGAAACTTCGAACCATAATCCCAAAGTCACTTTATATTCATAATAATAACATAACATTTTAAAAGAGGGCAAGAAAAACTACCCACGTCCTTAGCTTCTAAAATCAAAATGATATAATTGCAATTATGAATTATCACAAAAGTTAACCACACCAAAAGGATAAAAGAAGTTAACCAGAAAGTTATTGTCCAGAAAGAGATGATCGATGATGCAGGGCTAAACATGAATCATTGTCTCAGTAATCTATGAGACACCAGATATTTTGAACAAGAGGAACATAGTTTCCACCAACGCACCTCAAGAACACATAACCTGTCGTCTCTTGAGAAGATTTCCTGCTCTGTGCAGTAATAAAGCCTTGTGACTTGCAGTGGACATGACAATGCTCCAACAGAGCAGTGCTGTTGCCAAAGATGAAGTCCACACTTCCTTCAATATAGCAATCCTTCAAATACTGTCTTCCATGATGTAGGTACAGAGTATCCTGCATCAAATTGTGTGGGGAAAATGAAAAATCTTTCAGTTGAAGAAACAATAGAAGTATAGAAAAACTATCTACTGTCATTGCAAACGGCATTGGTTGGTTGAACTAGCCAAATGATAGAACTATTGGATGTCGACAACGGCATCAAACTGTAGATCCTAATAGTGTATTATAGATAGCAAAAGCAAAGACAGCTTGATGGAATTGAGCCAATTACACTAAAAGTTGGACACTATATATGGCTGCAAACTGCTAAGAGAGAAAATTCAGGCCCACTCCCGAACTTAGCCTGAGACCAAGACCAG
Source organism: Lagenaria siceraria (assembly GCA_002890555.2). NCBI lineage: Eukaryota > Viridiplantae > Streptophyta > Magnoliopsida > Cucurbitales > Cucurbitaceae > Lagenaria > Lagenaria siceraria. Next base: position 20,305,559 of record CM016487.1, read on the forward strand.
CTCCATAAAAGATGGTACTCTTTAGCTTGGGAAATCCCTCTCGATAAATATGGTCTTAAATCACCGATTAACCCAAAAGCTGCTCTGATACCATCTTAAATCGTCAATTGACCCAAAAGCGATAGATGAAGGCAAATTTAACATTATATCATCTAACATATAACGTCTTAAACATCCACCCTAACAACCCACAAGTTTCTATGTAAAAGGCCTTTAACATTGTTTGACTTCTTGAACTAAGAGGACACTATTGGAATACCTGCCAGCCGAGAAACCTGCAATTGTAAAAGGCACAACGATCTGCTGTAACTCTGATGGCCACAGCTTGCCCAGAACCCTGTATAAAACAAAGAAGCCACAACATAACTAAAACAATAGCAACTTCAAAACGCTAAGGAAGTAGATCAGAAAAACACAGCAAATTAGCTTGTACAAAGATCCTCATTGTACAATTTCAAAATTAACCTCAACCATTGAACTACAAAGGGGTCAACTCTTAGTTCCATCTCCATATTACTGATATGATTAATGAGTGAGAAAGTCAATCCAAAATCAAAAGTAAAGATAAAATAATGAAAGAGGTCCTAAAAGTAAAAGGGTACCTGAGGGGAAGAATTCTCAAACGTGATATTCTCAGCAATAAAATCCTCTCCTTCAACAATTGTACTCCCACAACCAAAGGTCCCAGTTCCAATGACACGAGAAGCCTGGCCCGAGACAGATATATGAAAAGAACATTACAATTCTACAAATTAAAGGCAAACCCAGATATGAAATGATAAAATCACATGAGAAACCGACTTGATGGTGGTTAATTTTGGTGGCAGTATTGTCCCAAGTGAGAATAGTAGTCTCAGGGTTCAAACCGGCGAAAGTGATGAAATTCTTGGTTTTTGGCACATACAGAGGCTGCCTGTAAATCCCAGGAGACACACGGATTATAGTGCGGCAAGTATTGCTGAATGGAACCGCGTCTATAGCTTCCTGAATCGTGCGGAAATCTGCACAGCCGTCGTGCGCCACTGTGAGTACCCTGGGCGGGGCCGCCATGAAACCCTCTCTCGAAGCTCGTGCCGGAGCGTTGTTGGGAAGCGGGTTGAAGATGAAGATCAAACCAAACGTAACTATAAAACGAAACGAAAAGCGCAAACGTCCAATTTGGCATCAGATCCATTACATTTCATCGGTCTACAGCTGATTTTTTTTCCTTTATTTATTATTTTTTTTTCCATGTTCTGCTTTGATTGAGGTGGCATTGGGGGAGACTACCAAGTAGACAGAATCCTCCATTAAAAAAAAAAAAAAAAGGATAAAACGACGGAATTTTATTTTATTTGTCCAAAAAGGTTAATTTAAGATTTGGAATTCTAGAATCATATCCTTGCATCATTTTCTCCGTACTTATGCTGTAATTAGATTTTCTTTTTAACTTTTTGAAAAATATGATTGTTTGAGAATCTTTCTAACAAGACGTTTTCTTTTAATATTGTAATTTAGATGTATAAGCAAAGTTTAAACTGTTGGAGGTCTCAAATATTGATATTAATAGATTTTTTTAAAAAAATAAAAATTTTAAATACATTATTTACATTAATAAATAAATATTAATATTTTAAAACAGTTAAATTGTTTATTGTTCATAGAGAAAAATACATTTTTTATCTTGAATTTTTAAGAACAAGTGCAAAAGGTTCTAATGTTTCAAATTAGTTATTTTAGTTTACGAGAAGAATAGGTTTAAAAGTTAGCTTTACTAACAAAACTATTAAATTGAATAAATGTTGACATAATAAAGATGACATGTGACATGGAAAAAATATATATTTTTGAATATCTTCTCCTCTCTCTTTCTCTCCTTCCTCTTTGTCCCTGCTCTTATCTTCTCTCTCTAATTCACAACCAAAGTATGTAGCAATCCCATCAAGTTTTGTACAGAAATTCCTCTTTCAGCAGGTTTGAAGTTGAAATGAAAAGTTTATGAAGTTGAAATGAAATTCTCAAATGCGGCAAATGATGAGATTAATTGAGAATTTCACAGAAATTAGGCAGCTTTCGTATATACCAACCAGGAAAACTTGGACAAATTATGCTAAATATAGCAGCCGAGCTATCGTTACGAAAAGCAAAACGGGAAACTGATTTAGAGAAATGGTATAGAAAGACAAGCAAGAACTTCGTATTGGGATTAAATACTTGGACCAATTATGTTGCTTACTTCTTTATGTTTCAGAGATTACTCCCTGTATTAGTTCCTATACTGATCTCAAATAAACCAAAATTGAAAATAGACCATACTAGTATTTAAACCTTATCTTTTTATCTAACTCAACATTAAATTTTTTATTTTGTTGCTAATAAATAAAATGTCTGATATTGCATATTAGACCCACAAATTCCCACTTACTCACTTGTTAAACTAAATATAAACCCTACAATTTATGACGTTTCATTATTTTATGAGTTATGATAAACAAAAATTACCAGTAAATGAAATTTAAATATTAAAAATAAGAGAAAATATTGACAAAGTTTTATGTAAATAAATAATAATTCCCAAACCCTAAACCCTCAAAAATGAAAATGCCATCATTATCAAACATTGGTCTCTTTTTTTTTTCCTACAATTTGTTACAAAAAGTAAACCAAATCCTCACAAATTTAGAAGATATTTCATAAGTCAAAAATTATTTAAAAGAAACTCAAGGATTTCTAGATGTGTTGTAATTGTGATTAATAAAATAAATTCGTCCATTAAACAGTAGGAGGAAAACATCATATATTTAAGAATATTATGTTGATGTAAACCAGATGGTTCTTAAAAAGTGAAAATAATCATGTGCATATATTTTCCTTCAATTAGCTTCGGAACTCACGACTGCTCTGTATATTCAAGTCCAGCATAAACTGTTGCATCTAATAGCCAAAAAAAAAATTAAATTAAAATTTTAAAAAGGAAAAGAAGAAGACTAAAAGAATTTTGAAAAAAAAAAAAGAATATATCAGAAATAGAGAGTGGGAGAGAGAGTTTATATGTGAGGGGAAAAATCACAGCAACTTCTTGCGTTCAAAGAATGTCTTGAGATGCCATAACTGTAAACCAGCCACAGACAAGCAAACTCCAAGTGATAGGATACTAAAGGTGGCCATCTTTGCATTTGTTGATCTATTCAGTTGCTGCATTTCCTCCTCTCTGAAAACCAAAAAGATAAGACAAACAATAATAGAGAATCAATCATCACACCATCAACTCAGACAGAATGAATCTACAAAATACAGAGCCCACAAAGATACAAATGCCAATGAACTAAGTTCTCTTGAGGAATATATCATCACAATGTAGCAGAATAAATCTTGATAGAATATCTTTTTAATCAAATTCTGTATGGTTATGATGAATGACATGTAAAAAAAGGATCATATTCCCCCCTAAGGCAGGAGGAGAGATGCTGCCATTTCTTTATAGGCTCTTCAGAAACTTAATTCATTATAGTGTGTAACTTAATTCATTATAGTGTGTACCTTTCACGGAGATAAAACATCTCATCATGTATGGAGACGACTGTGTCATACAACTTCTTCAACTCAAATTCCATTACCTAGCATAAGAGATGATGAACTATTTCAGACAGATTCTTCAATAAAACAAAAACAAGATCCCATCTTCTACATTTACGTAGAGAAGAGTTCGAAACTGAATCTCAAAAGATCCTTATTGAAATAAATGGAAATCTTAAACATATTATTATGGGGAGAAGGAAAAAAAAAAACCTCAATGGAAAAATAACGTCTATGAAATGTGATATAAAAAATACCTAAGAGATGGACATGAGCCACAGGAATGATGAGATGCAAATGCAGTTTAGACAAGGACACATTGGTAAAAGTATACATTCTTTATTATGCCATAATATATTATGAGATCTACAAATGATCAGATTAGCATATTGAGACCATATGATGAAAATATCAGCATAAACTTCATAAATTAGGAGCCACTCAAACCCATAAATAATCATTGTATATGGAAGACTTGTATTCCTTTTTGCTTTTGTCCTTTTATTTTTATCTCTCTAACCCAGTTACTTTGAACGACAAGCATGATCCTCTTAGTTTTGGTGGCATTGACTCTACTTTTTCCATTAAGATTCCCCTTCCTTAATTTTCAGTTTCAATATGAATTCAAATGATGATCCTGCCTCCATCGTTAGAGTCCTTGCTTCTAGATAAAAGGATCTGGACTTTGCATTCCTCCAGAATTTTATGGCTTCTTTGGCATTTTTTGCTTCAAGGGTCCCCTTCAATTTTAGCTTCAAAAGGAATTTAAATGATGGTCCACCTTCAACCAGTGAGGTGGTCCTTAGTGCCACTCTTCAGAATAAAAGGATTTGGATCCTCTATTTCTCTGGCAGCATCTTTCTTCTCTCTTTTTTTTTTCTTTCTCCTTTTTCCATTATACCCTTCATCTCCTCTCGCTTTATGAAGGCCCAATTTTTTTTTTTTTTTTGGGCCAACCTCAAAAAGGTGAACTTCCCAAAGAAGGTTAAAAGTTCTTCACTTGGTTGGGCAAGAGAGAAATGATATCATTGACACTGTCTTGATGTTGGTCTCCTTTTGCTTGATTCCATAGTGGTAAGTTCTTTACAAGAAAAAAAAAAGGGAGATTCTTGCTGAACATAATTGTTTTAAGGATATTTTAAGGAAGCAAAAGGAGACAAAACCTATTATACAAACTGAATGTATATCAAATCAAATTATGACCTAACATGAACACTTATTTCACCATGCAGCCACCACAATGTCCACAAGTTCAACACAATTATTCAAAGAATAACATAATTAATATCACGCAAGATGAATTGTTCCAAGGATATAAGCATAATTAGGAAATTAAAACACCAAACAATGAGCAAATGCATCCATGTGTAAGCCAAAAACAAAAAGAGAAATTTCAGGACTTACTTCAACCTGGCCTTTCTTAGCAACCTTGGACCAATCCTTAGAAGAAACACCAGACCTCCAATCAAATTCAACTGTAACTGAACCTGGAGGCTTTTGTTCTGGAGCCCAAAAGCAAGTAGTATAATCACCAGACTCGGCTGCAGTGAACGCGAAATGTCCAGATTCCACATGATCCGCATTGTGATACGTGTTGCCGTTAGGCGAACTGACCTAATAATTAAGAACCTCCATTACCACAAATTAATCATCTAAACAAATTCCAAAATCAACAAATACACAAAAAAAAAAAAAAAAAAAAAAAAAAAAAAAACGAGAGTGAGAAATCAATTTGAAAACAGAATAGAGATGATCGTGATACAGCCCAAATTCAGATTGGATCGGAAAGAGAAAAATGAATAATACCCTGACAGTGAGCTTGTGAGAATCGGGAATGGGAGCACCTTCGTTGAGACTAGCCACCGAATATTTGCCGACGGTCATGGCATTGGTCTTGATGTCATCGGAAATGCATTTGGTGGCGCCCGATTGAAGATCGAACCGCATCGAATCAGCAAAGGTGAACATGAGGCCCAAAAGAATGGAAATCAAGAAACTCCATTTCGTCATCTTGATTGATCTCCCCCAGCTTAGGTTGAATGCAACTCTGAAGAGAGCATCAAATTCAAAGCCTTAAGAAACGGCGATTTCACGATGTCCAACGCAAAACAACGACGGACTTCAGTTTCCTTTCAAACCCGTCTCTAACAATTGAACTCACACGTCATCCCGACCTCCACGTGGAACAATTTTATTGTGCCACGTCCAAAGCTTCAAACTTTTCTTTTTTTTTTTTTTTTTTTTTTTGTAAAATTACCTTTTTAGTCCCTAAATTTTGAATAATATGTGCGTTTAGTCCTCGAATTTTAAAAATGTACCTTTGTAGTCCTCAAGTCTATAAGAATTGGTCAATTTGGTCTCTGAGTTTTCAAAATATGTCTTTTCAGTCCGTGAATTTTTAAAAATAGGTTTAAAAGGTCCTTCAAGTATTTTTTTTAAATTTTTTAAAATAATTATATGATTTTAAAACTAGAAAAAAATAGTTTTAGAGATGAGATGGTTTTAAAATTTTATTCTTCTAATTTAAAATGTCATATAATTATTTAAAATAATACCAATAAATTATTTGAGGGACATCTTAAACTTATTTTTAAAAATTTAGGGACTAAAAATGTACATTTTGAAAACATAAAGACCAAATGGACTATTTCTTATAAATTTGGAGACTAAAAATATACATTTAAAAAAACTCAGGGACCAAACGCACATATTGTTCAAAACTTGGGGACTAAAAAAATAATTTTCTCAGATAAATTTTCACACATACAAAATTGTCAAACTATGTACATAAAATAGCAAAAAAAATATTGATAGACTTCTATCAGCATCTAACAGTGATAAACTTCTATCATTTCTATTATTGATAGACTCTGACAGACTTATATCAGCATCTATCACAACTATCTAAAAATTTTACTAGTTTGTGTTAATAGTTTCCCTTATTTTCTATTTTTAAAAATTTCCCTAATTTCAAATACAACCTTCAATCAAATCACAATTTGACATATATCTAGCTATAAATTATTGATCCACTAATAATATATATAATTGAATTTGAATTTTGAATGAGTATTGATAAACTATTGATATATTAATGCAATAATTAAAATGGATTTAGATCATGAGTGTATACTATTAATACACTAAAAATATATATGAAATGAATTTTTTAATGACTGCTAAGTTATGGATACATCTATGTTACATTTTAAATAAATTTGAATGAGTGTTGATAAATTATTGATACACTAAATACTTAGTATTGCATTCTGAGCTCATTATGATATACTAATTATCTACTTTCAATTCATTTTGAATTAGTACTAATATATAATTGAAATGCTAATAATAATTTAAGGGTTCGTTTGAAATTGACTTTTTAAGTGTTTATAAGTGCAAAGTATATATATATATATATATAAACACTTAGAAAGTCAATCCAAATAGGCCCTAAGTATCATTCTAAATAATATACATCATATTTGGTATATCAACAATATCAATCTATATATTTTTTCTCTCTCTCTAAATTAGGTATATCAATCAATTAATATACAAAATATGAAATTTTTGTTATATAATTAATATTTGCTAATACACAAATGAGGGTAAAATTGTAATGATAAAAAAAATCGAAAATCAAGTTAAATTTTTTTTTTTTTGTATTTGCAATTTTAGAAAATCATTGCTATATCTACAAATACCCTTATGTTTTTTTGGTACATATAGCAATTTCTCATTTTTACATGTACAAATTCATTTGGGTAATTGTTTTAAATGGAAAAACTACTGAAAAATATTTTTAAATATAGCAAAATATCACTGTCTATCATTGATAGATAGTGATAGATGATAGTAGTCTATCAGTGTCTATCACTTATAGACAGTGATATTTCGCTATATTTATAAATATTTTGATTCATTTTACTCTTATTTGAAAACATCTCAATTCTTTTATATATATTATATTATAAAAACTAATAAAAAAAATTAGTACAAATAATATGAATGGGAGATCCAACTTCCAATGTTTAGTGAACTTATGCATTTGGGAGAAAAAATATGGGTGCAGGCGAGCACCTAATAAAAACATGCCATGTGATAATTTAATTTTTTACAAATTAAATTATTTTTATTTTTCTACTATTTATAAAAAAATTAAGTGTGTATGAGATTAGGTGCAACAATCATTGCCCATAACTTTTTAAGAATTATACGATAGATTAATGATAGGTTGTTTCAAACATTTGATGGTGCAAAGGTTCAACTTACAAAGTTAGGGCGGTATTTATTGAAGGGTCAAGTTTCGACATTTACATTTATTTAACTCAAGAGAGAAAATAATGGAGTGACAATAATTTATTATTTTATTAAAATTAACATAGATCAATGATAATTGGCATGCATTTCTTTTCTTGAGATTGAAAGTTTAATCTATCCTATTCACAATTATTGTACTAAAAAAGAATTATTTTTATAGAATAATATATAAAAACAAGATAATTACAACTCTTAATTTAATTGGTCATATAAATCTAACTGTAAGGCATTAAAGTGAACTTAGTTCAACTGGCATAAAATATATACTCTCGACAATTTAGAAGTTTGATTCTCTACCCAACATGTTGTAAAAAGAATAATCTAACTCGCAAGGCGAAAACCAAACAAAGCATCAGTCACATCGTCACCTTGCATTAACCATTACCATCAATTCTTTGAAAAGCCCACCATTTGTGACTATTCTATATAATATTTCTAATAGTTTTTATTATATTATATATGACATCCATTAGCAACATGGATTAGTTTGTATACACTTCGACCATATTTATAGCCTTTACTGACTTCTAGGCCAATTCATGAATATTAAAATACACTTTTGACTCGCCGAAAATCTTTCAAATATGTAATTAAAAAAAAGACATATTTATAATTAATATCATTACTTTTAAATATATGGTGTGACCATAGTATTAAATTTTTATCGACATCTCGATATTTCCATCGATATTTCATGTTTTCATGGGTTCGATATTAATATGAAGGGTGAATCGAAATTTCCATTATATCGTAGAAAAATCTATGAAATATAAAAAATAATCAACAAAATGTCACTAATGTAACTATAATATAAATAATAGACATGTTAAATTGTTTAAAAGTCATAAAATATTTGTTTATTAATTTAAATTTAAATTTTTGTTTTTATCTTTTTCAGGAATATCTATCGAAATCGATATTTCTATCGAAATTTATGTAAAACTAAGACCTCGATTTTTTGTCGACATCGACATTTTAAACGTTGAGTGTGATCGAATAAATGTTTTATTTAAATTATGTTTAAAAAATACGAGAGGTAGTTTTTATTTAAAAAATATTGAAAGAAGTTCTGCAATGTAATTGTAAATAGTCATAATCATCCAGTTGTGGAGTGTATTTAAAGCAGTGGCCCATTGTGGTTGATTTTTCAATTTTTTTTTTTTTTTTTTTTTTTTTTTTTTTTTTTTTTTTTTTTTTTGAAACAGGTTGATTTTTCATTTTCAATTATGGGAATAATGTTTGATTTGCAAATTGCCAACTACCTATTCCCAGTTTTTGGAGGACAGCAAATTTTGATTTTATTTGGTCAAAGAGCAAGAAAGGGATTAATCAAATAGAATTAGAAAGAGAGGAAAATTTAATTTATATGAATTGACCTTATACTTTTCTTTCCAGACGTCCTAAATTCTATTGTTAGTAAATCATTTTGACTTTAAAATAACTATATATATCCAGCATTTTTACGTAAAATATTAAGAGATGGAACCCAAAATACATGCATATAATTGGTTCATTTAATCAAGATTCATAAATTATTACACTTAACAAAAGCATATCAATTATAATCAACCCAAATATATATATATATATAAGTTTAATTACACGACTTAGTCTTCATAATTTATAAATAAATTTGATTTTCGATTAGTTTATCGATTTATATAGGTAAAAAATTTCATTAAATCTTAATAATATATTTTACAATAAAAACTAAATCATTACCAATTGTAAAATACAAGGACTAAATTATTACTTAAAGTTCAAAATTCAAAAACTAAATCGTTACAAATTTAAAAGTATAGATGTTAAATCGTACTAACTAAAATTCAGAAACTAAATTATTACTTTCATCACAGTTTTATTAAAAATGTACACCTTATCTAGTAGCAATTGCAGGGCCAAGTTGGGTGTGGTAATTATGTAGGACATCCTCATGTCAAATCCCCTGTCTCTAAACTTTTCTCAACATGAACAACAACAAAAGTCAATAAATTTAGTTTTTGTCTTTCATTGACTACCATTCAAAAGACAATAGAAAAAAAAAAAGGGGGGGGGGGGGGGGGGGGGAATACCTGGCTAGAATCATCGTCGAATGCCATTCATTTCCAACTGCAAAAGGCAGAGAATTTGATTGAGAAAAGGATGAAGTTTGGGAAAGAGTTTTTGTCACAAATGGTAGCAGAATGGGAAGAAGCATACCTTGATTACAATCAACTGAAAACATTGTTGAAAGAAGTGAGCAAAATGAGACAAGTAGAGGCATCAAACAAGCAAACAAGCAAGTTTAAGAGAAGGGGAACTCTGTACAGAGCTTTCAGTGGACTAACAGGGGGAATAAGCTTTCAAAAGCAGCAGGAAGATGCAATACATACTAACATAATTCAGAAAGGGTCTGAAGAATGTTACCAGAGCATGTTGTTTGCTTCATCTTTGGAGCAAGGGGGTGAAAATGAGGTGGAATTCTTCAGTAGACTTGATGATGAGTTCAATAAAGTGGTGGGATTTTACAAGAAGGAAGTGGAGAAGCTGATGGGGGAGGCTGAGGAGTTGAGCAAACAGATGGTTATTTTGATTGCTCTTCGGATTAAGGTAGAGAAGCCAGATTTTTCTTTTGAAGATTCTAATGAACATGTCAGTCTTACAGGTATTACACCCTCCTCACCTTCTACTTCAACTGTTAAGTCCACCATTCCCAGAACTCCAGGTATGTTATCATATCTACTACTTCAATACACATGCCTATCTAGTCTTAAACTATGTTACCATAAACTAAACTTTATGAGAAACTTAGGATTTAATATCCAATAAGTTTTCTTGGCATCCAAATAGGCGGGTTATCCCATGAAATTAGTCGAGGTATGCATAAGCTGGTTTGGACACTCACAGATATCAAAAAAAAAGAAGAGATTTTGAAAGCTCGTGACACTAGAGTCGTCATAAATTATAGTTCAAGGACATATTAGAAACTTAATAGGCATAATGTAAGTTGGAGTGTTTGGATCAAAGCATACATCTAATTTAGCCTTAGATATAAAATCAGTAAGAAGAGTTGATTGTTTGGATCATGTTTTTGAAGGACGGTCACGATTGGAGGTAACTCAAGAAGTTGAGATGGCTGAGGAGACATCTTTGGAAGATGCAAAAAGTTATCGCAGGAAGGGCAGTAGAGGAATAGCTCAACCTACAATTCAAAAACTCAAACCAGTTTCATTAGAATTGTTGCCACAAGTAAGGATTAATGTCCAGCCAGAAACACCAATATCCACTTTAAAATGCATGGTCATGAGTTCCACATCTCAATTGTCTTATAATAAGACAGAGTTGAGGAAGGCAGAAGAACTCATGATGCGTGCCCTTATTGAATTCTACCAAAAGCTTCAGGTTCTAAAAGGCTACAGGTAATGCATGAATCTTGATATTATACTCAAGATTATGTTACTTCATTGTTGAATTTGTAAAACTAAATAGAGTTATTCCTTATGAATCTGCAGTTTCTTGAATAAACTGGCCGTTTTGAAGATCATGAAGAAGTATGATAAGGTCTCAACAACCAACCACCAACGTATATATTTCAAGAACACAAATTCTTTTTCCCTTCAGTAATTTTGATCTCATCCATACAGATTACATCACGTAAAGCATCAAAGGCCTACTTAGAAATGGTGGAAAAATCTCCTCTTGGCAGCACTGTTGAGGTCTGCAACAATTCCTGAAACTGAATTGTGGTTTAAAGTTCCTTTTCTTCTTTTTTTTTTTTTTCAAAATGTTTCTGTACTACAACAGGTTACAAGACTCATAGAAAGGGTGGAGGCAGTTTTCATTAAGCACTTTGCAAATGGAAACCGTAGAAGAGGGATGGACATTTTGAAAAGAAAAATCAGAAGGGAAAGACAAGGAATTACCTTTTTCTCTGGTAAGAAGACTGGTTACATCCAAAGCTAATGTCTTTAATGCTTTACTTCAATCTCTTGTGCTCTCAAATTTGAATTGAAATACCTGCAGGTTTTCTCCTTGGCTGCTCGATTGCACTTGTAGTGGCCATCATTCTTGTCATACACCTAAGAAACATCTTTAAGAGTCAAGGGCGTTTCCAGTACATGGATAACATATTTCCTCTCTATAGGTAATTCAAGATGGTTACTTTGAAGTAACCATTAGATATATTGAGATAATTGTTGATACTAATGTTTCCTTTTTCAGCCTTTTCGGATTCATTGTCTTGAACATGCTGATGTACTCTGCAAACATATACTTTTGGAGGCGTTACCATATCAATTACACCTTTATGCTTGGCTTCAAGCAAGGGACAGAGTTGAGTTATTGGGAGGTATTTTTTCTTAGTTCAGGTCTTGCTGTGATCACAATGGCTTGTGTCCTCTCCAATTTAGACATGGAGGCAGACCCCAGAACAAGAACATTTGCAGCCATAACTGAATCAATCCCTTTGGCCCTACTCATTGTAAGCAATGCACGTTTCAAATATTTCTGTCTTCATGCTCCAGCTATTACATATAAAAGTAAACGCCATGGCTGAACTGAACTCATTCTGCAGGCCCTTCTTTTCATAATATTTTGTCCTTTCGACATCATATATCGTTCCAGCCGCTTCTTCCTCGTTCGCAGTGCATTTCATTTGGTTTGTGCTCCTTTCTACAAGGTACATGGAGGAACAGAAGGTTTACAAAAATGTATTTGCAGTAAGTACTAATTTAAATCTTTATGTTCAGGTTAGCCTCCAAGACTTCTTCTTGGCAGATCAGCTCACTAGCCAGGTTTGAAATTAAGCTTCTCTAAACTTTAAAGTCTACTCTATAGATGACTGAAATCATATGCTTTTCCAAAGATGTCAAACTGGCTGTCCAAAAGTTTATACACCAAAAGCTAATACAGATACAATTTCACATCAGGTTCAAGCCTTCAGAAGTTTACAATTCTACATCTGCTACTATGGATGGGGGGACTTTATACGAAGAACAAATAGGTGCTTTGAGAGCAAAATTTTTGAAGCCTTTTTCTTTGTTGTTGCAATTATTCCATACTGGATTCGTACTCTTCAGGTAATCTACTAGTTTAGCAGATGTTTTGCACAGCAAACTATAACACTACTGTATCAATTCATCAGAGATAAAACTGTTCAATGCTTGCAGTGCTTTCGACGCTTGGTCGAAGAGAAAGATGTAGAACATGTGTTTAATGGACTGAAATACTTCTCAACCATTGTTGCAATTGCAATGAGAACAGGCCATGATTTGAATATGGGGATGATTTGGAGAATTCTGGCAGCAACTAGTTCTGCTATTGCAACAATTTTAGGCACATATTGGGATATAGTCAAAGATTGGGGACTTCTTCAACGAAACTCAAAAAATCCATGGTTGAGAGACAAACTACTGATATCCAATAAAAGTGTTTACTTCGTAGCAATTGTAAGGATAGCCAGCTTTCTGCTTTCATTTTAAAAAGGTAGAAAGTAGCTTGGAAGAGGAAACTATGGTGTCCCTTAGCTGATAATTATCTTACTAATTTGGGTTTTAGGTACTGAATATCTTGCTAAGACTTGCTTGGATGCAATCAGTACTAGGTTTCAGAGAAGCTCCATTTATCCATAGACAAGCCTTAATTGCCATTGTCGCCTGTTTGGAAATCATTAGACGAGGAATCTGGAATTTCTTCAGGTATGTTCTACTTTCCTTGATTATCCCAACAAGGGGAAAAAAATTTACTTAATTCAACATGATATAAAAGAAATGTAATAAAAGATCAACATGATATAAACAAAGTTTGATGCTTGGTTTATTGTAAAATTGAATGATCAACTTCAAACAGTGATTGAGTTAAAAGAAATTTTGTTTGCTCTGATCAGGATGGAGAATGAACACCTAAATAATGTGGGGAAGTTCAGGGCATTCAACTCTGTCCCTCTTCCTTTTGAATACAACAACAACGAGATCAGAACTCGGTTTTGACTTTATGAACAACAAAGAAATAGTGTTTTGAGTGATTGTTTTAGTGTTATACATGGCTTGATTTGGTTTGTGTGAAGTGAAAATGTGGAAAGTTCATTGTGTCATTTGGTTCATTATAGTGAAATAGAGAAATAAGAGGTTAGTGTTTGTGAAAAAAAGATACTTAAAATGTTTATTCTGGAGATGATCAATTCTTTATGGGTATTACTAAGCCCAAAATACCAAATCAAAATGCAGAACTGTGCTTTACTACTATAACAACTCCTAGATAGTACAACTGACTGTTGCAGAAATCAGTTCAGTAAGGATCGATTCAAATTCATAGTCTACATTTATTTTTCTTATTAAATGATTAATAATACCTACAAGCATGCAGATTAAGGAAGAAATTACCGAAATAATAATAATCAGCAAAAGAAAGAACAAACTCTTCCACTTTGTCAACGTTATTCAACTTATCCAGTTCCTTCGTGGAGGTCAGTCAACATAGAATTCTTCCATGTTAAATATGTATAACTCAGGAGTTCCTATGATTGGACTACTAAAAGGAATGGTGCAGTATAGATAGTAATTTTCAATTCTTTTAAACCTTTCTTAACTAGACTTTTATATGCTCTAATCCTCTCAAAGATGTATATTTGTACAGATGATCCAAATGTCGTTTGGCCCAATTTTTTAAAATGAGGTCCATAAACTTTTATATGTGTCACTCTCTTCATCTCGACTTCTCTTTTTCTAGTTTTTGCACTAGCATTTAACTAATCTAATATAAAGGCGTTCTCACATGCTAAGGCCCTTCCTCTCCCACTTGTTCATCCACGCTTTTCCTTTTCCACCCACTTTTGCTTGTTACTATGAAAAAATTTTGGCTAATGGTTTGCGACATCATCAAAGTTATTCATTGTTGTCAAAATATGGGTCATCCATACAAACTTTTTCATTACAATAGAAAAGGAAAGAAATTGAAACTAATAAAATTTTAGGTTGCTTTTGATAGTTGTTTGGTTTTTAGTTTTAAAAAACTCAACTTATAAACACTATTTACATTCATAAATTTTATCAATGCTTCGTTATTCATTTTTTACTCATGAATTTAAAAACGACTATGTCAAGTTTTAAAAATTAAAAAATAGTTTTCAAAATGTAGTTTTTGTTTTTAGAATTTAACTTGAAATTCAAATGATTTTTTTTTAGAAGTAAAAATCGTGAAATTAGAAGGAACCAAACATAAATTATTAAAACATAAAGCTAAAAACAAAAACAAAATCGTTATCAAACAAGACCTTAGTAATTGTTAATGAGTTTATACATATAAGATATTTCATTTTATTCACAAAATTTCAATTTGTATTTGTAATTTTTTTCATCTTTTATTTATTTATTTATTTATTATTATTATTATTATTATTATTATTATTATTATTATTATTGTCACTATTTTTTGCCACTATGAGAATAATATGATAATTGACATAAACCTCTTCTTTTAAAGTTGGAGCAATTAAGTTCAAATTTTCATACTCTATATTTGATATACTAACAAAATAATGGGAAATTACTCTAAACAGAAAAAATATCAAACTATTTACAAATATAGAAAAATGTTACTATCTATCAGTGACAAACCGCGATAGAATTCTATCGCTTGAGCAATAGAAAGCGATAGAATTCTATCGCATTCTATCAGTGATAGACTGTAAAATTTTTCTATATTTGTAAATAGTTTAGCTCATTTTTCTATATTTGAAAACAGCCCCAAAATAATAATAATATTATTATTATTATTTTAGTTTAACCATTATCGAGGTGTGTTGATGCCAAAATTTGAATGTAAGAAATGCATTTAATCTTCACGTGACACCAGTAGTGAATTTGTTTGATTGGAAGAAGAATGCGACCTGCAAAAGAGAAAACCTACACATTAGTATGTTGTTTGCCATGCATACGCACTCCGATGAGAGTTTAAAGAGTGTGGAAGCTAGAGAGTTTGAGAGAATATGATTCAAGTTACTCCATATGAAACTGTAATGATGTATTTATAAAGGTGATTGATATATGTCATTTCGTTAGAGTTTCGGAGTCAATTTAGGATAATTATATAACCTACCAAGCCAAGCGGCGTGCCCAATTTCATGTTTAGCTAAGTGAGGCCAAGGTCGAACATCTCCCCCAGACCTAATTTTGATCCTAGGGCAATGCTTTGGATGGAGATATGTGTTGGACATGCCCCATTAGCTATTTTATAGAGTGTCGGCTTCGGTCTTAGCCTTGGCCGATAAATTTGAGCTTTGACACGAACTAACCCTCTTTCCTAGGTCCATTTTGGACAAAAAGATCGCTATGTGTTTTTTTTTTTTTTTTTTTTTTTTTTTTGCCTAAATCAAACTTGTTATTTTTTCAACGTTATGCTTCTATTCTTATTTTATATTGATTATACCCTTCGGCCGGTCCAAAATCATTCATAAGAAGGTGAAGAAATTCTAGAATAAAATAAACAACTTAAAATGTGAGAGAACCACCTAGTTTAACCCCCACCTTGTTATGCAAAACCTTCCTATCCTGTTCCTAATAAGTAATTAGCATGCTTTATAATTTTTGGTGAGAGTGTTTTAGTAGATACAAATTTTTCCTTTTTTTTTTTTTTTTTTCTTTGCATGGAGATTATGTAAGAACATACGTAATGATATGTATGTAACATTTGTCAAAGACGTGGAAGGAAAGGGAGAAATTTTGTATCATGTGTTTTGGAATTGCAACAGAGTCTTCAAATCTTGAACAACAATTATATAGTAGTATTTTACCAACACGTTAAATCTTTTTTTTATATTTTATATGGGTGGAAAATGTTTGGTTACGTTTTTTTCTTAACCCAAAATATATATACAAATAAAAAGCGTTTCGTCACTTTATCTTTTTGGGCCCTATGAAATGACAGAAACAATATGGTTTACAACCGAGCAATTTTTTGAATCAGCAACTTCATTGATTTCAAAACAGAGCATCTGCCTAGTTGAGGTTTATTTGGATTATCTAAAACTTCCTTTCATAATTTACCTTATTTTGAAAAGAAAAAGAAAAAGAAAAAAAAAAATCTTTTACAATCAAATTTTAGAGGACTAAAAGTATTTCCCATTAAAGTGGTTTTAGAGGACTAAAAATATTGCTCAAAGAATGTAATGAATAGTATAGTATTTGTTAAAATATTACTATGGTCTCTATATTTGGCGGTACAAAGTTTTTAATATATATATGTTTTTAGATTATTTGTAAAATTTTTAATGTGGACAAAACAAAAACTAATTTTTGACGGATCCTTCCTAACATGGATTGAAGAATAATTTTGCATTGAAGAGTTTGAGAGCGAGAGAGAAGAGGAAGATTAAAACAATAAAGATTTAGGGAATTAGCCTACTTCATAACTAATATTTCACAAATGTCCTAAAATTTCATAACTATATTTCAACAAGATTTTCTTGACATTTTTAACCTTTGGATAGATTCTCTCATATTTTAATTTCGTGATATTTTAAAATAAAAAGTATATCATTTTTGAATTTACTATTAATTGACGATCTAGTGGTTAAGTCCAAGAAACGACAAGACCATCTACGAGATTTGAAAGTTGTGTTTGACCGCTTGCGAAAATACCAGTTGAGGATGAACCCTCTCAAGTGTGCATTCGGCGTAACCTCAGGAAAGTTTCTTGGTTTCATCGTAAGACATCGGGGAATTGAGATAGATCAGTCCAAGATCGATGCTATTCAGAAGATGCCAAGACCAAGAAATCTACACGAGTTGAGAAGTCTCCAGGGTCGTTTGGCTTACATACAGAGATTTATTTCCAACCTTGCTGGCCGATGTCAACCTTTTCAAAAGTTGATATTAAAAGGAGAAAGTTTTGAGTGGGATGAGGCTTGTCAAAATGCTTTTGACAGCATAAAGAAATACTTGTTTAATCCCCATGTCCTAGGCGCTCCCTTGGCAGGCAAGTCGTTGATATTGTACATTGCCGCACAGGAAAGGTCGCTGGTGGCATTACTGGCACAAGAAGGGGAGAAAGGAAAGGAGCGTGCTCTCTACTATCTAAGCAGGACCCTAACGGGAGCTGAAATCAATTACTCCCCTATCGAGAAAATGTGTCTTGCGCTTTTCTTTGCGATAGACAAGTTGAGGCACTACATGCAGGCTTTCACAGTTCACCTAGTTGCGAAAGCTGACCCCATTAAGTATGTGTTATCTAGGCCGATCATCTCCGGGCGCCTGGCCAAATGGGCAATTTTACTCCAGCAATACGACATTGTGTATGTGCCACAAAAGGCGATTAAAGGACAAGCATTGGCTGACTTCTTAGCAAATCACCCAATTCCATCAGATTGGAAGTTATATGAAGACTTACCTGACGAGGAAGTTTTCTTGGTTGAAATTACGGAGCCTTGGACTATGTATTTTGATGGTGCAGCACGAAGGAGCGGAGCGGGGGCAGGCATCGTCCTCATCTCGCCTGAAAGACATATGCTGCCTTATAGTTTTACACTTGGTGAATTATGCTCAAATAATGTCGCTGAATATCAGGCTTTAATAATTGGCCTCTAGATGGCGTTAGAAATGGGAATATCGTACATAGAAGTTTATGGCGATCCGAAGTTGATAATCAGTCAACTCTTGCTGCAGTATGATATGAAGCATGAAGATTTAAAGTCTTACTTCACCTATGCCAGACAATTGCTGGAAAAGTTTGACAGCGTAATGTTGGAGCACGTATCAACGTCAGAAAACAAGAAGGCAGATGCTTTGGCAAACCTAGCTACTGCATTGACAATTCAAGACGATGAAACTCTAAACATATCGCTTTGCGAAAGGTGGGTTATACCGTCAATTGAGGCTGAATGCGAAGAAATGAACCTGACATCAGTCTATTTAATTGACGAGGAAGACTGGCGCCAACCCATCATAGATTATCTTGAACATGGTAAACTTCCAACAGATCTCCGTCGTAAAACTGAGGTGCGAAGGAGAGCAGTTCACTTCATTTACTATAAGGAGACTTTATATCGTCGTTCCCTGGAAGGGCTCTTTCTTCGATGCCTCAGAAAAGAAGAGTCAATAAGAGCGCTAGAGGAGGCGCATTCAGGCATCTGTGGCGCACACCAATCTGGACCGAAGCTTCAATTCCAGTTGAAGAGGATGAGATACTATTGGTCCAAGATGATTAAGGATTCGATGGAGTATGCGAAGAAGTGTGAAGTTTGTCAATACCATGCAAACTTCATACATCAACCACCAGAACCCCTGCATCCAACTGTAGCTTCATGGCCTTTTGAAGCTTGGGGACTTGATCTTGTTGGTCTTATAACACCCAAGTCGTCAGCAGGACATTCTTACATCCTTGCAGCGACAGATTACTTCTCAAGATGGGCTGAGGCCATTGCGCTGAGAGAAGCCAAGAAAGAAAATGTGGCAGACTTTATCCAAACTCACATCATCTACCGGTACGGAATTCCTCAATGAATTGTGACGGATAATGGAAGACAATTTTCTAACAGTCTAATAGATAAATTGTGCGAAAAGTTTAAATTCAAGCAATACAAGTCGTCCATGTACAACGCAGCTGCGAATGGGCTAGCAGAAGCTTTCAACAAAACTTTATGCAACCTACTAAAGAAAATCGTCTCTAAGTCAAAGAGAGATTGGCAAGAGAAGATTGGTGAAGCGTTATGGGCTTACCGAACTACTCATCGCACTCCTACAGGAGTTACACCATATTCTCTTGTTTATGGAGTGGAAGCTGTTCTCCCATTGGAAAGAGAAATTTCATCACTAAGGATGGCAGTTCAAGAGGGGCTAACTACAGAAGACAATGCCAAATTACGTCTTCAAGAGTTAGAGGCACTTGACGAAAGGCGGCTAGAAGCTCAACAGGCGTTGGAATGTTACCAAGCGCGAATGTCCAAAGTCTTTGATAAGCACGTGAAGCCCCGATCATTTCAAATTGGTGATCTAGTGCTTGCTATAAGGAGACCTATCATCACAACAAGACATATAGGAAATAAGTTTACTCCTAAGTGGGATGGACCCTATATCATCAAAGAAGTCTACACAAATGGAGCATACAAGATCGTCGATCGGGATGGATTAAGGATTGCCCCAATCAACGGCAAATTCCTTAAGAAATTTTATGCATGATAAGTATGTAAAATTCTCCTTATCGCAAGAGCCTAAACTGCACGGTGCTCCTGGCCCGCATGAGCTTAAAAGGTGAACGGCCAAAGAAAATTTTTTTGAACTACGTTATGACTTGATCCCTATACATTATAAAGGGTACGTAGGCAGCTTGAAGGAAACTTTAAGTTCAGTCACATTATTTTGAACTACGTTATGACTTGATCCCTATACATTATAAAGGGTGCATAGGCAGCTTGAAGAAAACTTTAAGTTCAGTCACATTATCAAAAAAAAAATCGTTAATCTTCATTATAGTTAAAGTTATATTCATTGTAAGAATATTTAGACAGTTTAAAAGAGTTAAGTCTAATCTGAGCAGTGAATATATATATTGCATTCAGTCTAAGAAACAAGCATGAAAGGTAAAACATCAAAGGGTGAAGGTTTTATTATTAAAAAAAAAAAGAGAGAGAGAAAGGAAAATTCTTTGCTTGGTAAGGTAAACTAAAAAAAAAACAAAAAATAAACAAAAAATAAGCACTAGATAAAAAGCGCCTCGAATCAAGGAGTCCATTTGAAAGTCTTCAACTCTTCGCGTGTGTTCTCTAAAGATAGGCGGAGTGCAGATAGCATTTTGATCTTTGCATCACCAACAGTAGGAGTACATTCGAGCTTGTCAATGTCCTCACAAACTTTCGAAATCTCAAGCTGCTTTTGGCTTAGGTCCTTGTCATTCTGGCAAACCAAATTGGAAAGGCGGTCAGTCTCTGCACGCATAGTTTGTAGTTCAGCAACCAATTCGGCTTCCCTCGAGGACAATTGTGTGAGCCGGTGCCTAAGAGTATCTGTTTCTTCAATTAGGCAACTTTTGTCAAACCGCAGCGTCTCCACAAATTTTTTTTCGCTTCAGCCAGCTGATCATCTTTGGTTGATTGAATGGAAACTGAAGATTGTATTTGGTTGTGGTTATCAGCATTCCGAAAATAACCATCCAACAGTTTTTTTAAACAGGTCAGGTTGTCTGTGCCACTTGCTGCAATTGCATCAAGGATTTTCTGCATCTCTGGTTCAAGGCTACCAACATGTTCAAAAGGTGTTCGAATAATCTTTTCTCGTAGGCTCTCCCACAAAGTTATGGCAGTCTGTCGTCGAAGACGGGAAATGATATTATCGGCGCAGAAATGGGAGATTTCAGGAACTGGTGTGCCTATTTTCTTTTCAACAGGCCGAAGACACTCGTTAGGGGTCGTCGGACATGATGTCATAACTCCCTTCTCCCGGATTGTGGGCAAGTATTCGATGTGTTTCGTAGAAGGATTAGAAGTTTGAGGGCTTGTCATAGATCCATCGCTGTATTCGCTTCCGTCTTCTCGAGCTAAACTATTCTGGGGAATATAAAAAAAAAAGGAAGGAGCAAAATAGGTTAAATTGATAAAGTAAAAAAGAAAAAAAATGAGCATGGGTAAAGAAAAATGTATATAGGAGGTGACTCAACTGGATGTCCCGTGTCATCAGAAGTACGAAAATTGTCAAAAGTGGTTTCAAGGGATCGACCGTTGTGTTCTGAAGGATCTTTAGGCAGTTTCACTCTTTTCCAATGACGATCTCCTAGGCTTTCATGGTCTTCATCGGATTGGCTCGGAACATCAATGGGTTGGCTCTCAATCAAACGGAGTTATTTACCTCCAAAGTTGGTTCTACCTCGCTTGGGTAGCTTAGGTTGGGCTGGAGGAGGAATTGTGCTATCCACCAATTTGTGGGCATTTTTCTCCAAATAATCTCCATGTTTGTCTCGCCACCAGTTTCTAAAACGAGCAGTGACATGGTCCAGAGGGTTTGGCATGAGAGCTGGGAGAAATACTTGTGACCTTCTGTCACGACGGACACAAACTCTCCAATGATGCAGAACGTTGTCTAAGTTAACCTCTGGAGTTTGCCCAAGATCATTTGGTATGTTTTGATAAAACCCAAACTGGCCACCAAATCGATAAGGGTTGTAGGGTTCGATGATTAACTTGTCTCCACCTCGTGAAGTTACGTAACACGATCTAAGGCTCGAAAAAAATGAGGCGCAGGGAAACTTCGAGGTACTATCACTTCTCATGAATTCATTTCGACCCTCACATTGAAGATTCACGTGCCAAGCTATGGATTCTCCCTTCTGAATTAATTCGCGAGCTTCGTACTCATCAAAGTATATGGCTCCGCCTTCGCCAGAAAAGTCAACCATTCTTGGCCCTCGAACTCTCGATGGTATCGTATAGTTAGTACCAAAATAGTGGGCTAGCCAGCTAGAAACGCAATGCATCGAAAAACAAGCATCCATACGCCCTACAGGTGAGCTGGCCTTTGAGACTTTACCCAACCCATGGTAAATATTAGTCAAAACAGGGACCGTCAGGCTGAAGCCGATTCCTGAAGCCATTAAGCAGGCAGCTCTGAAAACGCTAGGTCGAATATGGTTGGCATTCTCTTGAGGAAATACAAAAGCACAAAGCCAGCATGAAAGGAAGGCCGCCAAATACGTTTGGTCCCACAGTGAATCCTCTATGTTGAGCTCGCGAAATAGGTCCTCCTCTTCCTTCGTCCAGTTGGATGTCTAACTCCTGTGCCATCAGGGTTGTAGGTTGAATGGGAGCGAGAAGCCTTTTTATGCTTACGGCGAGGTGGTTTTTCATACTTATGGTCACCCTTAAACCAGAAGGAAATCCAAGAACTAATCAAAATTTGTGAATGATCAGATCGACCAATGGTTAACACATAATACGCATGAAAGAGATATTCGCAACTTTGAGGGAGATGTCTACCTTCTGGCGTTGATCCGGTTAACTCTTTGAGGCTAGGAATAACCTCTTCATAAAATCTTTCTCTAATGGGTAACCCTCCTAAGGTCCAGAGATCCCATAGAGAAATAGACAATTCTCCACCTTGGGTGTGAAGGGTGTTAGTGGAAGGACACCAGGCTTCGCAGAAAGCACGAATAACATCATTGTTACGATCGTACGTGTAAAGAGAAGCCATCACTGCATCAAGTGAATTGGATCTATGGAGTAATCTTTCATTACGACCAACGACGAATTCCAACCATTCCCAATAGGCAGGGACGAAACCAAACTCTCCAGGAATGGTTAGTACGGGTCCCCATCATGCATCACCCTCTATTATACGGTGCCCCAAGGTTAGCTCGAGGCTCGAACTTGCTTCTTGGTGGTGGATTGGAGATTTCAAAAACCACACTTTTGGATCCAAGGCTGGGTCCAAAGACCTTTCTACGGACCAATCATGTAAGCAGGAAAATTCGCGCAATTCGGACCATTTGCCTACGATATTTCCTGATTTAGGCTCTTCTATCAGAAGGCTGACCCCACTTCTAGAAGGTAGGTTATTATCTCCTAAGATAATGAGAAATCTCTTAGAGTGATGTATGTTTTCTCTAAAGTGCACCATGATCCTTAAAAAAAAAAAAGAAGAAGAAAGAGAAAAAAAAAGAAAAAAAATTGGCAACCTCGATGGTGCCACGTGTCTCCGTCCTCATCGTTGGATCAAATTAATTATTTTTGGTTCAATTAATTATTAATGTTTGAGCTAAAATTTAATTAAGTCCAAAAATAGACTTAATTTGGCCCAAAGGCCCAAATCCAATTAGTTGGGCCCAATGGGTCAGGCCTATGGACCAGTCAAGCCCAAGCCCATAAAGTCCACCCGAGAACTCTATAAATAGAGAAGTTCTCCTCATTTACAAGGTTCAGAAATTTTACACTTAGAGAGCCTAGAGAGAATTCTCCCTACAATCAGAAGACTCCCTAACTCCTGAAGCTGAACCACACACTTGAAGACTGAAGCTCCTTGGAATACATCCATCCAAGTCTTCAACTTCACGTGCATCTACGCGCTCCGCTCCCATACATCAAGCGTACGCGTACAGTTGAGAGATAATCAGAGGATCAAGTACTAGAGATCGAACCACATCCGCATCAGACTTATATAAACACAAGTTCAACTCCACGAAACAAGTTTCTCAGGAAACCTGGTGCGAACAAATTCCTACCCTAAATGTGTAAGGTGACATATTTAACATAAATGTGTAAGGTGACATGTATTTTTAGATGACTAGGCTACCAAATAAGTTAGCTACCCTAAAAAATCTAGGGTCTCAACTTGGTTGAATATAAAAAATCACAATCGCAACCAATCACTTCTTTGTATAATTTAGGAAATGGACAATTTTTTTCAAAGTGTCATCAACATTTTTATTTTCTCTATTTTTTTCCTTTTATCCACCCGTTTTTCATGTAACTATATCAAGTTTCAATTTTCTCGATCATTTCACTAAGAAAAGAAGTTTACGTATTGCTCTTCACTCTATTCTATTCTGAAAACTTCTTAACCCAAAAATAAAACATCTCATGGCAATGTAAAATAAAACTAAAAAAAATGCAAATAAATGCAACCCACAAAGAAAGTAATCTCTAAAAAAATTGCAAATAAATGCTACCCACACAGAATAAGAAAGGACCGAGAGGAAGAGAAAAAAAAAGTATCTCAATGAATCACATAAATATCCCAAACTTGAGGGAACAAAGCACTCAAAACTAGTCTATGTTAAGCAAGATGAAGATGAAGTAGAATGTCAACAATCAACACACCAAAATAGTGAACAACCAAAATCTTGAAATTTTTTAGTTTAAAATCAATTTACCCACTAATTTAAAATCAAAACCCTAGATTTTTTAGAGTGACTGACTTATTTGGCAGCCTAATCATCTAAAAATATAACTCACCTCATCATTCTAAAAGAGTTAAGTGAACCTTAACAACAATATGAATTAAAATAAATACTTTTTAAAAATTTATAGACTAAAACGGATGTATTCAAAAGTTTAGAAACAAAAATATAATAAGACTGATAAATGAAAGTAAAAAAGTATAAACAATTATTTGATTAGACCTATTTATTTAAGACTACCTGCGTGGATCGCCCATACAATAAATGGTTTTGTGGGGTTAAAGGAGAGAGAAAGGGACCATGGTTGTAAGGTTATTAAAAAAAAACATGGAGTGGGTCCTACATAATTAATGGCAGTCGGATTCATGAGCATAGTTGAGATTGGATGTAATCAACATTTGTGGGGGCCACGGTTGAGTGCCACAGCCTCTGCATATATATAAAAGAAAACGTTTTGGTTCTCCATTTTGTCTATTTTATTTAATGATTATATTAGATATTTTCAAAATAGAGTAATAAAATAATAATTTATATGTACATACAAAAAATTG
Organism: Lagenaria siceraria; assembly: GCA_002890555.2. Lineage (NCBI taxonomy): Eukaryota > Viridiplantae > Streptophyta > Magnoliopsida > Cucurbitales > Cucurbitaceae > Lagenaria > Lagenaria siceraria. Next base: position 20,330,839 of record CM016487.1, read on the forward strand.
AAAGTATAATTTAACTCAAATTAAGCTTTAAAATCTAAATTTTCTCCCCACTAATTTTTTTTAAAATTTCTTATACAGATTGTTAAATTAAACCTTCCATCGATTTGAATAAATATATTAAGTGCATGTTTGGCCTAAAAAAAAAAATGTAGGGTTGGAAATGATTTATAAATAGTTTAAATTATGTTTTTGTCATTTTCAAAATCACTATAAAACACGTCTTTGTTCACTCAAAATCGGTTTAAGGCTTGATTTTAGCAAAATTTTTATACAATCAAAATCGATTTTGAATTATTAAAACCATATTTCAGGGTACTTTTGACAATTAAAAAAAAAAAAAAAAAAAAAAAAAAAAAAAAAAAGTTTACCAAAGTAATAAAAGGAAGTGAGAAAGATAAGACATTTACATTATATGTTTTTTAAAAAAAAAAATTAGAATTTCTTACCTTTTCACTCTAATTGATACTCCTAAGGATCGTTTTCTTTAATGTATTAAAGCACATCATAAGAAAAATGTGTAACTTACCTTTCTTTCTTTTTCTTTTTTAATAATGAAAAAATTGTAACTCTCTAATTGTTTTTCAGATTAAAAATGATCATAATCGTGGGTGGGTGCTTTTAATGATTTTTTTTTTTTAAAAAAAAATAAAACGATATAGCCTACCAATTATAATTTATTTATTAGTTTATTATCTATTAATTTCAAGATATTTAATTGTAAATATTATAACAGTTACAAATAATAATATCTTATGTTTTCAAATTTGGTAACTGTTACGGATAATAAATAATTAATTATATTATAAAATGATTGAATAATATGTTAATAATAATTATTAAAATGACATAACTATTATTAGTAAATGTTTAAATGGGTATTTCGATCCAAAATTCTTTTTCACAGATGCTAGCTTTCTGATATAGTTATAGATGAGGTAAGGTATTAAAATTTGAGACGCAAAAACTTATAATTTAATCGAATAAATTATTACATAAAAGCAGTAAAATAAATTGTTATGAAAGGAGGCGATGGAATTCAGGAGTATTATATAAAATCCATGTGTTTTGTCTATATGTTTTCGAGGAGTCCAAGATTAGTCCAAGATTGTTGACGCACGTGACCTGCACGTACATTTTAAAATTCACCAAATCTCATTGAAAAATATTATCCATTGACCAATTAACGCATTAGAAAACTCAACAAACACCTCTTCCGCACATCATTTGCTAATATTCTGTGGTTGAAATTTTCACGCCGTCGCTCACTAGTGTGGATCAAATTTTAATTTCCAAACTTGAAAATTATATTAATTTAAATTCCAAACTAATAATTATATCAATTTAAATTATCAAGTGAGTCAATTTAAATTTTAAATTAATAATTATAACAATTTAAAATCTAAACTTTCGTAAGTGTATCAATTTAAATCTTCTCCTATGTTTTATTTGGTTACAATTATGAAAGTTCATGATTGATATACCTATGAAAGTTTGAGATTTAAATTAATATACTTATGAAAATTTAAGGTTTTAATTGATATAATTATTAGTTTGAGGTTTAAATGGATACAACTCCTAAAATTTAGGGTTTCAATTGATACACATTCTCCAAAGATAAATTGATATTTGCCCAATTTTAAATTTTCAACTAAGACTCTCCTTCAAATTTAGTTCTAAAAATATATGTTAACTGTATAGTTATTTCAATTAAACTTCTAAATTGTTATAACTCAATTAATCTAGGTCATTTATTAAGATTACATTTGAAAAGCGTTCATACATTCAATTCCTATGCTTAGACTTTTTCAAATGCCAGATCAATAAGATGGACGGTTAAAATTGTTGCATCGACAATTTTCAAAAGAAATCTTTTGTTGCATCGACAATTTTCAAAAGAAATCTTAGTTGAGAGTCTAAATTGATTCATTTATAAAAATTTAGGGGTTTAATTGATAGAATTATAAGTCTCTCACGATGTTTATCCAAATATAACGAGTGAATGTTGTAAATTGATACACTTATGAAATTTTAGATTTTAAATTGGGACAATTATTATTAGTTTAGAATTTATATCAATACAAGTCTCAAAGTTGAGGGATGTAAATGGATACTTTTCTTAAACGAAATGTAACTTAATCTATTTATAGTGGGATATATGGGAAATTGTCAGAATTAGCCTCCAAAAGTTTTTATCTTTCAAAACTAGTACTTTTTAGAAAAAATCATTGAAATAATTTTTTTCGGTACATCCAAGTTGAGATTGATCACCGAGATTTAGATTAAAAATTAACTTTTTCATCCTAACGAACATTTTGGGCTTTCCAAGTGAAATCTCCGCCAAGATATTAACATAAGATTCCATATATTTGGACTTTCTTGATGAAATCTTGTGCATGATTAAACCGAGAGATTATACATATTTTCTAAATCTTACTTAATTTTTTGCAAAGTTTGATCTTTCTCAAAATTAAAAATCACAGTGCAATCACCTGAGATCCATTTAGAAAATCTATTTGGATAATTGGCAAATTCATTTGAAAATTTAGAAATTTAAATAATTATATAAAATTTGGTTTAAGATTTGAAAAAATGACCGAGAAAAACTAGTTGAAAGAATTTAATTCTAATTTTTAACTTTTCTTGAAAAGTAATAAATAAATTATTATATCTCTAGTGAACTCTATCAATAATCCAAAATTCAACTATAGATAGCCTCAAATTTTTGTTCTAAAAATTACTGGTTTGAATAAATGGAAGACGTGTTTACGTTAACTTCTCATTCTCTCCTCTATAAAATCACTAAATCAGTAATAATAACAAGGTTTAAAATAATATTTTATGTAAAATTTTAAAATTAACATGAAATATAGTAACTGTTAAATCGAGCATAACATGTCAATGTATTAGCACCAAAAGATTTATGATTCGAATCGGCTAATCTTTAATATACTAAAAAATCTAGTAACTAATATAAGATCGATCTACCGACCATGTTACGCGTTTGTCGTATTTTTTTTTTTTTTTTTTGGTATAATCTGCTGAATCTTTCTCATGAGAATGTTGCCCATGGAAAGTCATAAACATACAGCGTTGTATGTGGACTTGGTAAAGGAGAGGCCCATCGAATCTGTTTTTTTCAATAATGATAATATTCATAATTAAAAATATCTTGCTTTTTTCTTGTCATATTGAAGAGTCGCATTTTTTAATTTTCTTTGGGCATTAGCAAAAAAATTGGTTAATTCCCACCAAATAAATAAAATTAAAAAATAGAAGGGAAAAAAAAAAGTAAAATGAACTTATAAGTTTCCCCTCAAATTTTATTAAGACTTATTCTCTTTTTACTAACCAACCCTTGCTAAGTTCCTTTCAACATATACCATTAATTTTTTTGAAAAATAATAATAATAACATAACAATTTTCAATGCTCTGCTCTAGCTTTGCTGTCAAGTTCGTAAGGTTGCACAAAATCAACTACATCGTAACTTCTTGCATATATTTTATTTTACCATTCAAGATATCCAAAAAACCAAATTAGAAGAAAGATTTTTAAAATTAAAATTGCATCAGCCCCATATCAATTTATCGTAGCCTAACGACAATTCAAGGATTTTCTTTTTTTTTTTTTCTTTCTTTTGGATGCGACCAAAGTTATATATTAGCTAGATAAAGAGAAGATCATGTATAAATAAGTGAGAGATGATATCTAAATTGATATATGAGATGTTGCAAAACTTCCATGTGACAAGCACATGCAAAAGAAGGGGTGAAATTATTATAGAGCCTAAGAGACTCGAGGCCTCTCAACTTCAATGTGTTTGTATATTAGTAAAAAAAAACTCCATTTTAGTTATCAAAATGACTATTTGTTAAATTGGTATGCAAGGTTTAGCCTCCCTCGGATTCAAATTCTTCGGCACACAATTCTTTTAAATTATTATTTTTTTGGTTTATCCTTTTATATTGATCATGACAATACCTTTAAATGTGCAGTAAATTAAAAGAAAAGCAATTATATGAATGACCTTTGAATAATGCAATAAATTAAAATATATTGAATAGAAAATTATTTTTTCAAGATTGTGTTGGAGACCTTGTGCGCTATGCGTTCAATGCAAGGTGGTGAACGCCTGATGATCAACTCAACGCCTGATGTGCGATGAATTGGAATGGTACTATGCGGCGAACTGAACTAGTACTATGCGGTGAACTGGACTGGTACTATGCGGTGAACTGGACGCCTACTATGCGGTAAACCTGCAAAATAAAAGCTCGTTATGGCTGAGTCGCGGAGCTCGCTCTCTTTAAGACGTTTCGCGGCTCTGCCCAAGGTGCTTGCAGTTCTGACTTAATGTCACGCCGTCCCCAGGATAAAACAGCCCAGATAATATTGTCTCGGTCGAAACTCGCACAAGAATCGATCGGTACTCACACTCTTTCTAGATTGCTCGGTATTCAGAGAGAAAAATATTTTGCGTTCTACTTTCAACTAAAGATGGCAGGAATTTATAGTGCGCGAAGCTCAACGGTCGCATGAGGGACGAGCGCTCGGCCACAGAACGTGCGTCGTGCGGTGAGCGCTCGTCCACACCATGCGCACCAAAAAAGACGGCGTGGACGCGAAGACTACGCGACGACCAAAGACTACGTGAACCATGCGGTGAGGGGCTAGACCGTAATTTCTAAAAAATATTTTATTATTTTAAAAAAATAAAATAAAATAAAAACAAAAAGTTACATTTATTGCCACCACGCCACGCCCGACCAACGGCGCGCGTGTGGAGAATCCAACAAGCCCACCATTGCCTATCTCTCACCCTTTCCAAGACATGGGTACCCCTTGGGGCCTAAGCCCATCACTAAAGGGAATGGTAAATAAAGTGAGATCCCAATGCTAAACTAAGCAATGTGGGATTCTCACTTTTCAAAAAACTCATTTTTTCCTTTTGTTTTAAAAACTCTTTTTTTCAACCTATTTTCACCAACAATCCCCCACTTGAAATTTTTTTGAAAGACAGGAAAACGTTTTTGTTCATCGAGCAATTTCAGAATGTATAACACTGTGCATAAGCAAATGTGTCTTACGACTTGAACCTTTACGTAGTGTTTGATGATTCAGATTTTACTAGAGTAACCCTTGGTTTTGAACTCTATCTCTGACAACATCTCACACACAGCATTACTAGAGTGTAGTTCGAAAAGCCTGTGCTTTGACGTCATGCACGTGTATCCCAGTCTAGTGAATGCTCTAGAGAATTTGCCTAAAATTCTATAGGAAGCGGCCTACACTTCCACATTCACATAGGTGAGTCTATCAAGGGTACTCCTGTAGCTAGGTACTCCACTTGACATCAAGTATAGATCTCATTAAGAACTAAGTTCAACCTATCATTCGCTTCAAGATATCATGCCAAAACTCTAGGTCCTAAGAAGGGAACTCTATATTTATTTGCATGATTCACTACCTATCACTTGTGATTAGTTATTACCCTTTGAACCTGTTTCTTGGAATCTCCAATCTACAGGTTGGGTTTTCCTCACTCGTGATTCATCTTTCTATAGGCAGGAGTCTCATCCTTTCTGAGGTTTTGAAAACCTTTTCTCTGGCCAGTCCTTTCGTCAAAGGATCTGCCAAGTTCTCATCAGTCCGAATATGATCCGCTCTGACGGCACCAGTAGTGAGGAACTCTCTAATGGTGCTGTGTTTACGACGTATTTGTCGTCTCTTTCCGTTATAATAACGGTTCTGGACTTTTGCGATAGCTGCAGTACTATTACAATGGATCAAAATGGCTGGTACCGGCTTTTCCCATAAGGGAATCTCTGATAGCAAACTTCTAAGCCAGCCTACTTCTTCACTGGCTGTTGCCAATGCTATCATTTCTGACTCCATCGTTGACTGGGCTAATATAATCTGTTTCTTAGATTTCCAGGAGATAGTTCCACCAGATATATTGAAAATATAGTCGCTGGTAGCCTTCGAGTCATCCGAGAGGGAGTTCCAATCAGCATCGTTGTAGCCTTCCAGGACAGCGGGAAATGTTTGATAGTGTAATCCTAGGTTCTGGGTTTTCTTTAAATACCTCATAACCCTTTCTATGGCATTCCAATGTTCTATACTAGGTCTCCTTGTAAACCTACATAGTAAACCTATGGCATAAGCTATGTCCGGTCTAGTGCAATCAGCAGCATATCTAAGACTGCCTATGATGCTCGCATACTCGGATTGATTAACATTGTCACCAGTGTTCTTGAACAACTTTACACTAGAATCATAAGGAGTACAGGCAGGTTTACAATCAAAGTAATTGTATTTCCTAAGAATCTTTTCCACATAGTGAGATTGATCTAAGGAAAGTCCCTTTTCCGACCTAGTGACTTTTATGCCTAAGATTACACTTGCTTCTCCTAAGCCTTTCATATCAAAGTTTGCACTCAACATAGATTTTACTTTATTAACGACGTGCAAATTTGAACCAAATATTAACAAATCATCTACATATAAGCAAAGGATTGTGCTAAGATTATTTTCAAATTTATAGTAGATGCATTTGTCAATTTCATTAACTTTGAAACCTTCAGAGAGAATAAGGTTGTCAAATTTCTCATGCCATTGCTTAGGAGCTTGTTTCAGGCCATAGAGATATTTATCTAACTTACAGACTTTGTTTTCCTGACCATAGACTACAAAGCCTTCTGATTGTTCCATATAAATCTCTTCTTCCAAATCACCGTTTAGGAAGGCAGTCTTTATGTCCATCTGATGTACTACGAGGTTGTTTAAAGCGGCGAGAGAAAACAGTACTCGAATGGAAGTGATTCTAGTGACAGGTGAAAACGTGTCAAAGAAGTCTATGTTTTCTCTCTGTCTGAAGCCCTTGGCTACTAACCTAGCTTTAAACTTGTCTATGGTTCCATCAGGTTTAAGTTTCTTCTTCAGGATCCACTTACACCCTATGGCTTTGCAACCTGGGGTAGGTCTATTAAGTGCCAAGTTCTATTTGACACTAGAGAGTCCATTTCGTCATTTATAACTTCTTGCCATAAGTTGGCGTCTACAGAGGACAGTGCTTCCTTAAGGTTTCTAGGATCTTCTTCTACATTGTAGGTCTGGAAGTCGTCTCCAAAGTCTTTGACTGTTCTTGTCCGTTTTCTCCTTCTAGGCTCAGAAACGGCTTCCTCAGAAGAGGAAAGACTTCTAACGGGAGGTAGACTACTGGAGCTCGCGCCCCCACTATTTCTAGATTTAAAGGGAAACATATCCTCAAAGAAGTCGGCATCTAACGATCCAATGACTACTTGGTTTGTAAGATCATAGAACCTATAAGCTTTACTATTCACGGCATAACCTATAAAGACGCACTCGTAGGCCCTACTAGCAAGTTTTTTCCTTTTTGGGTCAAGAATCCTAACGTAGGCTAAGCACCCCCACGTTCTAAAATAGGTCAAGTTTGGTCTTTTATTCTTAAGGATTTCGTATGGTGAAGTTGTGTTTTTAGATTTTGGAATTCTATTTAGGACATAACACACGGTAAGGAGAATTTCTCCCCACCAATAAGACGCTGCTCCTGAATTAAGGCGAATAGCAACTACTAGCTCGGCTAAAGTTCTATTCTTCCTTTCAGCTTTACCGTTCATTTCAGGAGAGTAAGGCGCAGTCTTTTCATGTATTATTCCATGTGAGTTATAAAAGTTATTAAAACTGTCTGAGTCATACTCAGTTCCCCTATCACTACGAAGTCTTTTAACCTTTCTATTATACTGGTTTTCTATTTCAACTACAAAAAGCTTGAAAGCATCAAACGCATCACTTTTATTTTTCAACAAATAAACAAAAGTGAAATCAGAGCAATCATCTATAAACGTGATAAAATAATGTTTGCTATTTCTAGTCAAAACACCATCAAATTCACATATATCCGAATGAATTAAATCTAGAGGCTCAGATTCCCTAAGTACAGATTTATGCGAGGTTTTTGTTATTTTAGCCTGACTACAAAATTCGCATTTCTCAAATTCAATTGAAGATAACTTAGGAATCATATCTAGCCTACTCATGTTACTAATTATGCGATTATTAACATGACAAAACCTAGCATGCCAAACATTAAATGAAGACAACATATACGCAGAAGAATTTGTTTTATTAATTTCAACATTTAATTTAAACATGCCATCTGTTACATATCCTTTTCCTACAAACATGTTGTTTTTAGTTAATGTGTACAAATCTGCCCCTATTGTTTGTGTGAAGCCAGCCTTGTTGAGGAGGTAGCCCGAGACCAGGTTCTTTCTTATCTCTAGAGTGTGCAGGACATCCCTCAGAGTGAGCGTCATTCCGGAGGTAAACTTCAGCTCCACCTCGCCCGTTCCAGCAACTCTTGACGAGTGGTGATCCCCCAACAGAACATTCTTATCCTTAGTTTCAGTGTATGTTTTAAATTGACTAAGGTCGTGGCAGACATGGCGCGTGGCGCCCGTGTCTATCCACCATCCCTCAGAACCACCGATCACATTTACTTCTGTGATCATGGCTACTAACAACTCTTCCGTCAGGTTCACCTGCCCAGCAGGACGACGCCTGTTCCTACATTTCCTAGCCATATGTCCAGGTTTATTACAGTTAAAACAGAGGAACTGTACCGTTTCTCCTGAGGGGGGTCTCTGTCTCTTCTGGTTCTGTTGGTTGCTGGATCCGCGATTCTGACCTTTCTTTTTATTTCATTTCTGCTTCTGGTCAGGTTTCACGGCGGCTGGGGCGGGTTTCCTCGGCATGGAGTTTACCTCCTCCTTCTGGTCCTGCTTCCGGGCATCCTCCTCGATCCTCAGACAGGTGATCAGGCTCTCCAATGAGAATTCATTGGTCTTGTGCCTCAACGTATTTTTAAAATCCTTCCACAGAGGAGGCAATTTGTGAATAATAACAGCAATTTGAAATTGCTCGTTCAGAGGCATACCTTCGCTGATTATTTCATGAGCGATTTTCTGCAGTTCATGGGACTGGGCCTCCACAGACTTGTCGTCCGTTATCTGAAATTTCAGGTAACGGCTGACAGCATATTTCTTCGACCCAGCCTCCTCAATGTCGTACTTTTTCTGCAGTGCCTCCCAGATATCTTTCGCCGTCTTCATAGAACTGTAATAATCATACAGATCATCAGTCAAACCATTTAATATAAAATTCTTACACAAGAAATCCTTTTCTTCCCAGTCAGCGGCTGCCTTGATCTGCTCATCGATTGGATTTTTCTCCGGGACTTTTGGTTTTTCCGTCTTGTAGGTATCATCGACCTTCTTGACGGTGAGGAAGAACATCATCTTCTGTTTCCACCGCTTGAAGTTCGCTCCTTCGAAGCGGAACGGTCGGTTGAGATCGGAGACCATGATGTCGGTTTGGGCCATTACTACTGCGGCAGATGGATAACGTCTTAAAATTGCTGGAGACCTTGTGCGCTATGCGTTCAACGCAAGGTGGTGAACGCCTGATGGTCAACTCAACGCCTGATGTGCGATGAACTGGACTGGTACTATGCGGTGAACTGAACTGGTACTATGCGGTGAACTGAACGCCTACTATGCGGTGAACCTGCAAAATAAAAGCTCGTTATGGCTGAGTCGCGGAGCTTGCTCTCTTTAAGACGTTTCGCGGCTCTGCCCAAGGTGCTTGCAGTTCTGACTTAATGTCACGTCGTCCCCAGGATAAAACAGCCCAGATAATACTGTCTCGGTCGAAACTTGCACAAGAATCGATCAGTACTCACACTCTTTCTATATTGCTCGGTATTCAGAGAGAAAAATATTTGCGTTCTACTTTCAACTGAAGATGGCAAGAATTTATAGTGCGCGAAGCTCAACGGTCGCATGAGGGACGAGCGCTCGGCCACAGAACGTGCGCCGCGCGGTGAGCGCTCGTCCACACCACGTGAGCCGAAAAAGACGGCGCGGACGCGAAGACTACGCGAACCATGCGGTGAGGGGCTAGACCGTAATTTCTAAAAAATATTTATTATTTTAAAAAAATAAAATAAAATAAAAACAAAAAGTTATATTTATTGCCACCTCGCCACGCCCAACCGACGACGGCGCGCGTGGAGAATCTAACAAGCCCACCATTGCCTATCTCCTCACCCTTTCCAAGACATGGGTACCCCTTGGAGCCCAAGTTCATCACTAAAGGGAATGGTAAGTAAAGTGAGATCATAATGCTAAACTAAGCAATGTGGGATTCTCACTTTTCAAAAAACTCATTTTTTTCTTTTGTTTTAAAAACTCTTTTTTTTTTAACCTTTTTTCACCAACAGATTGAGTTACAAGTTTAGTCTTTAACGAACTTGTATTTATTTGGTCTATGAACTTTAAAAAGTGTTAACTTAATTAAACTTTTAATTTGTGTGTATTAAGTCTAACTTTCAATTTTGTGTCCAATAAATTTCTGAATTTTTAATTTTATGTGTTTAATAGATTAATAGGTCATTAGCTATATTCGAAAGTTTCTAAAATTCATGGATCTACTAAAAAGAAAATTGAAAGTTTAAATTTCATTAGACATAAATTCAAATTTATATCTAATTGATCAATTATTTTTTTTAAAAAAAAATCATGGATGTCATGAAATTGAAAGTTTATAGACCTATTAAACACACAATTGAAAGTTCATGAACTAGATTTAAAATTTAATTTTTTTAGTTATTTTAAGGCATGTTTGGGAGTGATTCTCACATAGCTAAAATCATTTTTGTCATTTTCAAAATCACTTTAAAATATGTTTTAATCATTCAAAAACAATTTTGATGATATGAAAATGGCATTTAAAAGTGTAAAATTAAATATTAAATTAATTTTAAGCGATCAAATACGTATTTCAAAATAATTTTGAACACGATAAAAGTAATTTTAATCATTTTAAAATCACTCTTAAACATACATTCACTGTACAAGAAAAACATTGATGTTACTCCTATTCAATTTCAATGGAGACTACAAGAAAATCAAGTATCTCAATCACTCTATTGCGACAGAGATAGTTAAAAATCGTGTTGACATATCACAACCATTATGTTATCTTTACAATAATGTGATAGTGTAGAGATATGTGAAGAATCATTGGCTTACATACGAATTACCACTAACATTTTTTAACCATATTCTTAGATGAAAAAAAAATTGAGATAAAATTTGATTGGAATCTGAGATAAAATTTGGAATATGGCCAAATTTTAATTTGTGGTAAATTTGGGATATTATCCACAATTTAATTTGAAGATAAAATCGAGAGATTTGAACTTGTGATAAAATTTGGAATAAGGCCAAATTTTAATTTCAGATGAATTTAAGATCCAATCTACAATTTGATTCGAGGATAAAATCTGTAGAATTGAATTTGAAATAAAATTTGGAATATGGCCAAATTTTAATTTGAGATCAATTTAAGATCCAATCTACAATTTGATTTGAGGATAAAATCTGGAGATTTGAATTTGAAATATGGTCAAATTTAATTTAAGATCAATTTAAGAACTAATTTACAATTTGATTTGACTTAGAATCTCATTAAAATTTTACAAGGAAATAAGATTTCAATAGGAAATCGAATTAAGATTTGAATCCAACATCTTCCTAAGAAATCTAAGTTGAATTAGGATTTGGACTACATTCATCTATTGTGCAGTTCAGACAACCCCCAATAAAAATCTATTTGTGATAAATTTTTGGTTAAATTGCAAATTTAGTCCTTATGATTTGGAAAAAGTTAGAGTTTAGTCTCTATCATTTAAAATTAGAATTTAGTCTTTATGGTTTGATAAAATCCTCATAAATAATCTCTAAAGTAGGATTTTTTTTTTCAAACTATATATAGGAACTAAATTCTATTTTTCTCTAAATGATAGGGACTAAATTCTAACATTTAAAACTATAGGAACTAAATTTTAATTTTTCAAATCATAAGGACCAAATTCATAATTAGTTATAATTTTTTCTATAAAAAAATTGAATTATTTTTAGTTTTTGCCCTTGTTTAGGCATGCAAATTAAATGGTATAAAAAATGATGATCTTTGACTTTGGTCATATGCCCGTCTCATTCATATTAATTATCTTTAGACTTTCTCCCGCACACATCTCATGAAGAGAGTGGTATCATACATGCGTTGTATATGTATGAAAGTCTAAATTAGTTGTTAGGATTGTAGAGCCTAACCTTCAAATAAATTCCATTTATGCCTAAAATTTAAAGTCAAAATAGCCTAAGTGCAAAGTATATATTAGAATGCCATAATTAAGCATCGTACCAAAAATAATGCGACGTCCTTTGCTCATGAAGGTTTATTATTAGTTAAATTATAAATTTGATGCTTATAGTTTGAAGAGTGTTAAAATTTAATCTTTTATGATTTTAAAAATTAGAATTGAATCTTTATAGTTTGGTAATACCTCATAAATAGTCTTTATAGTTTGGTAAAAACTTCATGAAATAGTTAGGAACTATTTAAGAGAGTTTTATAAAATCTTAGAGACTAAATTTGTAATTTAACCTCTATAATCTCATTATTATGTTAGATTTTGAAATCAACAATTTGAATTCTTTTTTATTGAAAAAATTATTCGAGGAAGTTATCACAGTCAATTTTACATAGTTGCAGATGGTAAATGATAAATTACAAAATTACCTAAAATTTATATTCTATAATTATGGAAGATAGATTTTCGAATCGAAGTGAAATGATTATTAAGAGATGCTTAAATTATTAATTTAACAAATGTAAGAGGCTTATTGAATAAATTTTTCCCTTAAAAGGATGATCAAGAGACATTTGGATAACTAATAATTTTGAGTGACAAATCTCTATTGTTCCATTTATTACTATCTCATTCCTTTAATTATCATTAACATTTAAATTTTATTGTGTTATTCCTTACATTTTAGAGATTGTTCCATTTGTATTAAAAGAATAACTATGTTGGCTCATCTAAAAAGGCATTTTAATTCATGCTATTATATGATTCTATTTAATGTGTCCACCTATTTTGATAAATATTAATTTGGAGTTGTCAAAATATGCAAAACTCAATAGTAATATACACGTATTATTTTTTTTTAGGTCAAAGGTTTAAATTCCTCATCTCTTATTTGTTGTACTGAAAAAACATTGATTTGTTGTCATTTAAAATATAGCTAAGTGGATAAGACACCAATTATTGTCTTGAAGGTCGATAATTTATTTTTTTACTCTTGTAATTGTTGAACATGAAAAACAATCGTAGTTACAACGTTATACAAATGTAGCTCAACTAACACGTGATATTTTAAAAAAAAAGCTTCTTTATATGAAGCTTGAGGAAGAAGAAAAATGCCCATCCTCATAGCTAGTCTAGGCCTATATGACATATGCTCACATCCACATATAATATGAAGAAAATTTTACACTATTATTATATTGATTGTTTATAATATCAACATCATTTAAGTATGATGTGAATTTCATAATAAATTATATGACTAGTTGTAAATGGAAATATGTAAACACGTACTATTGTAATAAAAAAAATTAAAATTATCACATTTTTCATTACTAAGAGATTGAAATATATATTTTAATAATTCTGAGAAGAAAACAGAATTAGATTTACAAAAAATAGAATAATCTTAAAATTCAATCCCTAGGATGAAATTTAAATTTAGAGAAAGATTAAATTTGTAACAGCTAAACTTGTCATACTTATCCTATCAATTTTCATCTTAAATTTTTAATTTTATCGAATTCAAACTTAAATTTAATTAAATATTACAACTTATATTCTATTCAAATTTTACTAATTCACTTATTAATTTTAACAAAAAGCAATGTAAAAATTTTCGTGTGCTAATTAATTTTTAATAATATCAAGTTTCATACTAACTTAAATTTTATTAATTCACAAACTTTCTTAAAATAAAGAGAGAAAGATTAATGCACAAACTAACTATCGAATAACTTTGTCAAAACCTATAAAATTTAACTCTATCATTGTCTTTTCCTGAATTTTTTTAAATTTTATATTATGCATATGTTTTATATTTCAGTGAAAGCATATAAGAATACATTTTTAACAAACTTTTAAATGAAAACTCATTCAAAGAAAAAAACCACACCACTTTTTTAAATCTTTTAAATAAAAAACTACAATGGTAACAATTATCTAAATTTTAGACACAATTGGATAAAATTAAAAGTTTAGACGTAAAAATCAACTACTAACCAAAAGAGAAAAAAAAAGAAGCTAAATTATAACAACGTCCTTGAACTTTGCCATTTATTTAAAAAGTACCCTTGTACTTTTTAAAGTTGCAACATTACTTCTCAACTTTTATAAACATTTCAAAACTAATATTAGAATTGAAATTCTTTAGAATTTTGAATAGAAATCAAGACTTAAAATTGTACATGACTTAAACCGATATTGTGATTCAAAATTTCATTTTAGGTTATTACCACACCATTTCATACCTTAATTTTCGTCTAAAATTTTAAAAGAGTTATACTCCTAAAGGTATTTTTGAAACGTTTACGAAAGTTTATGATTAATATTGTAAGTATAGGAGTATTTTTTAAAATAAATGCAAAATTCAAGTGTTTTTTTTTGAGGAAATTACTATAAACAGAAAAAATATCAAACTATTTATAAATATAAAAAAATTTCACTGTCTATCGGTGATAGACCGCGATAGAATTCTATCGCTCAAGCAAATAAATTCTATCGCTTGAGTGATAGAAAGCGATAGAATTCTATCGCGATCTATCAGTGATAGACTGTAAAATTTTTCTATATTTGTAAATAGTTTGACTCATTTTTCTATATTTGAAAAGAGTTTTTTTATTTTTTTTTATTTTTTATAACTTAACAAAAACGACGAAAGTAAAATAATAATAGTAATAATAAATTCCCTTGATATAATTTATTGCGCGTGAATATTTAAACTACATTCCCTTCACTGACCCTCCAGGAAAATTATTCGTCTCTGGAAGCATCGCCATCGGCAAATCGCGGCTGGCCAGCTTTAATGTACTGCTTGGTCAAGCAATCCTTATCTCCACGCGGCGGAGCAAAGCTGCGGATAATTCCTATGGTGAACTCATAATGTGGGGCATCCTCCTCTCTAATCGATTCCACCCGGTTGCATTATTATTTTTTTTTCACTGTTTTTCCTCTTCTGTATCGGCCGACGATTTCCAAACGGAACTCGTTAATTTTTTTCTTACATTGTGAATCGACCCATAAATAACCCACCATGAAAAGTAATCTCCATTTCTTGCTGAAATTAAGCGAGGAAGCTTCTCAGCTCATGATTCCAACAAAGTCAAAAGGTAAACCCCATTACTTTTTGCTTGTATATTTTTTGAATACTATTAAAAGATAATAGAACAAAGTAAGGGAATGACAGGTCTAAGATAATTGTCAAATGCCCACCATATTTATATATGGGAAGTACAATCCGAATAAGCAATGAGCAACTCGTCCTGTTAAAGCCAACCAACCTTTTCTTTTTTTCCTTGTTCATTTTAATTTCTTCTTAAATTTGTGTTTATATATATAACTCATCTGTAACTGCAAAAAAGCAGACTTGGGTTCTGTTAAAGATGAAGTTTGGGAAGGAGTTTTTGTCCCAAATGGTGCCAGAATGGCAAGAAGCGTATTTGGATTACGATCATCTGAAAGCAATTTTGGCAGAAGTAAGCATATCTAAGCAGCCAAAAGCTTCAGATGTCTCAGGCAAGCTAAAGAGAAAGGTGTCTTTGTACAGAGCTTTCAGTGGGCTTACAGGGCGGAGACATTCTCCAAGGAAGCAGGATGATGCAATAATTACAAACATAGTTCAGAAGGGTTCTGAAGAGAGCTATCAGAGTATGTTCTTTATGTCATCAGACCGAGGAGGTGAAAATGAGGTGGTATTCTTTAGGAGACTTGATGATGAGTTCAATAAAGTGGTGAGGTTTTACAAGAAGAAAGTGGGGGAGCTGATGGTGGAGGCAGAGGAATTGAGCACACAGATGGATATTTTGATTGCTCTGAGGATAAAGGTGGAGAAACCAGATGTTGCTTTCGAAGATGCTGATGAACATGTCAATCTAGCAGGAAGTGCAGTCTCCTCAACTTCTACTTCAACTGTTAATTCCATCAATGGAAGAGCTACAGGTAAGTTAACAGTGTTCTTGTGAAATTGAAGACAAAAAGCCATAAATGTTTTAACAGTTGGAAAAGTGATCTTTAGTTATAAATGCTGTAGGGCAAGAAAATTTGATTTTGTTTTTTACTGTCTAGATTGTGTTTTTGAAGGACGGTCACGCTTGGAAACGACTCAAGAAGTTGAGATGGCAGACGAGGCAACTTCGGTAGATGAAGATATGGAAGCAAAAGAGGCAAAAAGTTACCGCAGGAAGGGGAGTAAGGGAACAATTCAAGCCATTCAAGAACTCAGGCCAGCTTCATTAGACTTGTTACCCCACGTACGGATTAATATCTCTCCCGAAACACCAGTATCAACTTTAAAATACATGGTTGCGAGTTCTAAGGCTCGGTTATCATATAATAAGACAGAGTTGAGGAAGTCAGAAGAATTGATGACTCGGGCCTTGATCGAATTCTACCAAAAGCTTCAAGTTCTAAAAGGCTACAGGTAATAGTAATACATGAGTCTTGATATCATAGTGTAGATTATATTTCTTCATTGTTGAATTTGTCAACATATAAACAGCTTTATTTCTTATGGATCCACAGCTTCTTAAATACATTGGCTGTTTCGAAGATCATGAAGAAGTATGATAAGGTCTCCACAGCTTCCCGTCTATTTACTTGAAATGAATTACCTTTTTGCTTCAAGTAATTCTGAATCTCTGATTTTGTCAATACAGATAACATCACGTAAAGCATCAAAGGTCTATTTAGAAATGGTGGATAAATCTCCTCTTGGCAGCACTATGGAGGTCTGTTACAATTCCTGAAATTTCATTGTGGTATAATTAGCCAATTCTCACCTGAAGTCTTTCCTCTTCAAAATGTTTCTGTACTGCCACAGGTCACAAGGCTCATAGAAAGAGTGGAGGCTGCTTTCATTAAGCACTTTGCAAATGGAAACCGAAGAAGAGGAATGGACATTTTGAGAAGAAAAATCAGAAGGGAAAGACATGGAATTACATTTTTCTCAGGTAATAAGACTTGTTAGAGCTTAGAGCAAAAGCTGATTTCTTTCAAGCTTGAGCTCATGGATTTTCCCAGAATGTTTATTAGAAACCTAAAGGAATAATGATTATTTTATTGCAATGTCTTATACTCTCAAATTTGAATTGAATACCTGCAGGTTTTTTCTTCGGCTGTGCTGCTGCACTTGTAGTTGCCATTATTTTAGTCATACACCTAAGAAATATCTTTGAGAGCAAAGGGCGCAGCCAGTTCATGGATAATGTATTTCCTCTATATAGGTTAGATGATGACTTTGATGTTTCGATACATCATGCTTGTAAAAATACTATTAGTAACTTTATTACCATTTTAATGTTGATAAAGTTGTTGCCTTTTTAATGTACATATGTGTTTATATTTATGTTTACTTTTTCAGCTTTTTTGGTTTCATCGTCTTGCACATGTTGATGTACTCTGCAAATATATACTTTTGGAGGCGTTACCGTATCAATTACACATTTATGTTCGGCTTCAAGCAAGGAACAGAGTTGGGTCATCGGGAGGGCTTTTTTCTTAGTTCAGGTCTTGCAGTGCTCACATTGGCTTGTGCTCTCTCACATTTGGACATGGAGGTGGACCCGGAAACCAGAAGATTTGAAGCTATAACCGAGTCAATTCCTCTAGCTCTACTCACTGTAAGCTCCATCATTCATTGTGTAGTGCATGTCTCAAACATTTCTCTCTTCATGCTCTAGTTATTATATTAAGAGTGATAGCCATATCTAAGTTGGAGTCATTTTGCAGGCTGTTCTTCTTATAATATTTTGTCCTTTTGATATCATATTCCGTTCCAGCCGCTTCTTCCTAATTCGTAGTGCATTTCATTTGGTCTGTGCTCCGTTCTACAAGGTAGTCTTGGGAAGAGAAATTTCACAAATATGTCTTTCTACTTTTGAGCGAAAAAGTTTATGGTCAGTGCTAATTCAAATTTGCATTTTGTCTTTAGGTTACACTCGATGACTTTTTCTTGGCAGATCAGCTTACCAGCCAGGTTTGACATTAATCTCCTTTAAGATTTCTGCATGTTTCATTCTCCTAGAAATCTTTATGCATCAAGGTTAATACAGTTACAATTTCACATCAGGTGCAAGCCTTCAGAAGTTTAGAATTCTATATTTGCTACTACGGGTGGGGTGACTTTATACGAAGAACGAATGCGTGCTCTCAGAGCAACATATTTGAAGCTTTCTACTTTGTTGTTGCAATTATTCCATATTGGATTCGTACTCTTCAGGTAATCGGCTGTGGTTTAACAGATATTTTTCCAATGTATCAAATCATCAGAGCTAAGGTTTTTTTTTAATGGTTGCAGTGCCTTCGGCGCTTGATCGAAGAGAAAGATGTAAGGCATGTGTTTAATGGACTGAAGTACTTCTCAACGGTCATTGCAGTTGCAATGAGAACAGGCAATGATTTAAATATGGGGATGACTTGGAGAACCTTGGCTGCAGTTAGTTCTGCTATTGCAACAATTTCAGGCACGTATTGGGATATAGTATGTGACTGGGGTCTTCTGCGACGAAACTCAAAAAATCCATGGTTGAGAGACAAACTACTGATATCCAACAAGAGTGTCTACTTCGCAGCAATTGTAAGAATATTACTTTTTTTTTTTTAATCTTTGAAAAACAGCTTTCTGCTATTATTTTTAGAAAGTAAAAGTAGCTTGGAATAGGAAACTATGGTGAATCTCAGTTGATAATTATCTCTGGAATCTGGATTGCAGGTACTGAATATCTTGCTACGACTTGCTTGGATGCAATCAGTATTGGGTTTTAGGGAAGCTCCATTCATCCATAGGCAAGCCTTAATTGCCATTGTCGCCGTGTTGGAGATTATTCGACGAGGAATCTGGAATTTCTTCAGGTATGTCCTAAGTTCCTTGATCATCCGAGCCAGGGAATGAATTTAGAAACGTTCTCCTGAAAGGTAGTAAAACATGATAAGAACGAAGTTTTGTACAACTCTGTAATCAAAGTTCAACTAGTTTCTGCGTTCTAGTAGTGTCAATGCAAAAAAAAAGGTTGTTACTTGTGATAATTAAGACTTGTGGATTTTGTACTCATCAGGTTGGAGAACGAGCACCTAAACAATGTGGGAAAATACAGGGCATTCAACTCTGTGCCACTTCCTTTCGACTACGACGAGATGGCAAGATGAGGACCCGCTAATGAAGTTCTCTGAGATATCGTTTCAACTGATTTTTTTTATTCTTACACATGGTTTGGTTTTCTTTATACTTTAGATCAAATGTAAAAAGTAAATTGTTGCCCATTATATTGAAAGAGAAATAGGGTTAGTCTAGCCTGAGAATCTGTAAAAAGGAAAACAGAAAAGTATAAAGATACATGAATTGATGATTTGGGTTGATAATTCGAGTTCATTTGATATGAAGAATAACCAGATGAACGCATAACAGCTTGTCAATTCTCCACACATTCGTAGAACAAGAACTTATTTCGGCCACTAGATCCCCCATATCTGGATCAGCCAATTGAATTCTATACATTGACTGTACAAAATTAGATATATCTCATTCAAATCTAATTTGTGTACAAAGTTGAAAGGTGAACTCTTGACAATAAAAAAGATATCAAAACTCAGTTACACAGAGAAGGAAGAAAAATAACTATTCATCATCGTCATCAACTTTAGGCAAAGAAGCCAAAGAGTTTGAGGGAGAGTTCTCATCTGTCACAGCACCGGTACTCTCATCGTCCTGACTCTTAAAGAGAGAAGAAAACGACAAAGGATTATTGGTCGAACTTTCTTTTTGTAGGCCACGAATGGCTGTCATTGCAGCAACAATACTTCGATATAAATCCTCACTTTCCTCCCCAAGATCTGAAGGTGTCTTAGCGGTAATAACTTTGGAGTTATCAAATATAGGATTCGGGTCAACTCGTAAGGCTGGGGTAGATTCAATGACTTCTGCTTCCAACGGGAAGAGTAGCTCAAGGTTTGCCTCGCATTGATGAACCAGGCTTGTGAGGAGTTCTGTTGTAAAGAACGGTTGACGTACTACGAGTTGCATGTAAGGAAGACGCAACAGTTCGCCCGTTCGTTTATCATACTTCTTCAAAATTTTTATCAGCCCTTTATAGCCAATTTTGAAAACAATGCAGTAAAAATGCTTGTGTCTGAGTTAGAACATGAACCAAAAGAATCTAAAATGCACCAGGGACCAAAAGTCAGTGTAAGCATTCTAAAGTTGAACAATTTACAAGTCGCAACCTTCTTCCATAGGAAAACGCATGATAATAATGATGTAGGTGATATGATATTTATATACATTGATCTATTGCTTTACCTCTGAAAGTCATTTACCTGCAAAATTCAGCGAGCTATAGTTTTTCAGAAGCACCATTCCTCCATGAATAGAAACAAAGTCCTTACGAATATTCATCATTTCTTCACTGAATTCATTCTCTGATGTAAAAGCACCTCCCCTGCTGCTCTTTTCCCTGACATGATCAATTCTTTGCTTTAGCTCCTGCGCCAATTGAACTCGAGTATCATTAGAGTTATGACTGCCTGAAACCTTTCTGATCTAGATATGAAATATAGCATAATGCAAATTTAATCAAAAGCTATTCTGTTCCAATTGCTAAGGAAGTAAGTTATGTTTGTAACATTTTAGGTTTAAAAGAACAAATATAATTTCAGACTTAAATAACCTGTTTACTAATCAGTAGAATTTTTCTTCTGGAAATGGTTTTCAAATGTTAAAATCTGATCAGAAAATGGAACCAACATTGTCCCACCACTCATCAATTATTTTGATCCTTCAACTTTCAAGTTTGTTCTATTTTGGTTTTCAAACTTTCAAAATATCTATTTTAGTCTCTAAACTTTTAAACAATCTAAACTTTTAAGCAATCATTTTGGTTCTTGTTACCTTAAATTCACTCTGTCCAATTTTCATCTTTAACTTATTGGGCTTGAAATCATGCCCATATTAACAAGCTAGTACATAAACTCGAGATCACGTCATTAATTTGTTAAAATTGGATTAAACTAGACATTTTAAGAGTTAGGAGGCCAACATAAAACAAGTTGAGAGTTCAAGGAGACACTTTGAAAGTTCGCGTACCAACATAAGATTTAAACCAAAGAAAAAATCCAAGTGCTTTTTTTTTTTTTTATTATGCAAAGTCCAAGAATTTATTCCTGAAAATAATTTCCAAAAAACATACTCAACCAAAGCCCTAGACAATGGTTATCCCGAAAAAAAAATGAAAAAGTTGTAGAAGCAATATTATACTATCATTTAATCTTGTGTAATCTTGTGTTCTACCAAGCAGAACGGCACATTTGGCAAATGTAGCTTTCCCTTCTGCTTGACATTCTCATGCTACATGAGAAAAGGAAAAATCTTAATGTGCAAATGTTGAGTTGGGAAAATAAAATACTAGGTACAGAAGAACAGGAAAAACATTTGAAAGCAAAAAAATAAAAATAATAAAAGTAATAATAATTAAAAAAAAAAAAAAACCTTCATTTTATTAATTTTTCAATTATTTCAAGAAGGGATTTGAAAAACTTGTACAAACTGTAGGATGCCAACAAAACACATCAACACTATTGATACCGACCATCCATAAAACAAACGAGGTTACATTTTACCAACGTTATCTTTTTCGTATTCAAACAAATAGATTAGAAATGCTGATGATGACAGAATTGGTTAAAGTATCACATATAAGTGGATGGAAAAATGCAGGAGGTGCAAAAGAAACGAGATATGCTCCTTAAGAAACCGGACAAAATTTCAATTCGATTTGAAGATAACCTTGATAAATGCAGGTAGCAAATTTTGGTGCCCTTAACCATTAAACTTAAATTGCCTGGGCAGAATGATAAATGAAGCAAATATGAGCAGAATGCATTCATTTGTGCTCAAAATTGGTAGCCTCTAGTACTCAAGAGTCAGAATGATGGCAATTTATTTGAATATCTAATCTTGAAAAAAAATTTTAAGACAAAGTTTAGAAATTCAACAATGTACTCTGTCATGGCTAATCTATAATCCAGGGAGACGGCAGCTGTAGTTGAAGCACATTAATCATACGCTCAAATTCTACAATCTCAACTAGACTGCAGACATGGATGGCCCAATCCCTACTGTCATCCAAAAGGACCAAAACATCGGACATGATGCACATTTCACCACTTCAATTAGTTCAAATCACTTTTGACATTTTAACAATCACTCTAAAAGCTTCTTTTAATCATTCAAAACTACTTTTGAAGACATGTAAATTACATTTAAAAGTATATAATTAAATATTAAATTAAGTTTAAGTGATTCAAGACATGTTTCAGAGTAATTTTAAACATAACAAAAGTAATTTTAACAATTTCAAATCACTCTTAAACATGCACTTAGGTTCCTTGATTTCATAACAATTTAGGATGGATTGATCTTCCAAATTCCTGACCTTCACAAGCATGTTATTTTGGTCCAACATGATTCAGTTCTCCATTTAGGACATCTTCCTTTTTTTGATATATGTAGTTATCTATATCAGTTTGTACACACCTTGACTAATTCTCCGACTTTCTAACCTTATACTATTTAGCTTTAAAAAGAACTAACTTGTAGAGTTAATGTTTTAGATAGGTGACTGTCAAATCTTCTTGTACTAATCTCATAAGGCACCCTACAACACTTGTTTGTCAAGAAACTTGTAGGATCTTAATATCCAAAGTAGGAGCTACCTACAATAATGACCACAAAACCAATCCAGGCTCAGAGACACCTAACTTTTTAAACCTGCCTTTATGACATCTAACTTTTCAACCTGCCTTTAAGACAACCCTTATCAAAGATCAAATAAAATCCTTCCAGCCTCTTCCAAGTGTTTTGTTTTATTCATCAGGCAGTACCTACTAACTTAATTTACCTGAAATTGTCATATGACACACAGCTTTAATTACAATCTTCCTTAACACTCTACCCCACATAAAAAGCAATAGCACAGTAAACCCAAATTGGAAACACAGATTGTGTAAATGTATTCACAAGACCAACAGAGAAATCCAAGAAGAATCGCTAAAACAAATAAGGGAAAGAGTAAAAGAAAAGAAAATAACCTGAAACCGAATAACAAACTCTTCTTCTTTATCAACGTAAAAATCATTCAACTTTTCGAGCTCTTCATTGAGAATCCTAACGAACCAATCCTGAAGATCAGCCAAAGAAGCAGCAGCAGTTTCACAGGGGGCAGGAATGGATTCGAAGGACGTAGCATCGGTGGGATCGTCAAAGGAAACGGGGGGTTGAAAGGGAGGAAGAAGAAAATTAAGCGAATGGTTGGTGGGTATTGGATCAATGTTAGAAGGGAGATTAGGGTAGTGTTTGAGGAGCTTTTTGAGGGGTTTGTAACAGAGAAATTTGTCCCTCCACTCGGGGAGGGTCTGTTCCAGATGGGTCTTGAATTCCTTCCCAAATTTCATAGCCGGAAGCTCGAAAGATTGGAGTTGAAGATGAGGAGAAATGAGAAACAAAGGGGTAATTGAATTGGGACTAATTATCAGAGGGAAAATCAATGGGGGAAGATGCAGATGGAATGAGGAATAATGGAATGTGGATGGAGATGAAAAAGATGGAAGATGGAATAAAATTGTTTGTTGTGCGAACTTCTTTGTCAGAATCCATTTTGTCTTTTGTTATTGTATCTTATGTTTTTATGTTCTTAATTTTTTTTTTTTTTTTTTTTTTTTGGGAGAGGATTTATGTTCTTAATTCTAATGCTAATTGTGTTTTCAAATTAATGGTAATTTGCTATGTCAAAACACAAAAGCTGTTGTTTTAGGGTTATTCGTTTGTTTTTTTCTTCAAAACCCAATGCTCATCCTTTAATTATTCTAAACAAGTGGAGAACACACTTAATTATTCTTTTAATATTGTAATCTATCTTTTAAAAAAACAAATTAATGATCTTAATCAAATTGTAAAAATTTAAAAAAAAAAAAGTGTCTAAATTTTTGTTTTTGTTATGAAAAATAGTTGGGATATTTTCAAATATATTAAATAAGTTAGAATCAAACAAATCTTATATTTTTTATGACAAGTAAATAAATAAATAAAAATTCATCTAACCATTATAAAAAAATTCTCTCATGAATATATTCCACTCGTAAAGTTTTCTCTCTTTACTTATTTTTCATTTGACTTTTTCAGTATTTGTCCTTTTACAATTAACGAAAATTTTTAATTTTATTTTTCTAATAGGTAATTTTCTCCATCATTTTACCTCAAGTTATATCTTTTATATTTTTTTATATCCGTGAGTGTTTAAGCCTGTTTACGTACGACTAATCTCACAACCTGCCTGATCTAAGAAAACTAGTAGAATATTAATTTCTAGATAGATGGTCATCATAAATTGAACATACGACCAGCATTTACATCTGTTTCTCACTCTAATCGAGATTTGAATGTGATTAAAATCCTTCAGTTTTTTTTAATATCTCATCACCAAAATACCCTTGTGCTTAACTTTTATATTTCAACTAATCACTCTGTTAAAATCTAATAAAATTGTTTTGGAACAAAAGTGTTTTAGTTGAAAATATTAAACCAATCAACACATAATTGGAATATATCATAATACTTTAGGAGCAATAGTTTATACCTATCATAAAGTTTAGAAGGATAATTAAAATAGATGTCTATGCCAAGTCTATGACTATTATAGAAGTCGATAATATGGACATAACTCAATTGATATAAAGTATGTATTATTGACCGACTTTCTTGTAGTTAAAAAAAAAATCATGAAACCGACTTTCTTTAAAAAAAAAAAAATTAACAAATGGTAGTTGCAAATATAGTAAGCAACCCAAAGTTTTAACCGATATAGAAAAATATAAATTTTTTTTGCAGATATAACAAAATTTAAATTCAGCTCTCGAGATCAAATTATAACACTGATAGGGGTCTATTAGTAATAGAGTATATCACCTATAAATTTTGCTATATTTACAATTCTTAAAAATGTTGCTATTCAATCAATTATTAACCCTAAAAGTATTATACATTACAACTACCCATAAAAAAAAAAAAAAAAAAAAAATCCAATTACAGGTTTTAATTTTAAATTAGGTTACAATACCATTTTGGTCTCCATACTTTCAAGTTTGTTCAATTTTAGTCTTTATACTTTCAATTGTCCAATTTTAGTCCTTGCACTTTTAATTGTCCAATTTTAGTCCTTGTACTTTTAATGAATCTTAAATTTAGTCCCTGCAATTAGTTTAATGTAGATTTTTTCTTACTTTTTATTTTTTATTAGCATTTTCACTGTAAATTTTAAAAACATATTCACATATTGTGTTTCTTTATATGAAAATATTATGATGATTTAATCAATTTTGATATAAATTAATTTCGAGAAACTAAATTTAAGATTTATCGAAAATACAAAGACTAAAATGAGATATTTAAAAGTATAAAGATTAAAATGGAATAAATTTTAAACTACAACGAGTAAAATGAAAAACCTTGAAATACAATTATATTGCCGGCTCTTCTAAACATTTCATTAGCACCGTCCATTTCATCAAACAGCTTAGAATCTACTATTTCACTAAGCCGTTGGATCTAACTTCTGATTAGGGTTCGGCGGGAGATTCCCCTGCAATGCCCTAATTTCGACGATCCCTGTATTTAAATGGCGATGACATAGTTCCATCAGCGCCGTCCCACATTTAGTGGCGGAAGCGTTTTGCCTAAATTGCATATACAAGGGTACTGTCTGTACCTAAATTTTGTCAGTGTTTCGCTATGAGAATGCATCTCTAGTAGAAAGCTTCAAGCTTTCCGATCCGCTCATTCCCGTTTCCTTTCTTGCCTCGCTTGTGAAGTTCTTAACCATATGCATTTGTTGCATTTTTTAATTTTTATTTCTTTTGAATTTGAATGGTTGATTTAACCCTTGAAACGTGTTGGGGTTGCATTCCTTGGTGTTGTATAGAACCCTTGTCTCCGATATGCTGGAGTTGATATCTGAATTCTTTGTTCGCATAGCTATTAAGAATGAGAAGCACAAAATTTTATGTTTCCATGTTTGCTTTTGGGTATAGGGTCTTTTTTGTGGTGAAATTTGGGATTTCTACGCCTAAAAGGTTTCTGAAAATTGTATATTGTGTATATGTATTAGCAAGGACAATGACATATTTGTTGCCATTTAACTTCCTAGCACTGGTACTGAGGCTCCTTGATGTTAACTGTATTTTTGGTGCCAAATTTCAATGTGCTACAATAAAAGGGATCCGCTTTGCAGCTTAAGCTTCTAAATGTATTTGCTGCCTGTAATGCCCTGACATTTACGAATAGCGTTAAATATGTCTTCCAATCTTTTTATTTCTACCCGTTTGATGATTTAGATTTCTGTATAATGTTGTGTCATCTGGTATCTCGGAAGCTTCTAATTAATTTGTTTTAGGTTTGCAGCTCAAGGGGTCTTAAGCCATTATTTCTTGCTTCAATCCAAGGGTTGTTAAGTGTTCCTTATTGTTGTTGATGCTTATTGCGGGTCGTAGTGTACTTTTTTGAAGGAAAATTTATACCCAATTCTTTTTTATTACTGTAAACACAATCATATAGAGATTTGATTACCACAAATTTGATATCTTTCTACTATACTTAAATAACAGTCTTTCAAAAGCTCAATAGCGTTTTAACTTGTTCTGTTTTAATTTTCATTGTGGAAATGGCTGCTGTATCGTAATATTTGTATAAACAGAAGTTTGTCAATAATTTTGCACGAGTATTGTGGCTCTGTGATATTGAATGTCAAGAGCCTAGTATAACCGTGCACATATCATAGATGGCATCCGCTTTGCAGCTCAAACAATAGCATATTTCTGCTGCCTGTAATTCCGTTATACTCTAAATTATATTAATGCCATCTGCGGGACAAGATCTCACCTATATTTAACAAGTTCCTTTATATTAGGGGGCAGAGTAGTTTATGAGAGGAAATTTGAGCTGAACACCTAGTATTTTAGTTTTAAGGCTTCAAAAGTTTACACGAAGGGATTGGTATAATGGTTTATTTTCTATTGTGGGAACTCATGTTAAGGTTGAGCTTTGCTTCGTTGGATTTCTTTTATATGCTTAATTAAGAGGGACAGGAAAGCAGAACCACAACTGAAAGAACTTATCATTGTTGTTGAATATTCTGTTTTCCCTCTGGTGCCAAAGATTTCAAAAGAAAGCTCAGCTCTAGTGAGTTGAAGCCATAGATTCATTTTCTTTCTGAAAGGATGACTTGCCATTAGGTTGATGTCCATTGAAAGGGCAACATGTTAGAAGGTTCCAGCATTAAGAATGGTTGAGGAAGAGATGACCATATGACTGTAATTCTTTATCACATAACAGGCACCATCTTGGGAAAAAGGACACTTGGAGGGGAGGATGTCTACATTTCATTATAGAGAAAAAACTTTACATTTTATTGCCATGGCATATATCCTTGTGTGGAGGAAGGCTATTGTCCTATTGGTCTTGGCCTCTAAGTTCAAACTATGTTCTTTCTTACTCGTTGCCTTATCATTCTGTTTGTTGAATTTGCAGTATCTTAGACTATTTTCTAATAGACTGCGAGCTAAAAGGGGGGATGGGGCTCTAAAACATTCCCCAAAATTTGTTTCTTTTTTGGAGCAAATTCTCTATGCTTGACATTTTTTTTTCACAGTTCATCGATATTTATAAAATATAATGATCTAACATGAATTGGATTGATGTGTGATATCCATGTTGAACCTTTACATTATAAATGTAGAAATAGTGTAATTCAACCATGTAAATGTTGTACTAAAAACAATTGACGTTTTATTTATTAGCATTGGTTTGATGTTTAAGAAAAGCCAAGTGCTTACTACCTGCTTACTGGGAAGCTTTCAAAGTGATGTCCAATGTATGGAGCTCATTGAAGCCATGATCCTGTGGCCCTCTGTATGAATAAGCTTATTGATACTTATTTTGGTCCAGAAACGATCACAACGTGTTGCCTTAATGGCTAGGCGATTGGATAAGCTTTAAACAAAGGTCCCAGTTGAGGCTTGGTTTATTAAAATCCCATCTTTTTTCCAACAAAAAAAAAAAAAAATTCTTTTTGTCAATTTTGAGTAGGTTTTCGTTTGGTCCTTAAAAATGTTATACTTTTATCTATGTTACACCCTAAATGCTTGTATTTGTATAATCCAAATGTAGATCATAGACTGAATTATTTTCCCCACACTAAGAATTCAGAGTTGGAGAGCTTTGTTGGCAAAACCAAAATGCATTGATAAACCAAAATTAATAAAGTCAAAGTTCATAAGTTTAGACAAAACCACAAACCAACGTTCCAAAATACATAGGTTTTATACTTTATATATACCAAGATATGCATGCACTTGAGAAATTATTATGATATATAATATAAACTTCTTAATACCAAATACCAATAGGAAGTCTAATGAGATTAGATTAGACAATGTGATTAGTGATTCTGTTCTTTCCCTTTCTGATTGAAGAAGTTGTTGGTACCTTTTGGTTGGGCGTCAGCAATAATGCATTGCCTATTTTTCCAACATTTAAATTTAATGCAGTATTTAGTACTCTGATCAAGTTGAATTTGATGTTTATCTGCACAAAGGAATCTTGAATTTGCTTTGCATTCATGTTTTTTTTTTTTTTTTTTTTTTTTTTTTTTTTTTTTTTTTGCCTTTTCTTCAAATAAAACATGGAGAAGATGCAAAATATTGGACAATTCTCTGTCAGCATTTGCCCTCTCTTCTTTCATATTAGTTTGGTGAAGGTGAACCTATTTTATTTACGTCATTTCACTTGCACTTATCTTTTTAAATCTAATCATAATTTGTCACGTAACAAATTCTCTCTTTTTAAAAATATTTTATTTGTATGTGTGTGGCGGAGAATGAGATGCATAAAAATGAATGCATATTAGAATGCATCCAAATATTACTCATATATTAATTACTCTTCCTTTTTGTTTGCTTGTCTCTAATTATGTTTGTTCAAGTTTAAGTTTTCTATTTACAAGGGTTCGATTTTAGTTCCTATAATTTCAAGAAATCTTGAAATTTAGTCTTGCTTATGGTTGATTTTTTTTTTTTTTTTTTTTTTTTTTTTTTTTTTTTGTTATTTATTAGAATCTCCATTATAAGTTTTGAAAAAATATTCACATATTATATTTTTTACATGAAAATTAAATAAATTATAGTATTTGTAACTTATAATAATTTTGTTGAACATCTTATTGTCTCCATTTAGCCAATATTGAATATGTTATAGAGTGAATGATGTTCAGTATCAAATGCATGCATGTTAGCACGTGAAGGTCACGTGTTTAAACAAAAATCTTTGAATTTGAACCATATTATAATTCAATAAAACATCAAAATCAATTCCAATTTAGGGGATGAATATTATTGTCTTTGGAAAATTAAATAAATGAGGCTTCTCAACATCAGAAGGCAGTAAGATTTGTATATATTTAGTTCCATACAGTGCCATGCTTGTATTTTTCCTGAATTTAATATGAGCAGTTGGGTTGCAGAGAGGAGCCATGTGAGGTCTCATTATAAGGTGAAATAAATGTAATTTGTACCTTTTAATAATATATATATAATAATAATAATAACAACAATTAAAATATTTCAAAATAAATAAATAACTAACAACAATTAAAAAACAAAAAAGTTATTAATTTGTGAGTGAGTACACAAAGTTATGTGGCTAAAATTTTTTTTTGGTGGTTCCCCAGCTCTCACACACAGCCTGGCTTCTATTATCTTCATTTAATGTGGAGTTGAAAATTGAAAATGAGCACATTATTTCCTTTTTCTTTTATTTCAAAATCTTGTTAGTAATTTTAAAATTTTCCTGCATCAAACACAAAATACTCATTTCGCCAGTCTATTTGGTAGACTCTCCATGCTTACAGACTTGTATCACTTATTTTGAGTGACTATTTTTTTCTTTTCATGAATTGAGGACAATGCATTATTCTAAATTTAGGATGGGAGGCGTACTGTGCACGGGTGTGTTTTTCTTATTCACTATGCATGATAATTGAAATTTTGAGTAATTTGTAAAAAAATTTAATAGAAAAAATGATTAAAAAAAACTCTATTTGCATGCGTTTGATGATGATTGTTTATGATGTACTTTGAATATGCATGTTAGATGATCTAATGTGAAAATAGAATAACATACTCTTGAGTTATGGTTTATTTAAGTTCCTCTTAGAGTCTCTCGTATTTTGAGCACATAGTCACTTTAATTTAGAAACTTTAACTGAATAACGAATTAATATAAGTCAATTTTTTGTTGTCATCTCGAAAGGCTCCACCGGTTAGAGAGTATCTTTCATGGTGGTTAGTATTGTTATACTAAGGAAAAAGAAAATAGTTTACTTGCCTATTTAAAATATATTTGAGTTCAAGAGAATGATCATGTAGTCAAAAATATCTTTTGAAAATCAGTATTTCTTTATACCTTTGCTGTGATAATTTAGAACAACCATGAGAAAAGAGTACTGGGCACGGTTTCCTACAGCTAATGTGTGAAAGCTAGTGCCCCTAGATAAAAAGAATGCAAATTTATGACATCTTTGAGTATGTATTCCAGGCACCTTAGTTGATATATATATATATATATATATTTTTTTTTTTTCTATGATTGGTGCTTGAGCCAAAGTAGGGAAAAACTATAAAATTTTTGTTAAGTCTAAAGTTAGTTTTTTATATATATTTTTTTTTTTCTATGATTGGTGCTTGAGCCAAAGGAGGGAAAAACTATAAAATTTTTGTTAAGTCTAAAGTTAGTTTTTAAGTCTTGAATTGAATGTGGCTTGTACACACACGTGAAAAATGAAAAGATTTGGCTTTAAAATTTCTTAACAATAGATGTGCTTGAATGTTTCTACTTATGGATCTAGTATACTATTCTTATTATTGAGGCTTGAATCATTTGCATGTATATTTAGAATCTTCCCTACGATCTTACTCTATTTTTGCTCGGGATTAGCAAAATTCTAAGTTTGGGGTGGTGAAAAGCACCTAAATTGTGTGTGTTATTTACCTCAGATTTATAATAATTCTTATATAATATTGTTAGATTTGATGGTGTTTGTTAGTGATTTCCAGGATTATATTTGTGATTGAGATTCAATGTCAAAATGAGCTAAAAATGACCTAAATATGTCCAAGGAGGTCAAAATCAAGCAAAAGGTTGAAAGAAGGGAAGAAAAAGAAGAAAAATAGTAATCAATTATGTTTACATGAGAAAAGATTGTTAATGAATGATAATAATCAAGAAAATAGTTTCTAGACTTAAAAATATCATTGATATAATAATCCATAGAAACATTTTGTGTGACTTAATGAAGTAATTAAGGAAATCAACACTCTTGAACATCTTTGATTCTTAAATTTCAACTCTTGTCTTTAGTAAATCATCACAATACCATTCCTTAGATAAAATCAACACAATTCTAGGATAACTAAGTATAATCTGGACATTTGATCTCCAGAGGACGTACTCGATCTCTTGACTATTTTACTATACTATAATTACTTAATACGTGCACTTACGTAACACCAAGTATTTGGCGTCGATAGCTCAATGAATAAGACTTTCATTACCATATATTTAAAAGGTTGATATAGTTGTGGAACTAAAAAAAAAAAAAAGACCAAGGTGAGTGAATTGCATTATATTATTGCCATCTCTCTCTTCATTTGACTTGTCTATTTCTTATGTTTTTGGACTTTACACCAATGGGGAGAAGTGGAAACCTAATTCATAAGGAAAGCTGCAAAAAGTGATTCCTTAATTTCCACAGCTATTTATTGTATATGTTTGGCTCTCTCTCTCTCTTGTGAAGCAATTGTGCAATCCAGGGGTTATACTTGTCAAGTTATTATTACATTTATTGCAACAATGTATTCGATAATGCTTTTCCATCATTGTTTGATATTATTCAACACAAATGTCCGTAGATTCCTTTTTCCTAATCCCCATGTCAAATGATGTGTTGTCCTAACGGTGTACATAAAATACAAAATCTTGTATACGAGAGAGAATATAAGCTCAACAAATACATATTGTCTTCTTAAGACAATTTTACTCACTTTAGTATCTGTTTCAAGAACAATTGTCTCCTATAATAAACAAAGAGTCACATTCATAAACATGTTAGACATTTTCATACATATTTATAATTACAGTACTGATGTAGGAAGATCATCAATAATAACATAGTGAGACAAGAACGACATTTCTATTATCGTATAATTTTTTTTAACAAAATATCACTAGTATAAAATATGAGCATTTTATTAAGAAAAACTTTCACATATAGAAAAAATGTCAAACTATTTACAGAAAATAGCAAAAAAAAGCACTGATAGACATTGATAGACTTCTATCAACATCTATCAGTGATGGACTTCTATCAGCATCTATCAATGATAGACTTCTATAATTTCTATCACTGATAGACCCTAATAGTCTTCTATCAACGTCTATCACAACTATCTAAAAAATTTGCTATTTTATGTAAATAGTTTCCCTTATTTTTCTATTTTTAAAATCTCCCTTTTTATTAATCATAAGAAATTTAACTTATTTGTCAAATGCTAAAAATACTTAATTTGTTAATTTAAATATTAAAAAAAATCATAAACACCATCATTTTATGGCTCTTTTCAAATATAGAAAAATGAGCCAAATTATTTAGAAAAATTTTACTGTCTATCAGTGATAGACCGGGATAAAATTCTATCACTTGAGTGATAGACTTCTATCGTTGTCTATCGCTCAAATACAATTGTCTGATATTTTTTTTTCTGTTTATAGTAATTTTTCAATATTTAATGTATATTTTTCATCAAAACAAATTTCTAAAATTGAGAGCTCAACATCTCACATAAATCGTGCTAAAATATGAGTCTAATAATATTAGTTTAAGCCAGCATGTCAATGAAGTGTATTTATAGAAAAGTATGATTTGATATTAAAACAACATGTTTTAAATTTTGAAATGATCAACAATCAATGCTCCGGGCCGAATAGAGCTTACCTCCGACACCTGGCTTTCTCCGGCGCATATTAGCTTAGGAATCAAGTTACACAACATAGTTTATTTATTATTTTTTCTTTTTTTTGATTTTGTCACGCCTCTTCCCCCATCTCCGCCACCAGATCCTTTTTTTTATAAGAGTAGGGGCGGAATCGAATGATTACGACTTGCTTCTCGAAAGAGGATAGGCCGGTCAAACAAAAACAAGGCGCAACGGGAAAAAAGGTTGAAAGAACAAGGGGAGCAGGATTTCTTGTAGTGACGGAATACCCCGAATGGTTAGCCAACATAGTTCCTGTCCCGAAAAAGGCCTATCCTGTGCTCGAGAAGGTCCTCCAGTTCCTCGACAGCACCTTGAGGTGCATTTTGTTGTCTTATACCCTTCTAATTGTCTAGAAAATTAACACCATGGAAAACTTTTGTTTTTTAGACAGACATTTTTCTTTAGATGTGTAGATAAAAATGTGAGCCTTTTAACTTCATAGTCAAAGGTAAATGTGTGCTATGTACATACAAATTAAAACATAAACTTATTACTTATATACTTCAATTAAAAGTTAAAGTAGATGTGTTTTACCTATTATTCATCTCATATCTTCTCAATCTTTTTTTTTTTAAATTCAACCTCATTAAAAAATTCATGTGTTTCGACTATTTTGTTCTGAAATAAACTGATTATTAAAGCCAAAATTGAAGGAAAAGATAACAAAATTACAAAATACAATAAACATTAAGAATTAATCTATATATTTAATCAAAAGGAGACATTTTAACCACGGTTATATTCTTACAATTATTCATTTACTTTTTTTTTTCTTTTTGAATCCTCATTATTGATAACCATTATGGATTGGCCTAGTGGTAGTGGAAACATCCAAAAAGAGCCAAAGAGCTAAGGGGTTCAATCCTATGAGTAA
The DNA here is from genome assembly GCA_002890555.2 of Lagenaria siceraria. Lineage (NCBI taxonomy): Eukaryota > Viridiplantae > Streptophyta > Magnoliopsida > Cucurbitales > Cucurbitaceae > Lagenaria > Lagenaria siceraria. The sequence continues at coordinate 20,365,076 of CM016487.1, forward strand.
GTTGGCTGTTGTAGGGTCGGGTTGTCCCGTGAGATTAGTCGAGGTGTAAGTTGGCCCGGACACTCACGGATATAAAAAAAAAAAAAGTCCTCATTATTGATTTAATTTAATTAACATGTAGCTAATAAGTTAGCTATGTTTTTATAACATAGATAATAGAAACATAGGATTCCTTAGTGTCGCTCTCTCTATTTATTTATATATTTCAATTTAAATAAAATTGGGTCCTAAATTTTCACAGCTACTACGTATAGTACAAGTTTTAAACCCTTATTAAATATGTGTGTGTATATAATATTTAATGGACATTTTAAATCACCTTTATTTACAATTAAGTGTTGCATTGTACAAAATGAAATTAAGTTTGGAGGTTGAAGAACCGACATAGTTGGCGAAACTCTGAAGCATTATATATATATTATATTTATAAGCATTTTTAACTAATTTATTACACATTTACGAGTTTGACAATTATGGATGCTACTAAAATCTGCAAAGAGTTTGGCCTCTCCTTCAATTCCACCATTTTTCCCTAATGAAAGCTCTCCTAATTAAAAATAACAAAAAAAAAAAAAAAAAAAAAGAAGCTAAATTGGATGTTGAAGCTCACACATTCCAATTCTCTAAAATAAAATTGATCCCTTATTTTAGAAAATTGAAGAATCAGAGGGAGAAGAATTGACCAAATTAAGAATGCTATTCCAATAATTCTTGTTATCTTCATAATAATCACTTGCACTTCCATTTTCAGAGTCTTCACCACCTCCATCAGATTGACTTCTTTCATCTGCATTGTTGTTAAGAAGAAGATTAGTGAAGCCTTCTTCAGCAATGGCATTATTGTTATTATTATTATTACTATGATCTCTTGTTCTTAATGATTCAGCTGTCCATGTTGCTTCAATGGACAATGTCATTTCATGAGAAGTAAATGACATTGAATTCTCAAAACCCTCTTTGTATTCTTGTAATTGGCTTGAGTTTCCAAATCCTTCTTCCTTCCACTCATCTCTATGATGATGATCATGACAAGAGCTTGAACTTCCTACAAACTCAATCATGGCTATTGAATTCTCACCCCCGCCTCCCGTTCCCATTATTGGCCGTACGTTCTCCGAGAAAGTCAACGTCGAAGTAGGTGATTCCAGGTGATCGCTGCCAATTCCACGGCCTAGAACACCACCGTTTCCGTCCGTGGATGATCTAGACCACCCTATTTAAAAATAAATAAATATATCATGACTCAATAACTTAAGCTTTCAAGTTTATAAATATATAGTTTAATATTACACGCACCATGGTTGTTCCAGGCTTTTAATGCATCGAGCGATCGGGATGGGATTGCGGGTGGGCGGCTCGGGGAAGAAGGGTTTGGAAGATGTTGTTGGAGGGAAGAATGTGAAGAAGAAGTAGTAGTACGAAGCCTTGATTCTCTAACAAGCCTAGCTTCAGCTTCAAGGCGAGCACTTTCCCATTGAGCAATGTGGCTTAAATTAGCAGCACTTTTTGAGTGGCCATCAGCAGTGAGTAAAGCGTCATTTTTGGGCTTGTGGGTAACTGGGTCAATGCCCATTTTAGCCAATCTTTTCTTAAGATGTGTATTCCAATAATTTTTTATCTCATTATCAGTTCTCTTTGGCAAGTGAGTTGCAATGGCAGACCACCTAAGAAGTAACAACCACACAAACAACACGACAACAACGCTTTCAAATAAATAAATATAATACATAGAAATCGCCAATACCTTTCTTGTTTGGTCGGTTTGACTACTGAAAATGTGTGTTTTTTTTTTTTAAAAAAAAGGAAAAAATTCCATACCCCATTTCATGTTTGTGCATAAATTTGGTTTGTGCAGAAATTTGGTAGTTGTGTTGAGTTAGCAAAATTTCACGTGTCAGAAGAGTCGTAATTTTAATCATGAACTCAATGACAAAAAAAAAAAAAAAAAAAAAAAAAAGAAAGACAAACAAACAAACATCAAAATCTGTGCATCTCATCCAAAAAAGAAAAAAAAGGAAAAATTCAAGCTTTTTGCTTGAATTGAATTTCAATGCTAAAGCCGATTTGGTAAGAATTTCATTTTTTATTTTTAAAATTGTGTATACTTATTTTTTTTTTTCCTCAAATTGGGTTTCACATTTTAAAGAAAACTTAAATTTTTAATCAAATTTCTAAAAACAAAAACAAAATTTTGAAATTTACATTTTTTAGTTCTTAAATTTTTACTTAGTTTTAGAAAAATATTAGAAAAAAAGTATGGATAGCAAAACATAGAACTTATAGAGTAGAAGTAGTAGTTTTTAAAAATTTAATTTTAAAAAATCAATGGTTATCTAACTGGGTCTATTTTTTTTTTCTTCTCGTTCAGCTAGAGGGGAGAAAATGGAGAAAAACAATAGTCCAGAACACACAAAAATTTCAAAGACCTATGCTAGGAAAAAAAAAGGCATTAAAGGGCTTTTTTTCCCCATTTTTGTGTCTGTATTTGGAAGACAAAAATGACATTTATTTTACCTAAACCCTCAAAAAAAAAAAAAAAAAAAAAAAAAAATTGTACCTGTTCCCTAGAAGGGCATGGAGTTGAATAATGGTCTGTTCTTCTTGCAAACTGAATTTGCCTCTCTTAATATCAGGTCTAAGATAATTAATCCATCGCAATCTACAGCTCTTTCCACATCTTTGAAGCCCTATAATCACAATAATATTCACCAACACAAAAATAATTAATCCTAAAAAAAAATCATAATTTCCACATTACAAAAAAAATAAAAAATAAAAATAAAAGAGACCAGCTTTAGAAGGCAAGGCTCTCCAGCTTCCATGGCCATGTTCTTTAATATAATCCAAAAGCTTTTGATCTTCTTCAGGTGTCCATGGCCCTTTCTTCAACCCCACTTTGTCACAGCAAGGTGACCTTCCCATTACACTCTAATATTATTATTCTTCAGCTTTGTCAACCCAAAACCCAAACTAATATATTGAAGATCAGATGAAAGATTGAGAGTTTTAAGCTTAAAGGGTTTGATTTCAGAGAGAGTGAAGAAAGAGGGAGTGAGTGTAGTTTGTAAATGAAGACATGGCCACTCGCATAAATGGGGAGAGAGATATAAATGCATATAATTAATATAATCAAGAGAAAATCTCATAATATGACAAAAACTCCTTTTTTTTCTTTTTTCTTTTTTCTTTTTTTTTTTTTCTTTTTTCTGGTTCTTAAGTTTCATGCAGTCTATTTCCTAATTAATAATCTCTCACAACAATTATTGATTAACATATGGTTTTTCTTCAATAATACATGCTGCTTAAATTTATGTATAATTTCGATCGTTTCTATTTTTTATATCACATATTTTAAGGTTTTGTATCTACCTAATTCCTTTACCTTTATTATGTTTTCTTTTAGTATTTTTATTTTCTTTTAAGCCATGTATACACATACCAAAACTAGCTAAATGCTCCAACTTTTAAAAAAAGTTGATCGAATTAATTTGTTGAAATGTAAGTTAGGTTTTGTTTTCTTTTTTTTCTTTTTCCTTTTTATTATGGGGTGACGGATTAAATCTCTAACCTTGAAATTGATAGTACAATTTTTATACCAGTTCAAATAAACTCATTTTGGCATGTAGGTTGGATTTTGTTAGGGTTTTTTTTTTTTTTTCTTGAGAATTTTAGTACATTAAAAATGAATTTTAGAATTTTAAAAGATTAAATTTAAAATTGAGTTAAAGACAGACAAATTTAAGAAATACTTAGTGGGTTGATATTATTAATAAATTACATGTTTTGTCAAAGCGAGCATAACTCAACTGACATACAAAAATGTTATTAAGTATGAGGTCTCTGATTTTAAATCTCCCTACTCCTATTGCAATAACTAAATTAAATGATATACGAGAGTTACAACGAATTTATTTGACAAATTTAAAAATATATATTGTTATGGGCAAAATTAGCCACGACTTATGGGAGAGCCTAACTAAGCTTAAGAAGCTCAGTGGGACCCATGAAGTGAGGTGAGCTAAAGGATCTCATAAAACCCATGGGAGAGCCTAAGGGAACTTAAAGAGTTCAGTGAGACCCATGAAGTGAGGTGAACTAAAGAGCCTAAGAGAAACCCGCGGGAGAGCCCCAAGAGAGCTTAGAGAGAGGTCAAGGTCGGTGGGACCCGTGAGGTAAGCTAAGAGAGCTCAGGTGAGCCTAAGCCTACAAAAGAGCTTATGAGAGTCGAGCTCCAGCTTAGAAGAGTTCAGCTCAAGAGAGCCCAAGAGAGGTTAAGCTCGGTGGGACTCGTGATGTAAGCTAAGAGAGCTCAGGTGAGCCTAAGCCTACAAGAGAGCTTACGAGAGTCGAGCTCCAGCTTAGAAGAGTTTAGCTCAGGAGAGCCTAAGAGAGCTTAAAGAGAGCTCAAGCTCGGTGAGACCCGTGATGTAAGCTAAGAGAGCTCAGGTGAGCCTAAGCCTACAAGAGAGCTTAGGAGAGTTGAGCTTCAGCTTAAAAGAGTTCAGCTCAAAAGAGCCCCAAGAGAGCTTAGAGAGAGCTCAAGCTCGATGGAATCTGTGATGTAAGGTAAGAGAGCTCAGGTGAGCCTAATCCTATAAGAGAGCTTAGGAAAGTCAAGCTAAAGCTTGGAAGAGGTCAAATCAGAAGAGCTCAAGAGGAGCCTAAGCTAAGCAGAAAGCTTAGGAGAGGTGATTGTGGTGGAAACCGTCCATATTCATAACGAGTAAGCCTTTAAGTGATGCATTAGTTGCACCAATAATGACGTAACCGCTCAAGCAAGTAACTCAACGGTTATGTGGATTGAAGAAGGGTATTATCACCCTCGACGTCAGTTACATTTCGCTACCTATAAATAAGACTGAGACCATTATTGGTCAAAGGTACACTCAAAATTGTGCTAAAAATGCCTATTATTTTCTTACTGTCTAGTTACTTAGAAACACAAGACTGACTTAAGCGTTGGAGTGTGTGTGGTTAGACATCACACCCGTATTTATTTGCTTCTGTCTTGCAGGCACTCAGACGAATCTCTCCCAAAGAAAATAAATTCACGGTTGATCCATTTTTTAGCATCAACATATACATTAAAATATTTTTACAGTACACTAGCTAAATAGATATATACTCATTAGAAACTTTGACTTGAAAGTTTAGAAATTTAAAGTCTAAACTTAAAATTATATTTATATATTATGAACAACCATGTAAAACCAACTTCAAAATAACAAGATGCTCTTTTTGTAAGACTTTTTTCCCAGTATATAAGCGATATTTCTTTCATAATTTGTGTGAATAATAATCATCATTTAATAATTTTCAATAATAATTGAATGCTATTCAATAATATGCTTTTAATAATAATTGAATAAGATTCAATTAATGCGACGACTTCATTTTTCAATCCTACCTGTAAGGTCATTAATCAAATATACCACAATACAGTGAATGAAAATAAAATTGATTGGGAATTTCAGAAGTTATCTTACATTTTTTTCGATTTAAATATAATTTGAAACTATCATACATTTTTTTTCGATTTAAATATAATTTGGGACAACGATTTAGTCCCAGTAATTTTTAATTTATAACAATGTAGTCCCTAAATTTTAAAAGACAACATTTTAGTCTTTATACTTTAGTATTTATAACAATTTATGACATGTTTGGATTGACTTTCTAAGTGTTTATAAACACTTTTTTTTTTTTTTTTTCACTTATAAACACTTATTTAAACATTTAACTAGAAAGTCAATCCAAACGCACCCTTATTTATTATCATAAAATTAAGTGTCAACTTTTATAATGCAAGGAATAACAACTTAATATTTATAGTTTATATAAATAATAATTTTTAACAAATTTATCAATTTACATGTGTAAGAAATTTCATTAATAATATATTTTACAATGAGAGGACTAAATGATCATTACAAATATTGTAAAGTATAGGAACCACGTTATTACTTACTAAAGTTCAAGGACTAATCATTTATACAAATTAGAAAGTATAGGAACTAAATTGTTATCCTCTAAAGTCCAGAGATTAAATGGTTACTTCCATGAAAATTTAAAATCTAAAAATATTAACCAATAATTTACCCAGTTAATATATCATTAACCTTTCCGCCCTTTATTATTATTATTTTTTTCTTTCAAAGATTATTAAAGATTCAAATTCTCATTTTGTTGTTTAATATTTCTTAAGAATGTGCCATCTTTGAAACATGTTTAAAGGCAACTATGTTTAAAAGTTGTTTTTTCTAGTTTTGCTATTAAAAAAAATGTTGTTTTTTCTAGTGTATATCTTCACACAAATTGTTTATTATTATTATTATTATTTTTAATTATGAATATGAAAATAATGATTTCAACTTTTCAACGTCATTAATTTTTATAGAATTATACCATCATAATTCTATGTATAAATTTTAGAAAAAAAAATCAGATAAATCCTTGAATTCTCTAACATTTTACATAATTAAAGTTTGTTTATTTATTTATTTTTTCTTTGCATGCATTTTTTAAATGAAAGCATTTTTAATGGGTGGTGTCAGCCTGGAATTGTGGTTGTGGTACCTTTGACTTTTCGCCTAATTCATTTACCAGGACAAAGAGCGTTACAAACTTAAATATAAAAATAAAATAAATATAAAAGAAAAGGGAAATAAAAAAAATTACATCAATAGGAATTCATACTTTTTTTTTTCAAATGGTAAAAAATATTAAACTATTTATAAATATAGACTCTTTGACTTAACAACCATGGATGAATAATTTTTTTCCTCTTTTAAAATTCAACAATGGCAGCCTTGTGGGTATTTAAAATTTTAACATTTTGTTGAAAATATATACTTTAAATTAGTTGAACTATACTAAAGTTAACATTTAAATTTATATGTACTTTTATTTTGAAAAATAAAATTATGAATGAGACTCAAATATTCTTTAAATATATAAAAGTATATCTTATATAAAGAAAAAAAATCAAAGGAATATTACAACTATTATTTGTTAGTGTATTGACAGGTTATTCTAATAACTGTAAAATCTCTCCCAATAAAACTTAGAAATTAAGAAATAAGTCTTACTTGTACATATGATATTAAATTTTTATTGATATGTTAGATATTTTTATCAATATTTTTACATTTTCATGTTTAACGCCTAAGTTTAAAAGGAGTACATGAATGAACTGGTATTACATCCAAAAATTCTAAAAATATGAAAGAATGATTTAGAAAGACTTAAAAAAATTAAAAATTACTACCTATACCAATAAAATGCACATTTCTTTTCGGTAGTTTAATCATAGGAACTCTAAAGTTAAACGCTCTTAGCTTAAAGGAATTCTATGTTGAATGACTTTATGATCAATTTCCTGAGAAGCATGTAAGTGAAAAGAAAGTTTCAATTTGTGTTGGTTGGTGGAGATCGACATATGTATTATATTATAAACATACATGAAAGAAATAAATAATAAAATGTCATTATATGGATATAATATACAAATAATAACTTATTTTATAAAGGGTAGAATATCTCTATTCACTAAATTTCCTACACTATTTTCTTCTTTCTCTTGTTTTATTCCTTTTTGTTCCCCAATTTCTCTTGGTTAATGTGGGTCAGTAAACGCAGTTCCTTACTTTTATTTTTGTCGCCTCAGCTATAATTTAAATTTTCATATGGTCCCTTTACTTTTATTCCTTTTATTTCTACTTTCAGTTTTTATTATTTTAGTTTGTGTATATAAATGTCAGTTATGGTCTATATACTTTTAAAAATCGACTATTATTGTCTCTTCATATTCATTTTTATCGCATTCTTTCTATCAAAACTATAGAATGACACTTCATTCACTAAAATTTCTTAAGATATAGTCATAAATTTATATTAAAGGATTTCCATTTTGTATAAAATTTGTTTAAACTTTTGTAAATAGGAATCAATATGATCACTTTGAAAAGTACAAAAATTAAAATAAATATTTTGAGAATCAAGATTAAAATTTACAAAAATTAAAAATATAATGACTAAAATAAATATTTTAAAAATATAAATACTAAAGTACCTCGTAATCCATCAATGGATTATTATCTCATAATCCATAACCTATATTTAATACTTTGGTGGTTCCTATAAACAAAAACTATTATGTATTACGAAATAAATGGGCCCTACAAATGTCCCATCAATAGTAGCTATCTTGGGTTAAAATATTCGGAGATATCATGACCATTAAAATTTGTCGATATTTAAATATATTCGTAATTTCGAGAGGCAAACATCAATACTGATAATTAATCAACATCTCTAGTATTTTTTTTTATCAAGATCCATGAAATAAAAAAAATATAAGCTAAATCTAATAACAATATTTATAGCTTAATTTGAACCCACAAACAATTTAATTATTAATTTAATTTTTTAATAAATATTTTGATTCATATATATATCTATAAAAGTTGTTTTTAAATATAGAAAAATGAGTTAAACTATTTACAAACATAGAAAATTTTTACCGTCTATCATTAATAGACCGCGATAGAATTCTATCGCTTTGTATCACTCAAGCCATAGAATTTATTTGCTTGAGCGATAGAAAGCGATAGAATTCTATCGCGATTTATTACAGATAGACAGTAAAAAAGTTTTATATTTGTAAATAGTTTGATAGTTTTTTTGTTTATAGTAATTTCCCTATCTATAAAGTTGAAAGTTCATTATCAACAATTAAAATTAGGTTAAATTATAAAAAATGCCCCTGAACTATGCAATGTGTGTAAAAAATACTCCTAAACTTTTAAAAGTTTCAAAAATACCTTTAAACTTTCAAAAATGAGTTAAAAAATACCCCTACCGTTAGGTTTGGATGGAAACCGTTAAAGTTTTATTTCAAAAACACCTCTGAACTTTTCAAAAGTTTCAAAAATACCCTTAACTCAAAAAAAGTTAAAAAATATCTTCACCATAAGTTTATGTACAGAAATCATTAATATCTCCTTCAAAAAATAACTTTAAAATTAAAAAAAATAGTTTAAAATTGCTAATAATATTAATATGGTGATTAAGAAGCAAAGTCAATATTACAATCAATCAAAATTAAAATAAAATAGGCATATTGGGAAAGAAGAAGGGAGGGCTAGAAGCGACTCGTTCATATTGGAAACCACCACACGTCAAGGCGACACAGTTATATCTCTTCCCTTGCCCGCCCCTCTTTTTTATTATTAGTAAGATAAGATTCCAAAACTTTAAAACAAATTTTATAAAAATATCCTCATTTTTTTCTTTATAAAGATACTCTTAAAAAAATGTATTCGGTGATTAATACACACCCAACTACTAACGCTTTTTTTTGTTTAAGGGAATATTTTGATTTTAGAATTTTGTGAGATTTTATGAAATTTTATGTTTTAACTTAAAATTTTGGTTGGTGAGAAAATTGGTATAAGTTAAGAATTAAAAAATTAAGAGAAAATAAGGATATCTATATGAAAAAAAAATTAGAATATCTATATAATTTGTTTTAAAATTCATTCTTTTCAAACTTAAGAAAACTTCAACAAATTGATCACTATATGGAGCAATTATAAACTTTTTTTTTTATTTAAAAGTTATTTTTAAAACGAGATATTAATGGTTTGTATTCAATATATTTTTGAAATTTTTAAAAAGTTCAAGAGTATTTTTGAAACAAAACTTTAACAGTTTCCATCCAAAACTAACGGTACGGTATGAGTATTTTTGAACTCTTTTTGAAAGTTTAGAAGTATTTTTAAAACTTTTAAAAGTTCAGAAATATTTTTTATACAAATTGCATAATTCAAGAGTATTTCTTATAATTTAACCTTAAAATTAAATATCAGCGTTAATATTTTAATAAAATAATTTCCACTTTTTTGAGAAATTATTTAAAGTAATGACCACAATGTGCCCGACAATTTCGGGCGGTAGGATGTATAAGAGAGAAATAGTAAATATAACTCTAAACTTGTATCCCGTGGCTATTAGGATAGTTACAAATCTTCTTATCCACATCTAATAGATATTAAGAAGTTGCATCATTGAATAATTTTTCCACTCTTCGAGTCTGTCAATAATATCATATTACCATCAGATCCATCACCTATACTTAGCCAATAACAACTCCTTTTTTTAAAATGTATATTTCAGATAATTAGTCATAACAACTCTTGAAATTTTAATTCACGAATCGCGGGTAAATATTGATGATGTGATTAAATATTAGTACGATTTCCTTTTTCAATGAACACTCCAATTATTAGTCTATTCTGCAGAGTGGACACAAAAATAAAATCCCTAAAAACCTATAAATCTTCCAAAGTGTACAAAAGCCAATGACTAACAATATAATCCAAGCAGACTCTTTAAGACATGTAAGTCAACCTCTACAACACTTGTGATGTAGCTAACACAATGCCTTTTGGAAAGTTCATTCACAACTCTACAAGGCTAATCTGTTTATTCACAAAAATTATTACACAATAATTTCAATGAACTGACCTATTTGTCCTCGGAACTCCAAATGTATTCAACTTCTAAGAAACTCTTAAACTCAGCTTTGACATGGGAAAATACCTGTTTGCTGGAAAAATGTAAGCAAAGATTTGAAGCCAACTTGAAGAGATGCTATTAATGATCGATTGAAATAACAGATACCGACCATTGTGACTAGATAATGCAACAATTGCAGTTACTCATTGACATGAGACATACTTTCCAAGCTTCCATTAACAATTGGACATTCATGGAAGAATTCTTAACTTTCAAAACACTGCATTTTCCATTATAATCTAAATTACATACAAATCATTAATGATTGACATGTGAATTTAATAATATACTTTAAACGCAGCAGACAAAGAATTGACTGTATAAAGCACAGGAAGCATTCCTAGAAAAAATATATATATATATATTCAAGAATCCTAATAAAATAATCCTTCAATAAGTATTTTGCTTCAAAGCTAATAGCCTTTATTATGTGCTAACATTGCTGCAACTAATTAACTCAGAACCAGGCAGTAAGTTAAGGCAACAAGAAAGTCAGAGTTACTCTGTTTCCCTCGCAAGTGTTAACTAAATGAATATGCCTAAAAGAAAAGGAGGGTACAATGGTCATTTTAAGTTCAACTTTATAACCCTTTCACTGTCATAGCTTGTATGTGTCCTACTTGTTCCCAAATTGTAACTACAAAAATAAATGAGTGAGTGATTGATGGAAGAAGCATGGACCTCAAAACTTGGCCTTGCTAATGAGTCCAAACCCCATGTTTGGCTGCTAAATAAGTACACAGTCAATATAACATACGGATCCTTATTTCATCTAATAGTGGACTCAACTATGCTCTACTTTCAGAACTTAGCTTGAATCATCCATTCTATATTCTCCACATTAAGAAAATGGTAAAAAGAGGGGCTCTAATTATTAAGGGGATTCTGGAAATACATCATCAAAAGCATCCCTATAATTCCACCTTTCCTCATCAGCAATCCAGATCCGGCAAACACTTTAATGAAAAATTGAGACCTGAGATGCTTCTTTGTATCAGTTTCTTACAATAGTGTGGTAAAGGGTACTTTCGTAGCCTTCTGAATGAGGAAGCAATTTATTGATTGTGGACTCCAAGCTTGTGAAGATGAATCATGAACGATTTGGGGCAATAGAAGTGGGTGGGGGGTCCATAAGGAAAAAAAAAGGCCTTTTGATTAGCTTAAATGCTTTGTTTATGAGGTGTGAGAAGCAGAGCTTCACAGATCCGGCATTCATATTGTGGACAAGACCGTGGGGACACCTAATTTACTACTATTTCATCACTGCCAACTTTAGCTTTGAATATGGTCCAACATAGAGTAAATAGCCCTAATAAATGTATACCATAACATTTGTAAAAAATATACAAGTCCACACATGCAATTTCTTTTTGAAATAAAAGAGACAGATCAAAGCCACAATAAAGAAACAAGAAAATGAAGGTGTAAGATCTGTAACCTCCACTTTCCCTGATCCTGCATACTGAGTTGTATAACAGCTTAGAGTATAAGGATTTGGAGTCTCTGCCTTGAGTTCAGCTACTTCCCTCCTCTTCTCCAACCATACAATTAACCAAACAAATCACAACCAGCATTAGATTTGTAAATCAACATTTATGAGAGAGTAAAAGACATATTTGTTGATGTAAATTGCTCAACTCAGTAAAAAGTTAAAAAAGAGCAGATCAAAGAATTCATAGATATGTGATAATTTAGTCATTAAATGTTACTTAAATTGAGATTTACAAGCAAATAACAGATAGATGAATATTCTGGTACATAAAGGCACATTTTGGGTATTGGATATTTTCTTTGCTTATCCTTTCATTTAATTCTGTCCTAGTTGCTGATATACTCTGCAACATTGTCATTGTCAAAACTTGAATGCTTTTGACAGGCTGTTTCATGTCTTACATCCACACAAAAACTTCTTAATTTAAACTACAGTAAATTCAAGCCATCAGCACAAATGTTTTGAGATTCATTGCACAGGCAGATGAACAATTGTGCTGCACAACCATTGGTTCATGTGAATAAGATTTGATTTAGAACTAGAAAGAGGGTATCGATTGACCAAACTCATCTGTTATTTTTGGAGGAACCATGGAGTCGGTAATCTACTCATTAATACAACAATGGTCAAATTCAAGATCTTCCAACAATAAGAAACGCGAATTTCGAATCCCAAAATGTCGATTGTAAAACATTCCCAGAATTTACCATCTTAATCCAAATTAATTAGCAAAGAACAAAACAAACTGCTAGTAAAATCGACTTCAATTCAAGGTTAGGGTTTCTTGAATACCTTTTCTCCGCCCAAGCTGATCGCAATGAATTCTACGGGCTGATCTCTATAACGCCCAAATACAGTTCAGAATCAGAAAGAAGTTAAACTTGACAACTTTGGGTTGGATGAGTTTAATTTGGCCCATGACTATTTAAATGGGCCCTAACCCAAAAAAGCCCAAAAACAATTATTAAAAAGAAATTATAAAATGATACCTATTATATAATGAGTTTTTCATACTATGACCCAATCGGCGTTCCTTTCATGTCAAATGATTCAAATTTTGAAAATAATGAATGCCGACCTTTTGCTTACGCTACATACCATCTAGATTGTGCTCGCTACTTTCTTTGTCTCTCTCGTTCCTTCTCTCCCTTGTACTTGTGCTACCTTCTTCCCAACCTCTCTTACTTGCGCTTGTGGCCACCATCCCACTATATATCATCCACTTCGACGAACCTTCACGCTCGTGCTTCTAGCCACCTTCCATCCGTTTTATTATGACTGAGGGAAGAACATGAGGATTTCCTCTGCTTCCAATGTTTGAAAAGGAGAAAGAGAAACATGAACACGAGGATCTGAGGGAGGACCGCGGATGAGAGGGACAGAGAGAGTAGTTAGGGCAATCTAAAGTGGTATGCAACAAAAGCAAAAAGTTAGCATTCATTGTTTTCAAAATTCAGGTTATTCGATATTAGTGCAATGTAAATTGAGTGATCCATACAAAAAAAAAATCATTATAAAATTTTGACTATATTTTTTTCATTTTTAAACTTTATACCATCCTATCAATTTTAAAAAAAAAAATTAGAATTTCTCACACAAACACTAAAGTTATAAGAATTTTTTGTACAAAAAAAAATTCATATCAATAACTGAATTTTTATCAAACGAAGTCTTTGTTGTTTCGATTATTAGAGTGGCAATGATGGTGTTGCAAAGTATGAAGCTGAAAATAGGGTTGGTAAAAGAGTTTGAGATGATTTTAGAGTCTCATTGCTTTTAACTTCCTCTGTTTTTATTGTGAGAAGACAAGTTTGAATTGAGAAATGGTGCTTTGAAGGGGGGATAAAAGCACAAAGCTGCCCTCCATGGATGCAATCAACATTTGGGAGAATATTATACATATTTTGAGGTACATAAAAAAAAAAAAAAAAAAAAAAAAAAAAAAAAAAAAAAAAAATCCTCCAATAATGGAAGCCTTAGGACAACAAGAAAAATTATAATTTTTGTTTAATCTTATTGGTAGCTCATAATGGCTTTGGGCAGATGGTCCAATATAATTAAGTACTACAGGTTGACCCGACAATAAAATTGTATTTTTATGTGGGTGTGCAATTCAACCTCTTAATCTCGAAATCGACACTACAAACTATATATCGCTTAAATTATGCTACTTTAACTTAATAATTGTTAACATTGTTATGTGATGATGATACACAATTTTGTATACATATGGGTGTTGAACTTTTTTTTGGGTTTAAATTATACAAAACTCCGAAATTTTGTGGTAGATTGTTATGCCTCTATATTTTAGAAAGTTTTCTTTTATTCTTAAACTTGAATTTTTTTTTCTTCAAAATAGCCATCAACTTTTAAATTGTTCTAAAAAAATATCTCCTCTTTTTTTTTAGAAAAAATAAATGATGAAATGAACATAACAACTATTATATAAGAATTAGAAATGGTAGACTAAAGTATTTGTTAATATCATTCTTACTATTTATTTCCTTTCAAAAGTACCGTTAAAATTAATTGCATAATAAAATTTCACAATAATGGTCACTTCAATTTATGTGAAATGATGTTATAAAATAATGGTACATGCATATGTTCCAATCTTCACATTAACAATAATCAGGTCAAAATTCCATCTAATTTATATATATAAAAAAAAAGTAACGGTGTGTACATGTTGGAAAATAATTATATTTTAAACCATATCATATATAGTTTTTTTTTTTTATATCCGTGAGTGTCCGAGCCATCTTATTTGCACTTCAACTAATCTCACGGGACAACCCACGGATTGAACCCACAACCCCTTAACCCTTTGATTTTTATTGGATGTTTCTACTACTACTAGGCTAACCCATGATGGTTTACAATACCATATATAGTTGATCAAGATTTAGTGAATTAGATTTTTGTTGAATGCTCAACATAAAATTTATTGGCAACCACTAAAACATATATACATATATATTTATATACAAAGCTTAGAAACTAAAATATAATAAATCAGCATATTCACTGTCTCATCATAATTCAATTAGCTAATTAAGAATTAAAATATAGTTTAAGTACTATTTAAAACTATGTCTTAAACTTTTAGATTAAAGTGTTCATTTTCAAACTTTAGAAGAAAAAAAAAACCTCAAACAACTTTAGGAGCTAAAAGTGTATCTTGTTCTAATTTTAATATTTTTAATATAGGATTTAGATCTTATTTTTAAAACATGATATAGTTTAAATTAATTGAATTCTAAACACCAATTTAAACATAGTTCAACTAGTTGAAACATTATAGTTCCCGACTTTATTGGAAATTCTAATCTTTATCCTAAATTTACTTTTTTTTAAAAAAAAAAAACTTAAGTGCACATCATGCATCACCTTTGTTTGTGAATCTCATTAAATTGTCCAATCATAATTTGTCAGGTGAAAAATTCATTCTTACTTTATTTTTTTAAAAAAATATTTTAATTCATTCTTTTATGTATCTGATGATAATAGGATGCATAAAAATGGATGCATCGTATTAAGTCTTTTTTCTAAGAAGATTTCAAGTAAAAAAAAAACCCAACATTATATGCAAAAATAATTTACTTATCAATTTATAATTAAAGTATTCATAGCGTTTTATGCTGAGAAAAGTAAATAATTTAAAATTGCAATACAAAAGAAGTCCCAAAAACTTGCTATTTTCGAGGTTGAATTTGACATTTTTTTTAAAAGGGAGGTTGAATTTGATACATTTCAACTTCCTAAATTACATCACTTTTCATAATTACCATAATTGCAAAAGAGTCCTTACAATTTTGTTTGTTTACATTCTCGCACGTATGAGTAAAAAAATAGTAAATGCTACCATTGAGCTAAAGCCAAATCACCAAGTTTCCCACTCCCATCGCTAATATCTACAAACAGAAAAATTAAGAAAGATTGTTTGACATTTATGGCCTTTCCATCATTGCCCTTTTATTTATTTATTTATTTCCCCAAAAAGATTACCCTTTTGATTTTCCTACTTATTTAAATTGGGTAATTAATAGATTTGAAGTAAGTATACATTTTAGGACCTTACCATTTGTAGGTCTTTAGCACCTAATGCTTGTGATTAATCTTATTGAATTTTTTTTTAAATATTTTTCAAATAAAAAATTTACTTTTTCTTAACAAATAGGAAGAAAAAGAGATTATTCACGCACCCGGACATCTTAACTAGTTTAACACCGTCTTAGCGCCATCATCATATCTCATCCAACGCGCTTTATGAGCCATTAATTTTCCTTTAGTATAATGAACCATTAATCATAAAAATAATTTGGTTGTATTAGAAGATGCACGCATCTTTTTTAAGTCAATCCAATAGTCAAACCACAAATTGTCATGTGATAGAAAATTTTTAAATTTTTTTTTTTAAATATTCACTATTCGCGTGGACTAAAAAAAATAGATTTAAACTTATGATGCTTTCAAGTATTGCTTATTATCAAATTAGTAAACTTGTAAAGAATTGAATTAACTATTTTTTTTAATTTTTTAACAAGATGGGCGGGGGCTAGCATTTATGTATGGGTTAATTACTAATAAATAACATTCGATTAATAGACTAGGGTGGTTATGGTATTTTCCTTCATATACTATTAATAACTCATCAATAGGTACATTAATTGGGTATAAATTTTGGTAACTTTCAACTATCATTTCTTAAAAAGAAATATACCTCTATTACTTAATTGAGTCCATTTCAATTTACACTCTCATTTTCATCAAATTTAAATTTAAATCAATAATAAAATTAACATCGGTTACCAAATATTAAAAAAATTTCTTGAATAGAAATTCCATCTCTAACTAAAAGATACCCTTGACTAAGTCTCGTGGGAAAATTGAATTAATAGATAATCTTGGAATTTTATTTCAACATTAATTTTACAACATATATTTAATTTTAGGGTTTAAATCAACATGATAGGATTTTGGGAGACTTTAATACGTTATTATTATTAATTCTACTATTATTATTATTATTAATTTTTTTTTTTAAAAAAAAAAAATTGAGGTGAGGTGCTAGCATCACCAACCAAATGTTTGTTTTGAGTGAAGACAAAAATGGGGAATAATCGTTAGGCTTAGGCAGCTGTATTGAGAATGAGATATATATTTGATTTTTTTTTTTCTATTTTTATATTTTTTAATAAATGATATTCTAATTCTAATAGTTTATATCTGAAAAATTTTAATCTCAGACGCAAGGAATTGTGCATTCCAAAAACCATTACAAAAATAGAAACATCTTTCAACATCGAAAGATATCCATCTCCATCCCTATAAAAATTCTCCGTTAAAAAAAAAAAAAAAATAGACAGTTTTTTTCCATTCAGATATTTTTCAATAATAATTATAAACTAAATGACAAATCTGAACATTGGGTTAAAATATCAATATTTTCTTTTACTAATTAAAGCACATAATTTTGTATATTATAAGGATTAATTATTGTTTAAATTAATCATCACTTTTTTATATTTTTACATTTCATTACTTTTAAAATTATTTGTTCTAAATTGTAATCAAGTTCTTAAACGAGCAAATAATTGAAGCACAAATTTGATTTTATTTTTAATCGTAAGAGTTGTTGAATATTTCAAGGATGTACGTTTTCTTTTTTTGAAATTAAATGAAAATTTATCAAAATTATTCAAAATATAGTTTAGGATTTATGTTATGAAAACTATTGTTACAAATAAAGGTAGACCAAAATATGGCAAATGGTAAAATAATACATGTACTGACTAAAAATTTGTCAAAATTGTGTATTTAATTATATATTGAGTAGAAATACTTTATTTTTTCTTTTACAAATATTTTGAAACTACATTACTTAAATGTACATTAAATATAACATAAATGGTTTAATTATCTACTGCATCTACTCTCTCATGAAGTCATTTTTATTGAATATTTCTCATGCCAATTTAAAAAAAAAAAAAAAAAAAAGGGAAAGTTGCTTCATCAAGATAAACTTGTAATGATTATTGTTACTTTATTTTTTTGGAACGTCAAGTTGTACATAATTATTAATAAAGTTTAGGAAGATGTTATTAATAGCTTTTCATTTAGGAGACTTTAATACGTTAAATAAGAGCCTAATTATTCATTAAGGAGATTTAAATATATCTACCGAACAACCATGGAACCAAAGTATCTCTCTCAAAAAAAAAAAAAAAAAAAAAAAAAAAAAAAAAAAAAAAAAAAAAAAAAACCATGGAACCAAAATAAGAAAAATTAGATTAATCTAAAAATCATAATATAATTATGAAAGTTACCAATCGCCAAATTATAACCCATTGAAAACAGTTCGAATCTACAAAGTCATGTGTACATAAATCTTTAAAGAGTGGATCGAATTTAAAATTAATTAACTAAAAGGATGGAAGTTAATTAGCAAATACAAATACCTTTGTTTTTTTAGGAAATTTTTAAAAATAAAAAAATTAGAGAAGTTATTTACACAAAATAGCAAAATTTTTAGATAGTTGTGATATACGCGGATAGAAGTCTACCAGTCATAGAAATGATAGAAGTCTATTACTAATAGATACTCATAAAAGTCTAATAGCTATTTTTTTTCCTATTTTCTATAAATAGTTTGTTTTTTTTATATGTGAAATTTTTTTTTCTTTTTTCTCTCTCTTTCCAGATCACACACATTTAAATTGAGTGTTCCTTTATTATTATGCAGAATAAAACTTAAATCAATGAGTATTATTGATTTTTCATGCTACTTTCATGTATGGCTTGCTATGAATAATTATTTAAGAATTGTGTGAAATTAACGGAATAAAATAATATATCACAAATGACTTTTCAAATGTTAAAGGAAAGAAATATGTATTAAGACTCTTTTTAAAATTTTGAATTGGTTTTGATGAAATGCCTATTATTCTCCATCAAAGGCTACAAAAATAAATTGGCACTTTTTCTTAGATTATTATTAATTATTATATACTTTTTGACAAAGACTGGTATTGTATTTTTTTACTTTTTGACCAGAACGTTAAAAGTGTCCTTATATCTTTTATACGGCCATTGTATAACTTTTAAATTTCTTTAAAAAAAAAAAAAAAAAAATAGATTCTTGCATTTTAGAAAAGATATATATAGTTTTGCCTGTGATTTATATAGTTTTGCAACTCATTCTAGCCATACAATAAAGAGATTAAAAAATATTTAAAAAGGAAAAAAGAATTATACGTGACAGATCATAGTTCTATACAAAAAGATAATAAATGCAGTCTCATTACCTAAATATTTTTCATTTTATAACTAACATTTTCATTGATATTAACAGATAGAGAAAGTTTAGTTGGAGTAAAATGTATGGTTTCTAAAGTGCAAGGGTTTATATGTATTTTTGAAAAATATAATATGTAGAAACAATGGGTGCATGTGGATAGAAGTTTAAGGCTATTATTTATTATTTCTTTTTTAGTTCAAAACGAAAAAAATAAGGAATCCGCGTTTATAATTTGTTTTCTTTTTAAATATAAAGAATGAAAATTTTCACAAATAGAAAAAATGTTAAACTATTTATAGAAAATAGCAAAAAAAAAATACTGATAGACATTGATAGACTTCTATCAGCATATATAAGCGATATTATTCTATCATTTCCATCATTAATAGACCATGATAAACTTCTATCAACATCTATCACAACTAGCTAAAATTTTTACTATTTTGTATAAATAATATTCCTTATTTTTCTATTTTTAAAAATTTTTATGTGAAGAAATCAAGGTATAAATACTTTTTTTTTTGTTTTTTTTTAATTTATATATAGTCTTGGTTCATCAACTTTTACAACTTTTTCATTTTGATTCTTTCGAGACTTTTAAAACACAAGTTTTTATCCTTCCACCTTTTATCTCCAAGTTCATAACAAAACTTTCAAATTTTAATTTTGGTCACTCTAACTTTTATTAAACTTTATGCAACTTTTACTAAACTTTATATAGTCCTTTCATAACAACGTAATAATAGTTTTATCATAAAGTTATTCTAACATTGTTTAACGTCCATGTGTCATGTTCCTAGGCTATTATAAAAGTAGGAATGCTTTAAAATTGGTATATCTCAAAAGTCTATGGGCTATTTAAAAATGAATGTAAAAGTTAAAAAATCAAAGTTGATGATTTGAAAAAGTTCAATAATAAAAAAGAGAAATAGAGTAAATTAAAACTCAATAACTAAACTGTACTTATAATAATAACTAAATGAGATGATTGTATATATTATCATGAATGAATCTTCATAATCAAGTTTAGTTCATCAACAAAAAGAAAATATATATATATATATATATATATATATCATTGAAGAAAAATTCAATTCAATTAGTATGGTACCGTGTCAAAATCACTTTGAGAGTCAAAGTTAACTATCGGTAGTTTTTTTTTTAAAAAAAAAAAACTTCAAAATAAAATTTTTAGGGTGCAAATTAAAATAAATCATACCCCTATTTAAGAAAATGAGTTTTTGAATTTTACCCCTATAGTAAGATTTTTTTACTACCCAACTTTCTTGATTAAGTTGAATTTTTTTTCAGGTGCGAGTTACCATTAAAGACATCTACTTCTTGAAGATGAAAAGTTTGATCCGTCATACTCACGGTACAATTGTTGGAACTTGAATATTATATACATATAGTCATAATTAATTAACTAACCATATAAATTGTTATTTGCATCAAACTTTTTAATCATGTTTTATAATCTTTTAAAATTTTACCAAACATCAAAAGAGTTATCGATATCAATTATCATAATTTCTTGTTTGTTTAAATAAATAAATAGACTTGCAATGGATGCATAAGCAGAAAAACAATTCAAAAAAAATTCTATATATATAATTACAAGTTCCTACTTTATTATTGAAAAAATTAATTATTTAAACTTCTTGTAATCATCATTCATAATTTTAAACTTGCCTGAAAATAAGAGCCAAAGATTAGTGCATTAATTTAACAAATTAGGAAGAAAAGAGAGAGATATATATATATGTTATTGAAAGCACATTTTCCATTCCATTGGAATTATGGTACATATAAATTGAGGCCATCTAGAACATTTGTTTCATCTATTGAGATTTCTATATACAAGTATATTTGGAAATTACATGACTATACCCCCCCCCCCCCCCCCCCCCCCCCCCCCCAAATTAAAAAAAAAAAGTAAAGCCTAGCAAAAAGCCTATACTTTTAATATATGGAGCAGCTGATGATGATGAGTTCATTACAATAATGAATCACACATATCATAATTCAGAAACCACTGCCCAATTTTCTTTTTTCTTTATCTAAATATTATAATATATATATGAACTTTAATTTTTCTTTTTATAAAAAAAAAATTAAAAATTGAAGGATGAAGATATATCAATAATTCCAAAGACTTTCAAGGTCTATTGGATCTTCAGAAGCCAATGATGGGTTGTGATGATCTTCCTCCATCATTCCAATTCCATGGCTAAAACCAGAAATCTCCACTTTTGGATTCATCAACCCACTCCCACTTTGATTTTCAAGCAACATTCTCACAATGGAATTTCCGGCCATCCAACCGGAATCTGCAGGGTTCAACGACGGAGGCGGCGGCGGTGGAGGGTTGGGGAAAGAGAACGGAAGCGGCGGCGGATTGGAGGAAGAAGAGAAATGGTTGGTTTTGAAATTGTAAACCATATCGGAGGTGTTTGTGTAGGGTTTTGTGTCGCGGTCGTCGTTAAAAGGTTGATTATTGGAGAAGCAGGTCACGCGTGATGCACGTGGCTCGACGGTGTATGGCGTTTGAGATTGTGAATATTCCATGAGCGGCGGCAGCGCAGGGGAGTTCCGGTCTGTGTCGAAGGGATTCAGAGTTGCTTTCTCCGCAGAGCTTTTGTTGAAGATTCGACAAATCACCCATTCGTTCTGTGAATTAATTAATTTAATTAACACACACATAAATAATAATAACAATCCAATATTAATAATAAAAGAAAAGAAAAGAAAAAAACCTTAGTGGGTTTGAGAATTAGAGTTGGAGAAAGGGGAAATTTGCCTTCCAAACGAAACTCGTGCATAACCCAATTAGATTTCTCCCCTTTTGGAGCTCTTCCTCTGTAAAACACCAAAGTTTTCTTCATACCCACAAGTCTTTTCCCTCTAAAAATCTCTTTATCTTTGCCAGTAGCCTTCCAATATCCAGATTCTGTAGCTCTGTTTGTTCTTAGGCCAGTGGGGTATTTCCTATCCTTCACACAGAAAAAGTACCATTCCTTTTCCCCCATTTTCGCCCTCCCTATATATATATATATATAATTAGAATGAATGAAATAATAATAATTAATAATGAAATTGGATTAGGGGTTGAGTTTTAACTAGAATGAAATAAATTAGTAATATTACCAGGCAAATCCCAGGGTTCGGATTTGTTCAAATCGGCCTCTCCAATGGCGATGGCAGTGAAATTGGTATTAAGGACTTTATGAGAAAGGTAATGAGTGATTAGCTCCTCGTCGGTCGGATGAAATCGGAATCCAGGTGGCAATTCTAACTGCTCTTCTTCACACTCATGATTCTGCATCTTCCATAAATTGGTTTCCATTATTTCTTCGGAAAGGGTAGAAGAAAAATTCATGTATTCAAACCCCAACACCTCTTAATATACACCGCTTTCCCAACCCAACAAACGTGCTGCCTAACACTACTTTCCCCGATTTTTTCAACCTTTTTTTTTTTTTTTTTTTTTTTTTTTTTTTTTTTTTTTTTTTAATTGTATATTTGTCATCATCACCATCGTCACCACATGGATTCTTTCTTTATTTCTGTGCTGTAAATTTCTCACACAAAATTCCTTCCTTTCAACTCAAATATTTTTTTAAAAAAATTTACTTTTCAATAATGAAAAGGGAATGAAATTAAATATATAAATCCTGTCAATAAAAAAATAAAATAAAAACATATATATCATGTTATGTCTCTCAAACTCCATTGGTACGTATATTTTATTCACTTAATTATACTTTTGTTTTTAGTTCAATGGAATTAGATTTTAAGAAAATTTCTTACCAAAAGTTATATTTTCTTGAAAAAGTGTTGAAGTATATTGATTTGATTTTTACTAATTGGGTAGGTAAAATATTAAGAGCTAATTATGTTAAGGATATTAATTGACCATAGTAAGTAATCTAAAATATGAGACCGTAGACTTCTCCATTAGATTAGTGTGGCTCAATCACTTACTATCTAGTTTTCATTAACTTTACATTAATGACAATTGAGAGAACCCTATAAATTTTTTCTTTTGACCATATGTAAAAAAGAAGAATCGATTCTCTAACTTCAAGGTACTTGAGTTATGCTCATGCTGACTAAAATTAAGTTATATAAAGAGAATTTTATATGTTCTTTGATATATATATATATATCGCTCATCAAATGGTGAAAACGTCATGCATTGTTAATCAAAGCATGACTCAAACTCAGTACATTACTATGGTTCGATCCTAATCTGCCATCGTTATATTATATATAATTTTAAAAAAAAAAGTCATATCCAAATTAAAAGTAAATTCTCGATTTAATAGATCTTAGTGTGCATATTCTAAATTTGTAAGTATTGTGCTACATGAATATATATCAACTCTACAAAATAAAGAATTAACCATTTTTTTTATAACAACCATAAATTAAAAAAAGGATGAAGTAGTTAATAATCAAAGGGAAAAACATAACCGTTAAAATAAGAGAAATTTTTACATATAAAAAAAATGTCAAACTATTTACAGAAAATAGCAAAAAAATACTGATAGACATTGATAAACTTCTATCAACATCTATTAGTGATAGACTTCTATCATTTCTATCATTGATAGACTTCTATCATCGTCTATCACAACTATAAAAAAAAATTTACAATTTTGTGTAAATAGTTTCCCTTATTTTTCTATTCTTAAAAATTTTCCATAAAATAATCTAGATAATTCTATGAGTTATAAATTTTATTTTGTGAAAATTACATAAATAGTGATGATATTGAATAATCAGTAGGTGAAGAGGCTGAGTTAAAGGCAATCAAAGTCGTGGTGTTAGTTGTTATTTAATATATTAAAATAAAGTCATACGCGGTTTAAAATTCATATTCAATGACTTTGTGTAGAGGTTGACTTCCTTTTTTTTTTTCCTATTTATTATTATTGGTAAAGAAAACCAGTTTATTATTTTACTCTTAAAAATAAGAGGGAAAAACACATATAAGGTAAAAAAAAAAAAAAAAAACACACAAATACGGTTTTTCTCCAAAATTATTTTAGTGATAAATTACAGCATAATTTTCCAAGAGATAATGTTATTATTATACATCAATATTATTTTCCATAATAAAAGTAATTCGACTTATTACAAAAACTACGTCACTCCTGAAAATACCTATAAAAATATTTTTTGGAAAACAATTAAGTAAACATATTTTCATAGATATTTTGTTGAGGAAAGAAACAAAATTGAAGAAACTTTAATTTATAAAAATGAAAATCAAATTTATGTATAAATTATATTTATATATCATGGAAACTTTGTATCTTGCATGTGACAACATTTGGGTGTGATGTTTGGTCACATGCACAATGATGATAATCAATGATTGAGTCAGAATTTATATCAGTTAGACTGCAATATCAGCTGTTTTCAAAAAAAAAAAAAAAAAAAAAAAAAAAAAAAAAAAAGGGTTGATTTTATCAGTTAGATGGATTGATTTGATTGGATGAGTTGATTGTTTACTTTTCTTTCCCATAATTTTCATTAACATAAAACTTTGAAAATTGTACACCAATTCTATTTTAAAGCTTACATTTTGAATTACATCAATCTCCTAATTTTTATTTATTTTGCCAACTTGCTTTAATTTTTTTTAAATTAAATTTCATCCAAAGCTTATGTCATTTTATTTTTCTATTTTCTTTTAGTTAGGAGATTCAAACTTATTTATTTGATACTTTGGGGAAAAAACCTTATTTAATTTGATATAAAATTAAATTTTAGGTCAAGTTAGGGTTTTTTTTAAATGTTAAATACGTCAAATACCCATTAAATATAAAATAAAAAAAATTTAAGGATTATTGGACAGAAAGTAATTGAATGCTTTAAAGATTTTCTAGATATTTTTTTTAAGTTTGAGGATCAAATAGATATAAGATTGAAGTTCACAGTAACTTATGATCAAATAGATATAAACTTGTAGATTTTAAGGACAAAAACTATAGTTTAAGTCAAATTTAATATGTAATTAGACCATTTCTTTTTTACTATCAGAATTTGAATAAAAGTTCAAAAAACTAAAATAATGAGGATCACCCTCCTTTATTCGACATCCAAAATTCTATCGTCATAATTAAGTTAGGGGTATGACTCTAATATAACTTTTTAGAGACAACCACCCTCCAAACATCTTTAGACATAAGTTCCCGTGACTTGTGTTTTTCTTTTTTAGGGTGGTAGGGGCGTGGGTATGAGTTGAGATATGAACTCAACTCAACAATTGGGGTGTCAATTTTGTATTTCTCTAATATTGTATACTCATGTCCACCGACATTCCATTCAGCCCTCACCATCACCAAGCCTCGTTGCTACTCCGGCGGCTTTCGCCAGCGTCCAACTTCGACCACCACCGTCGACGGCCAACTTCAGGGACCTTCGACGGCGACCACCTCCACCAACTCCGACGACCATTATTTTAAATTATTAGTTCATAATATTTTATGGTCGTTCTTTATAGTATTTTGAATAAATAAAAACACTTTTAGCATATAACAAACCAAACAAACTTGTATATAAAAATACTTTTAAGAAAGAGTTGCCCAAACACATGAGTGTTTAAATGAAAATGACTTTTTGAAAAAAATATTTTTTTCTAAGTTAATCCAAACAGAAGCTTATATCATGGCAAAAAAGATAATTATGGACTGGAGTTTGGAAGGCAGAAGGAAATTGTTAAATATATCAATCAAATAGAGTGTTTGAATGGACGTTTATGTAAAAAAGAAATTGTGTAAGTGGACTTGGTCATTTGTTGGTTCATATATATATATATATATATTTGTATCATATATCTGAGCTAGAAAATGTGGCTTTTGTTACATATTTGTTGTGTCAACTATTGTAACATGACCATTAATAGGGTCATTATAGTACAATTACATTTTAAGAATATTTTACTTACAATATAAATCCAAATTTGTTATGTTCCAATGAATCCAATATAATTTTGTCCAACTTAACTATAGACGTTACATATACAAATTTGTAAAATAATTGCTAAAATTTAAAAAAAAAAATTGAAATAGATTGATTGAAAATTAAACCTTAAACCACATTTTCCAAAACTCCCAAACATTACATGTGTACTTTAAAAAAAACAATGAAACAAAGTGTAATCCATAGTTTATTAAAAAATACATATAGAATTATATTGAATAAAAAAAGTTTGCAAACAAGAATAATCACCATAAAGACAGATTATTCATGTCAGAAAAAACTGCATGCACTAGATATCCTTGATATAAGAATTCAATTCAGCACCGCAAACACCCTAAACACAGACATATGAACTCGAAAAACATATAAACTCTACAAACATATAAATTCAACTCAGCGCCCAAAACAACTCATTTGTTTTACCCTAAAAACTTCATATCATTAGAGATAGTTTTAATCTAGTGAGTATAGAGTTTTATTTATATTTCCAATAGGAAGTATATCGATAAAAATATCACAACCATTTAATTTCCTTATTTCGAAAAGAAAAACACTTTTTTATGCCCTCTTGAAGAATTTTAATGAGTGTACGGACATTGTGTTAAAAATATAACATTAGATTCGTAAAAGTACTTAATTGAATTTAAGAAATGAGTACAAGTAACATATTAATACACATATATAGAAATTAAATTAAATAGAACTTTCCTCCAACTTTTTATTATCTGTTATTTTTATTTATTTTTATTATGCCTGTTTTGAAAGATTAATTTTGGTTATATATAATATTTATTTCATATACTTATCTTTTATGGGCCAAAATGAGGATAACTCATCTAACATAAAATATGGTAGGGTTTTTGTTTTTTTAAACAAGATACTAGAGGGAGAGATGAAATCAGTAGACACACCGGAACATCTCAACTAGGTTGACACATTCTTAGCGCCCTCATCACACCCCGAGCCCAATAAAAAAATTTCATTGCAGACAAAAAGATACACGAGAGTTCAAACGAACAAGAGGTTCTATTCTCCTTCTTCTATTGTAAGAAAAAGAAATACATATTATTTATTGAGAAGCCATAACATAGACAAGAAATATAAATAAGATAGTCCTCATCATTTTTTGTGTTTTTAATTTTCATTTTTTAAACTGTATTATTCACATACCTTTATTTATCTCATTTTATTGTAAGGTTTAGTAAATAGCAGAGATCTAGATCTGAAAGGAAATAATTTATATATAAAATAATCATTAAACAAGTCTAAGCAAAAACCCTAAAATACACTTGAAAATGATTTGCCAATTTAAAGGAGGAGGGTGTGAATATACACTATTAAATAACGAATCAACTCGAAAGCTTAAGCCATCTCTTATGAAAAATTTAATATTATACGATTCCAAAAATGTGATGAACATAAAATTTATAACTTTATGAAAATAAAACAAAGATTCTCTTCTATGACTCTATTTATAAAATAGAAATGGAAATTTAATTTTTTTTTTTAATTTTTAAATATGATTGGTAACAAATGTGAATTAAAACCTATCAAATACGGAATCATTTGTAACACAGTAATAGTACACTACACATAATTAATTATAATGATAGATAACAACACTACTTCTTCATTTTTTAAAATAAATTTTTGAATTTTCAAAACTTTACGGAGACATAGTTTCATAGATTCTTTTAGGAATGAAAATTAATCTAAAAAAAAAAAAAAAAAAAAAAAAAAACTATTGCATAGCTGACAATTTGATAACTAAAAAAATGAGATAGTATGTATTGACAATGACTTTTTTTTTTTTCTTTATATTTAGATCACACCATCAAATATGAATTGACGCACTAATTCTTCCTACATATCTCTTCATATAAAGCATTAATGAATAGTATATCTAACCGGATAATAGTTCAGATCTATAAGTTTTTAAAGTAGATAACTATGCTTAAATTAGTTTCATAATTTTTTTAAGATCAGAATTATCCTTAAAATTAAAACATAGTAGATAAGTATGACAATTAAGTTATTCATGACATTTTTTTTTTTGGTTTTGTTTTTTTTAGTGCGCATGACATTTTTGTTTTACTAACATGTAAATTGGATGAGTTTTATTGGTTGGAAAAAATTTGAATTAATACAATGCTTTAAAACATTGTTCTGATTGAAAAGCAGGCCGATGGAGGTTGTGACTTATCCTTTAGCCATTAAACATGACTTATTTGCTTACAATTATACAGATAAGTAATCCACATTTATTTATTTATTAGTATTGGCTTTGATAAAAGGGTAATAAACAATAATAAAACTTACAAAAACGTGGAAATTAAATTGAAATAGAGATCAAATTAGTATCGAAACTAAACTTGAGTTTATGGACAATTTAGGAGAATTTTTAAAAATAAAAAAATAAGAGAAATTATTTATACAAAATAGCAAAATTTTTAAATAATTGTGATATACGCGAGCCTATCAAGATCTATCAGTAATAGAAATAATAGATAAATATAAAACAGCTTGGTTGAATTATCTCAGGCTACGCCAAAAAAAAGTATATAAAATAGCTTTTTCATTACTTATTTTAAGAAAAAATATTACTTTTTTTTTTTTTGACAATTGAAAATTTGTCTTTTTACTTCTTCAAGTTTGGGGAATGTGTAGATTTATATTTTAATAATGATATATTTTAACTCGAAAATTAACTTCTAAAAAGGTTAGAAAATAAAATGGTAAGAATCTATATGTGTTTTAAATTTTAAATTTTAAATTTAAAAATACAAAATTGTATTTAAAAATATATAAATATTTCATGTTATAAACTCAGTTTATTTTTTAAAAATTAAAATATGTATTAGGTAGGTTATTATAAATTATATAATGTTTAAAAAAATTATATTAAAAAGATTAAGAGTATGTTTGAAATGCATTTTCAAGTGTTTAATTTAAAAAATAAGTCATTTTAGAAAAAAAATTGGAGTGTTTGACAATTAATTAAAATAAAATTTGAAGTGTATTTTAAATTGTTTTTATCAAAAGAGTTTAAATAAAAATAAATTTTTTGAAAAATATTTTTTTCTCAAGTCAATCCAAACGGACCAGAACTAAAGTATGTTCATAAATTAATTGCTAATGGTTAATATTCAACTTAAAAATTAATAGGTGGAGTAGAATACGTTTATGGTTTATAAATATAGTATCAAATACATTTAAAATAATTATTTAAATTAGAATCTAATTATTCAATGGCTACCAAACACGTATCTAAAATATTAAATATAATTTTATTTTTAAAAAATTTATTTTTAAATTTATGCATTCCGATTTCCTAATAAGATATCTAATTTTTTTCCCTTTTTGTTATTATTTATATGGAAATATTTTCGTAACCTCGTGATCAGACGTTTTTTTCCCTTTTTGTTATTATTTATTTGGAAATATTTTTGTAACCAGATCAGACGGTCGGGAATAAATCACCAGGTCGTGGTTAGATCTGCCACCACAGCCAGATAGAAAAAACGTACTCAGCATCCACTTGGCGGATTTTCATTGGTCAGTTCGCAAAACAATAAACCAAACATCGCTGACCAGTTACCCAATACCCCATTATAATTCTATGTGGGACCCTGCTTCATTGTTTCCGACAAGATCATCCAAGAGGAGACACTGACGTGGCACGAGGTCATTGGCCTAAATGTATTATAGTCCAAAACTTGTAGAGGATTTGACCAAAAGTTAGGCTTTTGTTTTTTGTTGATATATTTTTTTTAAAAGTTTAGAAAAAAAAAATCAAAAGTTAGGTTACGCAATTAGATTAGATTAATTATTGGAATTATATTAAAGGTTAGCTGTGGACTTTGGAAATTAGGTAAATCAAAACGGCGTTGAAGATAAGCACAAAGCTTAGTTTTTATTATTAAAATATTCAAGATATTAAATTAAAATGTATTAAACCCTCGTGTCAAATTTTAGACAACCAGCTTGTTTTCACATTGGCCACAACGTCCAAATTTTAAATACTTAAAAGAAAGAAGATAAATCCCAATTCAATTCGATTACGTAAATTAATTTGTTCAAAGAAAGAATCTGATTTTAATAGGGCACCATAAAGTTTCCTTATAAATGATAATTAACATATAACATTAGTTTTTATGCGCTATCAAAGGTACAAAAATTGCATGAGATTATTATTGAAAAAAAAAAAAAAAAAAACTCCCCTATTATTATTGTAGAAATAAGTAGAAAAATAACATAAAATTAAAAGAAAAGTAATAAACTAGGAACATAAAAATTAACGTAAAAAATCTTTAAATTAGAGAAAAATGACATGGATCATAAAATTTTTATTATGTGAAAATTTATTATAATCACACAGAAATTTCTTTCAAATTATTATGTCACTCACACAATTGAGTTAGTAGATTTTTTTTGTAATTAAAACCTTTTTAATAGATATAGTCAATAGCGAGAAAAAAAAAAATCTTATTTTACCTATATTCATACTTTTGAAAGTAGGTAACCTTCCAATTTCAAAAGTATTCTTATGGTCAAGATACAAAAGGTTATGTTAGGAGTATAATTAATTAGGACTATCTAAATTTCATTTATATATATACACTCAAAAAAATCTAATCTAATATATATTATAATTTCTTTTTAACATTAATTATGCGTTTTCATAATTTTTTTTTTGTTCATAATTAAAAAATGATTAAACTAACATCTTAGTAAATTATTTTTGAAAAAAAATAGAAATAGCTAAACAATTTCCCCCGAATTTTGTATAAAATTTTGGAATGTTTTATATAAACACCTAAAGAAACAAATAAGAAGAGTAAGCACAAAATTTAAAATTTAAATTAATAATTAAATTCGAGTGTGAACCTAGACACCATGCTTTGAGGATCCGACAAATTATTTTCTATAAATATAATAAAGTTATTGATTATAAAAATTGTTAGGTGTACTAACAACGTTTCGTTCCAGCTTGGTTTGAATAATTTGCACTATCATATAATCTAACTCATCTCCATTTATTGTTTTTAAAAAAAATGTTAAAATGAAACGACAAAACATAAAAAGAAATTACCAATAAAAGAGTTATTTTTAAATATAGAAAAATGAGCTAAAATATTTATAATATAAAAAAATTCACTCTGCAATAGATCACGATAAACTTCTATCACGGAGCCACGCTGATAGACAGTGTAATTTTTCTATATTTATAAATAATTTAATTAAAAAATATGAACTAAAGTTTCACTCAATATTCTAGGAGTAAAGAACATATATAATTGTATCCAAACTAATAATTATAAAACTACCTGTTTAAAAAAATCATCTTTTATTTTATACCAATTATGATACTAATTTTACCTCATCTTTTTATCATGCTTAATTTCTAATTATCGATTATGCTTCCTTATTAATCATTAATTTCATGGTTTGCTTTTCGTTTAGACACGGGTAATTATAATGAATAGAAATTTTAAGGATAATAACCAAGTGCATAGCAATATTTTAAAAAAATTGCAAACATAGCAAAATCTACCACTGATAGATCATAGACCACTTAAGCTATAAGAGTCTATCAACAAATATAAATATATTATTGATAAACTTTGCTATATTTGTAATTTTTTTAAAATGTTGTTATATATGCTAATATTTTGAATCTGATTACTATATTTGCAACTGTAACTTTAGACAACTATCAATTCAATATGAGTTAGGAGAGTCTACAAGTAATTATGTAAAATTAAATATTATTATTCCATTTAAGCCTATGTTACCAATTTTACTGTGCAAGTTTTTTTTTTAATAGAATAAGTGTGGAAGACTTGAACCAAAAATCTCTTAATCGCTAACACATAGTAGATGTTAATTGAGTTATACTCGTTTTGACATAATTCTACTGATACATATTAAAAAAAGATCATTACCCATTTTGCTAAATCTCATGATTTTCATTAGAATATTAGATAATATACATTACCCAATCAAACTTATAACTAAAAACATATCGTTGTTGGAGTACGTACTGGCCGGCTTGATCTAAGTTATCTTATCACTTTAATTGGATTGTGTTGGACTTTTGGAAACCATGATAACTAAAAGTTTCAATATAAAACCCTCTTTAGAGAGAACAAATCTTAATTATTAAAGAAAAAAAAAAAAACAGTTGAATAAAGAAGCTTCAAACCCACCACTCAATCTTGTCATGGTCTAAATAGAAGTAGACAAAAATGAAGAAACATCAAACATAACCTTAATATATCCAATAATAAGACAAGAAAGTTAAATTAATAAGCTGGTAAGATTTTAGATTATAAAACAGAGGAAAGAAAAAGTATAGTTTGTGGCAATTAAATAATATAATTTCCTATGATATTAAAGTCAATGAATAAACAGTTGCTTAATTATGAGATAATGTAAATAAAAGGGTATGATTTTGGTCCAAGTGTAACGCTTAGTCACTGCCAAGTTGGTAGCCCATTTATTTAATCTCATGTGCGGGAATGTGGTTTTGATTCGGTGGAAATTAACATTGTAGGCTGAGATTATGATTGCATTATTTTATATTATTGAAAAAAAAGTAATTAATACCAACCTAATAATTATTTTGGAATTTTTCCACTTGTACATCCATTCAAATAGATTACCTTGATCAATATGTCAAAGTCAAAATTTCAAATCTCTAATTTTTACATACATATTGATGATAACTTAAATATTGTTTTTTTTTTTGTTTTTTTTTCTTTTTAGCATTCTTGGATGAAAATATTAAAACCTCAAATCTCTTAAATTGATGTCAAAATCAACTAAATTATGTTCAGGTTGGTTACCTAAATATAATTGAGTTGATAAAATACATTATATTAATTAAAACATAATTTGTACTCATAAATTTGATATTGGATACTTATCTTTATATTTTAATTGAAATATTTTTAGGAAGATGGTTTTCTACCATTAAAATGAAAATGAAAGTGACTTTTTAATTGTTCAAGAGTGTTTAATTTTTAAATTTATAAGGAAAATTTTCGCTAAAAGAAAATAGCAAAAAAAAAAAATATTAATAGACATTAATAAACTTCTATTATTTCTATCATATTGATAGACCATGATAATTCTATCGGTGTCTGTCACAACTATCTAAAAATTTTACTATTTTGTGTAAATAATTTTCCTTATTTTTTATTTTTAAAAATTTCCCAATTTTATAATTAGACTGAAAATGAAAACATTTTAAAGATATTTATAAATTGTATGTCAAATAATATAATATTAAATTTAATTACCTTCACTTATCAATTTAAGTTTTTGAGTCAATTGTTGATTTGACATTGATGAATAACTACTTAAACTAAAAAGACTTAAGTAATATAGTTAAATCTTTTTTGATAGAAAAATTATTTAAAATGACAAAACTATTGATAATATGTACAAATATAGTAAAATTTCATTATCTATCTGCGATAAACTGCAATAGATTACTATCTGTGTTGCGATAGACTATAAATAGACACAGATAGTAAAATTTTACTATATTTATAAATATTTTGGTTTATTTTCTTATATTTAAAAATAACTCTTTTTAATATATCATTTAGTTTACCTGTGGGTTCATATGTGTATTAACATAAACAATCCAACACATGGATTGCTATATTAAATGGGAAGAAAATAATACTGCCACTTCCAAAGACTTGAGTAGATTAGATATTAATATAAATCAAATCTTATTAATATATGCTCACATTTTGTTAGGGTGGAATTTTGAAGTGTTTTGAAAATGTATTACACAACTTCTTAGTTGTAAATATAGATATGAAAAGTAAAAAGTGTTCAGCTTTTTTATTTCAACTGGCTTGAGGTGGTGTGTCTTAACCCGTTAAAATATATTTAAGTTGAAATGAAAAGATTATTATAGCAGATTTAAATATTTTTACATTATTAAATAAAAATTATAATAATTATATGATGAGTCTCACATTAAATTTAATATATTCTTTTTTAGAGTGCAATAACCACAAAAATATTGATCAAAATTTCTATTTCAAAAATAGAAATATATGCATATTACCATTGAGTTAATTGATGTGATGAATTAACCATAAATTTAATTTACCAAATTACAAATAACCTTCGTTAAGAGTTGGGCTAAAATTAGCTAGCTTCATTGATCATGTGCGTTAGTATATATTATATAATTAATTATTAATATAGCATAGCAAGTAATATCGATTAAACAATTTAAATGATGACAAAAAATAAAAGGGCTATCATTTCAAATTTGTTTTTAAAATGAATATTATTACTATTATGTTCAATAAATGACGTGTACAAAAAAAAAAGACGTGTTACTTAATTCTGACGTGGTGTTCGGTGTCTTTACCAATTTTTGGTTTTTTTTTTCTATAAAACAAACCCCTGAGTTTAATATAATTACAACTACACCTTGTAGTTCAGGCATAAATATTACGTCATCGAGAAGGAATATACCTTATAGTTATTAATTAACATCATATAGAATATTCGCATTACACTATTAAGGCAGTTTTTTGTGACTATTTATTCATTACTTTAATTAACCATTGCTTAAGATATAATTAAATACTTTTTAAGTATAAAGAAAAAAATAAGAAGAAATTTTCACAAATAGAAACAATGTCAAATTATTTACAAAAAATAATAAAAAATATTGATAGACATTGATAGACTTCTATCAGCATTTATCAGTTATAGACTTCTATCATTTCTATCACGGATAGATCCTGATAGACTTCTATCAGAATCTATCACAACTATTTAAAAATGTTAGTTTGTGTAAATAATTTTCTTTATTTTCCTATTTTTAAATCTTTTCCAACAAAAAAAACTTATACAAACTAAAGTAAGATGCTGCTTTCTCTCGAAGATTCTTCACTCCAAATTTACGCCGCCTTAATAATTCCTGATGAGTATGTTTAGTAAGATTACAAGTCGTTGTATATTTGTATTGTATCTTCTATTATTTATTTATTTATTATTGACATAATCAATTGAATCAACAAAAAAAAAAAAAATGAAGTTTGTTTACATAATAACCCTCTCCCTTGAGCTTTTTTCTTTTTTTTTTTTCCTTTGTTTAAAATGAATTAATCATCTCCGTCATTTCAGTTTTCAAAGATGAAGCGTGCGTGTTTGGGAGTGATTTTAAAATCCTCAAAATCATTTTTATCATTTTTAAAATCACTAAAAAACACACTTTTAATCTCTTAAAATTAATTTAGTTATCAATTTTACACTTTTGAATGTAATTTTTATATCATCAAAGTTAATTTTAAAGGATTAAGTAATTTTGAAAATGACCAAAATAATTTTAGTCATTTTAAAATCACTTCTAAATATATTCAATTTATCTTCTGTCAAAGCAATGACCTTGAGTGAAGGCATTTCACTGTGAATGTCGAGCTTGGAAATGATATTACCTTCCCTCAAAATATGGTAAATGTTGAATATATTGTATTATGTTCAAGGTTTCATCTGCACAGTAACATCATTATTTTAATGTTAAATAATATTTTTATTTCTAGCTTTTTCTTTGGAATGTTTTCAAATATAGAAAAATGAGTCAAACTATTTACAAATATAGAAAAATTTTACAGTCTATCAATGATAGATCGCGATAGAATTCTATCATTTTCTATCGCTCAAGTGATAGAATTTATTTGCTTGAACAATAGAAAGCGATAGAATTCTATTGCAGTCTATCACTAATAAACAGTAAAAAATTTCTATATTTATAAATAGTTTGATATTTTTTCTTTATAGTAATTTTCTTGTTTCTTGTTTCTTTTTATTTTCTTTTTAAAAAAAACAATTATGGAGAACCCATAGATTTAACCATCCACCTAAAAAAAATGAGCTTGTAATAAGTACTTTATTATTATTATTTTGTATATTCGAATTGGCTTAACATTTTAGTTTTCAATTTTTTTGGGGTTAAATTAGAACTTTCGTCTTTATGCTTTGATATTATAAGTTTCAAATTGCTCCTAGGATCTTGAAAGATTGATCTTGATATGAGCTTGGTTTTATTTATTTTTGAATAGTTTTCTTGCCCGAGATTATTTATGATGATTGTATCAAATCATAAAACTATTTAAGAAGTTTTATCAAATCTTAAAAATTAAATTATTCTAAATCTTTAAAACATAAGAGACTAAACTCTAACATTTTTCTCAAACAGTAGGGACCAAATTTAAAATTTATCCTTGTTATTATTGAAATAAAGGTTATCTAACACACATAACGACACTTGTTACTCACAATGTTACAGTAATTTAACTTAGGTTTCTCCTAAATTTGAGAATCACTTCTCAAATTGTAGTAGAACGATTCAAAAAGAACTTGAAATACACAGAAGATCTACAGTAGCACAACCTTTACAATTGCAATATTGACACATTTGTGATTTTTTTGGCACAACCACAAGAACAACTCTAATATTGTTTTCAATAGACCATCCCTAAACAGAATGCAACAACTCCTTAAATATGGACAACAAAAAAACGCAAAGAGACAGCAAATTTAACAACACTCAGAAAAGGAAACAAGAAAGAATAAATAGCCAGAATTTTCCAGACAAGGAAAGAATATTTTGCAAAATAAACATTTTAAATAACATCAATCTATCTAGGAATAGCAATTGCATAGACATATTAAAGGACAATCTAAGAGATGGGATGACAAACATCTCAGAAAACAACAACCACAACATTCTTAAATAAATATATCAAACACCAAATCAAATCTCAGAAATTAAACATGTTTTTGGTAAAAGTAAATATTTCAACTAAAGATTAAAATATCGATGTCGATATTGATATCACTACAAGAAAAAAGGTTTCCGCCGACGCCACAGCATGGCATCGGCATAGATGGGTATCCCGACGCAACAGTTATGAGGCGTCGGGCTAGAGTACCTATCCCAACGCCTTAACGTAGGCGTTGGGATAGAGTAGGGCTACGCCGACACATTTGTATGTTGGCGTCGGCATAGCGTCCCTATCCCGACGCCATAGTATGGCGTCAGGATAGGGGGTCTTTCCCGACGCTTTTTAGTGGCGTCGGAAAAGACCCGATTAAAAAGCCCTAAAATCTTTTTCCCTCATCTTTCTAATTCATCTCTCACACCGCAGCCGTGCCCCTCTCCCTCCCGATTTGCTATTTTGTTGCCGGTCAGTCTCCTCCATCCTCTCTTTCTTTCGTTGTTTCTTTCGTCGTCGGTCGCGCCCTTCAACTTGTTCATTGCTGCTCACCTTCTCTTCGCTGCCACTCGCCTTCTCTTCGTCGTCGCTCGCCTCCTCACGCCGCTAAGATCGATCATTTTCCTTTTAACATAAATTTATGTTTTTTACTTTGAAATTTCTTAAACTATCTTATGTCAAATTTCTAATTAAAGGATGAGATTAGGTTTAGTTAGTTCAAATTTAGTTTTTTGGTTAATTTTTGCTTGAAATTTTTTGAAACCATGAATGTAAAAGTTGTAAAAAATAAGAGAAAACCTTATTTCCTCCTTTACTTAGTTTGGATTGAGAGAAAACATTGCTTGTAAAATTGAGGGAATTACATTTGATTGTTAATGGTGTGTTGAGGATTAATGAGATAAACTTAGGTTTTAACTTTAAGATGTTTATTTGCTTTAAATTAACAATGATTGTTCTAAAAGAGGGGAATGAGCTTATTTGGTTTAAATTTACAATCTTTGATCCGAAAGAGGTGAGTGATTTCTTTGCTTCTTTGTGTATGATATTTGGATTTTATTTGCTTGTTTTAAAATAATTTGATTGTAATGGTTTAGTTTGTTTTGAGTTTAATGTGTTCAAACAAAGTACATAGCTCTTTATTTTAGAATTTGGGTTTGTTTGTTTAAGTTTATTTGTTTTAAATTTAGCATTTGAGTTTGTTTGCTTTAGTGTATTTATATTAAATTTTAATTAAGATTTAACTTTAATTATTGGATTGAGATCAAACTTGGGTTGTTCAAAGCTCCAAATTTAGGTTGTTAAGACTTTTATAAACAAAAAAGGAGAATGAGTTTATGTTAAAATATAAGTTAAATATCCTAACTCATAAGTTAAGTCTAATTTTTTGTACACTTTGTTTTTGTTTTGAATGTGAGGCTAAAATAATGTTGTTATTCTGAATATAAGGTGAGAATCTTTTTTTAATGTATGGGTGAGATGTGTTGTTGTTTTGAATTTGGGTTGACGTTGTGAGTTAATAATTTTCTTGTTGTTATTTTGAATGCTAAGTTGAGAATTGTGAGTGTTGGATTTTTGTGTTATTGTGTGTTTTGCATGTGTTAAAGAAACATGAGTCAATAGATTTTTTGTTGTTTTGAGTATGTGTTAAAGAAATGTTAATTAATGAGTTTTGTGATGTTATTGTCTTAAAGGTGAGTTGAGATTTTTAAGTTAATAATTTTTGTGTTATTACTTTGGTTTTGCATATGTGTTAACAAAATGTGAGTAGTTGATATTATTGTTTTGAATGTTGAATTGAGAATTGTGAGTGTTGAATGTTTGTATTATTTTTGTTGTTTTGAATATGTGTATAGAAATGTTAGCTAATGGTTTTTATGATGTTGTTATTGTTTTGAATGTGAGTTAAAGGTTTTGAGTTAATGATTTTTGTGTTGTTTTTGTTGTTTTGAATGAATGAATGTGTTTATATATATATATATATATATATATATATATATATATATATATATATATATATATATATATATATATATGAGTTGAGAAATTTAATTTTAGGTGTTTTGATTATAATTTAAATTTTGTTTGTATTTTTTTTTACAGGATCAATGTTATGTTCGTGACTAATTCGCAGCTGAACAAGACTCTATTTTTAAACTTAGTGTGTGTGTTTTTTATCAAGACTCATGTGTTTTGTTTTTTTAGTTGATATATGTTTATTTTGTTTTTGTAACAATATAAGTTGTGAGAATATTTATAAGTATCTAAATGAAATTTGGTTGTTTTTTCATTTTAAATATTTTGATTTATACAAATTATTTATCTATTTATCAGAATATTCAACTACAATTGAAGCCAAGAGAAATAAACTATTTTAAAAAATAAATTATTTTTTTTTAAAAAAATAAAGTCAATGTCGACGCTTCACAGGCATCGACAAAAACAAGCTATCCCGACGCCATATGCAAAAGCGTGGGCAAAATTTTAATATATATAAAACAACCTATCCCGACGCCATACGTATAGCGTCGGGATATCTCACTGTCGACGCCTACTTCTGGCGTTGGTGTAGATGAGTTTCACCGACGCACCATATTTGGCGTCGACAAAACCAGCCCACCACCCTCATTTAACTGGCGTCGGCATAGCCTATCTATGTCGACGTTGGCAAAAAAATCGTCGGGATAAGGTATCCCGACAGTTTT
This sequence comes from Lagenaria siceraria, assembly GCA_002890555.2. Lineage (NCBI taxonomy): Eukaryota > Viridiplantae > Streptophyta > Magnoliopsida > Cucurbitales > Cucurbitaceae > Lagenaria > Lagenaria siceraria. Next base: position 20,404,898 of record CM016487.1, read on the forward strand.
TGCTGACGCTTAAAATGCGTCGGCAAGAAGTATTCCCGACGCTTTTTAGCGTCGGCAAAGGATCTTTTTTTTTGTAGTGTATCAACATTTCAATTTTATGGATATATTGACGGATATATCGAAAAAATATCGATATCGACGGATATTTCTGTAAATCACGACTTTTATAAAATTTATTTAGATGAATAGTTAAGTTGTTTTTATTCCCAAACTAAGTTATGGATATTGTTATTAGTATTTTTGTTCATATTGGACTAAATATGTGACATTTTTATGTGTTACAAGCATTAATAAAAGATGTTGGAGATATCCATGGATATTTAATATCGATATCGAACCCTTCGATTTACAGATATATCGACGTATCCACAAATATCTTCATTCTATTTTCAACAACTTGACAAATATGATTTTGAAATGATTGGGGGCAGTTTTACAAAGCATTTCAAAAAATAGTTTTTTTTTGCAATCTTTTTTTAAAATTCATAAATGTCTCTATCGAAAAGATTATTTGGATTTTTCATGAAATCTTTTCTTGATTTGACAACTAATTGTTTTTATGAAATTATTTCTTGAATATATGTACGATAATTTGACTGTGATACATCTTAATTTCTTTTCTCTTACTTATTTTTTTACCTAGCTAAGTGTGTTTTTTTTTAAGTAAAACATCACATGATTTAAATAGGTTTTCTAAAATAAGCTAATTGCAAGTTGTAACAATATTATGAAAATATGGTATTTCTTCACCAATGTGGCTGGTAAATAGAATGAGAAATTGCTTCTTAAAAAAAAATGCCGGTTAATATTCTACCTCAAAAAATCTAGCCAGTTATTTTTTGTGGTTCAATATTTTTCATTTTTCATTTTTCATTTATTTAAGAATATTACATGACAATAATAAAAAAAATAAATTTTTTTTAGTACAACAATTGTAAGATAGGGAATTAAACCACCAACCTCCTGAGATGGAATGCATGTTAATACTACTGAGTCAATTTCATTTTAACAAATAAAAAAATAGTTTAAATCTACCAACAATCTAAAGAAATTACTAGTACGAAAAGAAAACAATTTGGAGACACATTTTTCCGTATTTGGTTATTTTATACTTCTTTTAGCAATTATTATACAAATATGTACGCACACAAAAAATTAATTTTTAAAAATAAACACGTATGCTAACGTTTATATATATAATATATATATATATATATATATATATATATATATATATATATATATATATATAATTAATTAATTAATATTGACTGTAAATCATTTATTTGGTTGACATAATAATATGCATATGTAGATCAATACTTGCAAGAAAAAGTCATATCTATCTTTGATGGTTGATTCTTGATGCTCATTGTTTAAATAAGAATATCTAAAGTGACGTATGACTTTTCTCGATATTTGATTTAGACGAACAATTCAATTAACTTGTATAGATATCTATAACAATATCTCAATTCAACATTCTCATCAACAAACTTCTTTTTCGAACATATTTTCACGTCCTAATTCATAGCACAATTCTATAGAGAATTTTGTAATCGTTTTTTTAGTTTAATAATTACAAGATATATAGTGGAGATAATTGAATTATCACCCTTTAAAATGATATTTAATGCCTTTATTTGTATTGAATTATGTTCGAATGGATGAACAAGTAGTTTGACCCTATTTTAACTTTATGGATAGATACTTCATTAGAGATCATATGCATGCATCTAATTCTGGTTTACTTTCTTTCTTTCTCTCTCTTTTTTTTCAATAAACACATTTTAATTTGATTGCTTGAGACACTTCACAACCAATTATATTAAATCCTCTGAATGATCTCTGTATTTTTTGCGGTACGGTATTTCGACATTGGAATATTATTTGGACAAGTTAATGTCTATTTTTAATTAAATAAAAGAATTTGTGTTTAAAAAAAAACGTTTATGGGGGACGTGGAAGAAAAAAATTCATAATAATAACTGGGGTAACAGTGTAGAGATGACAAAATTTAATAGACGTTTTGATAGGCTAAATATGGCTAATGTTTTTTCTATTATATAATTAATTGTCAACCGATAAATTGGAAGTGTATCTGCAATTATAAATTGGATTAAAATACTTTTTTATAATTATTATAGAAAATTTTTGGACTAAAGAATAGAAGCGACATAATAAAAAAGAAGAAGCAATTGGGCCAAGAAAATGATAATGGACAGACAAACAACTAAACCCAAAAGATAAGATTAGCTTAGAGAAAATGGCTAATTTGGTTTTGGGCTAAAATAGCCCAGTCGGCCTCAGTCTCGACCAAAGATGAGGCCAAGGCCAACCTGCTTGGTGAATGAAACATATTATGACCTAGCTATTTGGGCCTTGAGAAGATGATGTGGTTTGGGTCAAAAGCTCAAACCAACCTTCACGGCCTTGACCTCGGGCAAGGATGAGGCCGAGACTCCAAATTTGATGAACGGGGAGTCCCAAATGCACACCCTGGCCCATTTGGCTTGAGAGATAACCTAATATGACTCAGAAAACTTGGAGAAGAAGGCCCTAGGTCAAGGTTTTCTCTATAAATACATCATTATAACTCCATATAAGGTAACTTGAATCCTACTCTCAAACTTCCTAGCTTCTATACTCTTTCACTCTCTAACTTAAGCATCAAAGTATATGTGGCAAGCACCACACCAGTGTGCAGGTTTACTCTTTTGCAAGCTACATTTTTCACTTCAAATTACAAATTCAACTGTTGGTATCACGTGAAGGTCAGATAAGTTTCTCCTATCCCAAATTTGACATTAACAATAATCAACCCCTAAATCATGGAGTAATAAAAAAAACCAAACAAGAAACAAATAATATCTCAAAAACTTATCTAATCTAATAGCTACAAAATCTAAAAAACAAATAATTCAAAGTCAAAGTCAAGTGCTGGAAATTGTTAAGTCGAGCCAAACAAAACTACTCTTTTGTGAAACAAAGGGTTTCAAAAGTATAGTATCTTAATAACTTTTAAAATATTGTCAACAACTATATTTTTTAGAAAAAAATTGAGTAAACTAAAATAAATTAGGTCTACTTTGATAATCATTTGGTTTTTGAAAATTAAGTTTATTTTCTCTCAATTTCTTACAAATATTTTTATTTTTAGGTAAAAGAGTTGAATTTTTAGCTAAATTTCATAAACAAAAACAAGTTTTTAACTACTTTTATCGATAATAGTTTAAGAAAAATAATCAAATTTTATCGATGTAAACTTTACTAGACAATAGAATATGGAAAAATTTTAGGAAATGTTTTTAAAAGTTTTTTTTTTTCTTTTTTAGGTTAATCATGCATAAAATATGAGGTTCTAACTCCTCATATCTTAATTTAAAAAGTGAATAAATATGTAATTTTGCACGTAAGAGAATAATTGCGTGTATTTATAGATTTTCATGTCCAACTTGTGAGTTGGGAATGAGGATGGTACCCAAGTTCGATAGGCTATCATCTACATTTATTGATCAAGTCGTTCTCCTGTTGGTTGCCTTCGAGGGCTTTGGGCCTCCTTAGGCTTGGGATTGCCCCAGCCCATGGGCCTTTTCAAGTCCACTCCACAACTATATTTGTATATTTGTATTGGGCTGACAAGACAAATAGCAAATTTTGAGGTTTCATTTGAAAAAATAGCAAAAAAAAAAAAAAAATTCAAAATCATAAAAATAGCAAAAAAAATTTTAAAATTAAAATTAAAATATATTAAATAATAAATATCTAAATTACTCCCACACACTAAACATCACATACTAAAACAAATTCAGAAAAGCGCAAATACACTATACTATTAAGCAATACTATTAAGCAAATACACTGTACTATTGCATTACATTTAAATTGAACATCGTCAAACACCCCTTGCTCGATAGCAGCTAAAATTCCCACCAAACTCCAAAATAATCTTTAATTTAATTGAAGCAAACCATAACACAAAAAACAAAACTTTAACAAAAACCCACAAAACAACTTGATACTCACCTAGATACTGTTGCTCAATTCTTCTTATGGCCACATGACGACAATAGCGATGGTATATGATAAACGGAGGCAAAAAAGATATCGATAAAAAACGAAGAGAGGGTGAATGAGAGAGGAAGATCCATGACACTTATCGATGCTACCCTTCGCGATAGAGACAGTCTCGGCAAAAACAACAGCGTGAGGCAATCGATGGATGTGGCGTAATGGCTTGTGGTAAATTGCAGTCGAGCGAAATGGCATAATGGCTTGTGTCAACTGCAGTCGAGCGAAATGGCACAGACGATGACGTTGCTCTTCACGCAAAAGAGGAAGCTCGCGAAGGAAGAGAATGGTGGCAGCTTTGTGCGACATAGAAACTTAAATTTCTTTATTTTTCTTTTTTTTAATGTTATTTTAACTTATAAAAACTTAATTATATATATATATATATATATATATATATATATATATATATATATATATATATATAAGTGAAACTTTAATTTTCTTTTATATCTTCAATTTCAAATATTTAAATATCATTTTCCATATCTTTTATAAATAATTATTTTCTCCAATAAACTTAATTCTAGCTTTAAAATTCAAAATCAAAAGAGATACATTAAACTTTCAAGATTATGAAATTTACATTCAAAATCTCTAATTCAAAATTTTGAAAACTAAAATATTTTAATTTGATTTATTGTAAATCTAATTTATTAGATCTCAAACATCTATTAAACTTAAATTAAGCCGAATTTTGATTTTATCAAACCCATTCCAAAAACAAATAACAAAAATAAAATCCATAATTAAATTTGAATGGATGGAAAATGGCTATTTAACTTTACGATAAAATCTAGATTAGTTAAACCACATAGGTTTGAATCAATTAGGGGAGAAAAATAAGGAAGATATTATTGGTTTAGTTTGAATTAGTTTTCAAAATCTAATTTGAATATTAAAAATAAATTCAAATTTAAAAAAAAGGCAAAAATTATAAAATGGCACTCATTTTAATTTTTAAAACTCGATCGGTTAGATTATAATTTGATTAATTTGGTTATTAATTAAGCTCCCAATTACACTGTATTTATATCTCAATTATTAATCAAGTGGTTCAATTACACTTTAATCAAGCTCTACACTTCTACACTTACACTGTATTTGGTTTCGAAGAGTGATTATATCAAATCAAATATTATTTAAAACCGCTCATTTTAAATTTAAATTGGTCGAAAAATCTGCTTCCTTTATCTCTTGAATCCCTTAGGTTGAAATCTCATAGCCGACCCTTGACATTTACACTCTATTTCTATTCATAATTGATACACGATATAACAATTATATTGTATTAGAAAATATTGTTCTTCAATCATACTAGGGCAACTTTAGAATTATAAAAGTATTTGTCATGTAAGCGACATGCGTTTTGCCAAAATTCTTATTATTTCTAATTTTTGACAAAAATCAAAAGTAGAAACAAATACATGAAAACAAATACATAAAAGAAACAAAGAAAGTAGAAACTAATACATGAGGTTTTATATTCTAAAAGAAATTATTGCATACTAATAAGGACCTTTGGGGGAGAAGGATATATGTCTTAAGCAAATATACTAGTAAAATCTTTACATTTATTAAATATGTCAAACATAAATACATAAAATTAGACAACATCACAGAAAAAAGGAGGGGAAAAAAATCATATTTTTACTCTAAACTTAGTAAGATGTATAAGTTTCAAAAAAAAAAAAAAAAAAAAAAAAAAAAAAAAAAAAAAAAAAAAAACTTTTTAACTTCATCCCATTAAATTCAAGACTTTATATAATTGGATAAAACTTCATAAATACTTCTTATATTTTGATAAACCCCTCATAAATAATTCTATTATATAGACTATTTAAGAGAATTTTATCAAACTATAAAGACTAAAATATATTTATAAATCATAATTACTAAATTCTAACTTTTGTCCCATAAATTATATTTGTAAATAATGTAATTTAACCAAATTATAAACAAAAATGCAGAAGTGAGCGTACCCCACTCCTCTCTCCCCCTTTTTTAGCCAACACCATCAACCCCCTGTCGCTGACAATTGAGTGTGGCATTCCATGCAAGATATTATCGAAAAAGATCTGAGCGGTCTCGTTGCAAAAAATTTGCATCTTTCTTTTTGTTTGTGAGTCGGTCCACCACGATCAAGACCCTCGCTACGCGGTGCCGACCCGGGATGCTACTCACGAGCTGGTCAGGGACAGGTTCCGGTCACTCTTTCGATGCCATGCTATTGTTCTTAATCCGTACTGTACTGTTTATTCGTTATTTTCGAATTCCGTAATGTACTGGGTGCAAAATTCCGTACTGTACTGTTTATTCGAAATGAGCACGAAATGTCAATATATGAATTGTTTCATTATTCGTTATTTCCGGAGCTAGACCAATGAGCTATTACGCTTTCTTCAAAGGATGGCTGCTTCCAAGCCCACATCCTGGTTGTCATCGCTCGATCACTTCCTTTTCCACTAAGTGATTGCTTAGGGACCTTAGCGTACGATCTTGGTTGTTTTCCTCTCGACGATTTCATTCAACGTTTGATTCAAAGAACTGCACTTACCCCCCCCCCCCCCCCCCCCCCCGCTCATGAAACGGCTCCGCTGCAATGGATGACAGAGGGTCCGTCCGCAAAGCTACAGCTTCCGCCTCTGACGGCTTCACTATCGCTCATGACTGGTATATGGATCTCTTTATTTATGTAGTGGTCGGCCTGATAGAAGCTTGGTCAGAAGCGACTAGTCGCTTCCCGAATGCCTAAGCTCTAACTAATCCGTTTTCTCTCGATTTTCAAGCAGGGTCTGCAAGAAGAGAGCTGATGTTGATATTCTAGCTAAAGCTCCTAGAAGAACTCTCGATAAAAGTCACTCGAGCAACTAGCTGATGTTAAGCATTTCAAACAGCTAAGACTGGTATTTACCCTTTTGGCATTTAACTGACATTCTACCATTGAAACAACGGATACTTGCCATTCGAAAGGGACAGATATGGTGGGGTAGGAGCATTCTGTCGAAAATCTTTTTGGTTTGTCCAATCAGTATTATGTCCTCCGAGTCGCACGGCGTTTTAACCTAAAGAACTTCTTGCGCAATTCATGCCTTTCTGTTTTTATGACCAGAAATTTTCCCGAAAATGCCCGTTCCTTTGTCGTTGGGGCCCAAAATCTTTCTTGCTGAGACTTGACTTGTAGTCTTGCTACACTACACGACATGGATTTCTTAACCTCGGGTCAGCCAAAGCGGCCCCTTCCATTTAGAAAGTCTTTTCCGTCGGACGACTCGTAGGAGGTGAGAAGGGCCCTTACTACTCTGTCCCACACAGTGTACTACTATCGGCCCTACCAGGCAACATCTACCTACACAAGCTGGTATTTGTACTCTATGTCAGTCTCATTAGAAAATAATAGAGCTCAGCTGGACTAAGCGAGGCTGCCATATCCGAGACCATTAGCATAAAGCCAACAATTGCGTTGAACGCCAATTCAAAAGCCCATTTTTTCACCAATGGGTTCGGTTCATTGCAGTTTGCAGCTTTTTACACTAAAATAAAGTGGGAGATCCGTATGAAAGCCAAAACTTTTAATTTTTCATATTTTTAATCTTTGTCTCAAGGCACTCTCTTTTGATGATCCGAAAGAGAACAAATGACAGTAGCTTCAACCGCTTTCAACGGTCTAACTTATGGCAGAAATGCACCAGCTTTCATGCTTTGAAGCAATGTCATGCCTTTCTGGTCGTCAATGGCCTTAATTCAAGCACAGCTGCGCTCAGAGAACTCATTTTCGTCAGTGCAATAGCTGTTTCTGGGACAATGGATTATGCCCACCAAGTGTTCGCTCAAATTACTGAACCGGATATCTTCATGTGGAACACCATGATCAGGGGTTCGGCTCAGAGCTTGAAGCCAGCAACTGCTGTTTCTCTTTATGCCCAGATGGAAAATCGTGGGGTTAGGCCTGATAAATTTACCTTCTCCTTTGTGCTTAAGGCCTGCACTAAGCTTTCTTGGGTTAAGTTGGGATTCGGGATTCATGGGAAGGTTCTGAAGTTTGGGTTTCAATCCAATAAATTTGTAAGGAATACTCTTATTTATTTCCATGCCAATTGTGGCGATTTGGCCACTGCAAGAGCACTTTTTGACGCTTCTTCCAAAAGGGATGTTGTGCCTTGGTCAGCTTTGACAGCAGGCTATGCAAGAAGAGGGGAATTGGATGTTGCACGGCAGTTGTTTGACGAAATGCCCATGAAAGACTTGGTCTCCTGGAATGTGATGATTACAGCATATGCGAAGCTTGGGGAGATGGAGAAGGCAAGGAAACTGTTTGATGAAGCTCCGAAGAAAGATGTTGTGACTTGGAATGCAATGATTGCAGGATACGTGCTTTCTAGATTGAACAAGCAAGCCTTGGAGATGTTTGATGCAATGAGAGATATGGGACAAAGGCCGGATGATGTGACAATGCTGAGTATCTTGTCTGCTTCAGCTGATTTGGGTGATATGGAAATTGGAAAGAAGATACATCGTTCCATTTTCGACATGTGCTGCGGAGATTTAAGTGTGCTTCTCGGCAATGCCCTTATAGATATGTATGCCAAGTGTGGAAGCATTGAGAATGCTTTGGAAGTTTTTCAAGGGATGAGAAATAAAGATACCTCCTCATGGAATTCAATAATAGGAGGTTTGGCTTTCCATGGACATGCTGGGGAGTCAATAAATCAATTTCAAGAAATGATTAGGTTGAAAATGAGGCCAAACGAAATCACTTTTGTTGGTGTGTTGGTTGCTTGTAGCCATGCTGGGAAAGTACAAGAAGGGCGCATGTACTTCAATCTTATGAGAAACTTATACAAAATTGAGCCCAATATCAAGCATTATGGATGTATGGTAGACATATTGGGGCGTGCCGGGCTGTTGATTGAAGCATTTGATTTTATAGACACAATGGAGATTGAACCTAATGCCATCATTTGGAGAACACTACTTGGGGCCTGTAGAGTTCATGGAGACGTTGAATTGGGAAGGCGTGCAAATGAGCAATTACTCAAAATGAGGAAGGATGAGAGTGGGGATTATGTACTCCTCTCTAACATATATGCATCACAAGGTGAGTGGGATGGGGTCCAGAAAGTGCGGAAGTTGATGGATGATGGTGGGGTGAAAAAGGAGGCAGGTCGTAGCCTGATTGACACAGATAACAGCTTTCTAATGCATTTCTTGTTTGACTCGAAGCCCAAATTTGTAGAAGGCAGTTGATCTCTGTTATATGTTCTAATGCTTCATCTCTATTTTCTCTTGGTGAGGACCCAAGGCACTGTTTGCATTAAGTTAATTTTACTTCAATAACTACACTGCTGTCTCGAAGTTGTACAATGATTAAGGATCTTTTCCTCCTTGGCTAAGGCCACAGAAACAAGTGCGCAGATCCAGCTGTGGTCAAAGGCATGACTGCGGACCATGATTTCTAAACTGTGTGTCCAAATCTGGTCATCATTACTCGTGTGGAAAGTTTGATCTTCAACTTCTGGTTGTTGAACATGAAGCTAAAGCCCTCATTTTGGAGGATTTTCGTGTTTTGTATTGCTTTGTTTCCAGGTGGAATCCCCAAATTGAGGGTTAGAATGGTTGTTCTTACTCAAACAACTATAGATTAGTTAAAATTTAGGTTCCATTGCCCTGTAAGAAGTTGTCCTAGCCTCTTCTGTTCTTCAAAAAAATAAATAAAAACAAAAAAGTTTCCCACGTTTTCTGCATATTTTCCCCCTTGCAACAAAATTTTTACTCAAATGGGAATGTTTTTATCTTGTTTTTTATGTTGAAGTCTCTCTGTGTTGTTTGGCTGGCTTAGAGATATAATAGTATTCATACGGTTTTCATTACAATCTGAAGCTCATTCTTACATCGACATGGTAGAAATAATAATACATCACACACACACAGACAAGTTGGACCTCTAGTCATTTTTTAACACACTCAAATTCATATATGCACTATGATTTGCAGATAAAAAGACCCAGATGTAGTTCTCATAAACTTGCAAGGTTATGATGACGATAAACTACTTTCAACGACGACGAGACAGTGCTGCACCAGACAGGAAGATCATAAGCATAAGTAGAACAATTGCTACAAAAGATCCGATCAAAGAGCCTGAGATTCGCTCGCAGAAGGAGTTAAATTGTTGGCAGATGGCTAGCCAATTTGTCTTGCCATTTCCTTTGTGAGCTAAGTACACAATGGCTGCTGCTGCAGAAGCCCCAGTTGTCAAAAGAGCCATCATTCCCTGTTCACAATTGCACAAGACACACAAGTAAGGGAACTTGGTCGACTTTTCTTTCTTTGTTTTAATCACTGCCAAAGTTTACTTATATATTTTATACTCGATTGATGGTTTTCTTAAACTGCTGACATGGTGGAAAATGATTGAACTTCATACAGATAAAGGAAGTACCGCGTCTAAGAATAACAGTGCAACCCTTGTGCCACGTGCTCTGCTCCTCGTGATGTGGAATATAGAAAGAGGCAGAGACAGAAGCAAGTAGCCACTTACAATGGCGCTGGCTACTACAAAGAAGCTGCTCAAACACCCAAAAGAGGTTAGTAAATTATGAGGAGTTGGTTTGAATTATAAATCAAATCCTTGATTATGACATACGTAAACATAGGGAGATCATTATACTCAGCTCTGAATTGAACAAACTGTGTGGCAAATGGAAGAGTCTGGTTGGTTGTTCCCATAGCTATTGCACTTCCTAATGTTCCAACGATAGCAGCCAACCTTAGGATGAAATCAAATATCGACAAACCGCGGTTCACCCGTGGTTTGAGTTTGGAACTCTTTAGCTCACTCGACTCGTCCATAACTGCCTTCATCTTTCTTTGGAGGGTTATTGTTGGATTATGAAGCTTTGAGAAATGGTTTTCTTTGGGAAGCTCAATGTGCATGGCTAGTCAGTGTGCACCAAGGAGCTATTAATATGCAATGCATAAGCTATGCATTGTTGTTTCGGTGAAGTTTAGTGGCCGAAGCCCACAGGAGAGCATAACAACTCCACTCCAAAAACAGGGGGAACATCATATATGATAAACTTTAAGTTTTAAAATAATTTTAAAGATATTTTAGTTTAAGTTCTCTTTAAGGAGAAGAAGAAACTAGAAGTATAGTACTTTTTGAAATTAAAGACAAAATTAGGTTGGTTTATCTGGTCAATTATTTTAATTTTCATGTTTATGTAGGCTAGCATGATACCAACAAATATTATATATGGTTCAATTAAACAAATTGCATTCTTGATACAGAATTTACATTGCATTAGGACTCCATTTTTCAAATTTAAAAACATCTAGGAAGACATTATTTTCCAAATATTTTGGAAGAATGACTCCAAAAATGTTTCAATTTGATTTGGAAACGTATTGGAAAAATCTGGTTTTGGGAATCAACCAAGAGTTGGAGCAGCAACAATCAAATTACAAATTGATGGATACAATGATTGGGTTTGCAAAATGAGAGATGGGGGTGATGGACAAAATCCCTAATCAAGAATCGTGACAGATTACATCCTCTAATAATCATGACTCTAAATTTAAATTATTATATGTTCTTCGCCGGACATTCAAGTACGACTTTCCTTGCATTTGTAAAGAATAGTTTTCTTATAATTGCAACAAATATGCCATTACATGCTCTATTCTAATTTCTAATTTTAAGCCATGATTTACATAAATTGTATTTTATTCTCTTGATTGAGAATATATGTTTAAAGTAATTTTGGGTCCTTTTTTTTATTATTATTTTGGGTAGAAAATGGGTAAGGAGTATAAAAGGTTTGCATTTTATCATATAGTCTATATTTAGCTAGGGTTAGAGGGTACCAACTCCTCTGGCTGAACCTAAGGAAGACCTAAAATGGAAAAGAATTTGGAGTTCAGTTATGAGGGCAGTTGGAAGTTGGTGTGCAAAAATTAAAAAGATATGGAAAAAAATTGAGGGAAGTTGAGTTGGGTTTAGTATTGTAATTGGCTACACTATCAAAAACCATTCCACTTTCATATATATAATATCCAAATATTTATGATGTTGTGTGGTTGACACGCTCTCCTTTCCAAGTTCCCCTTCCGTCGTGCTTTTTCCTAAAAAAAAATTATGTTTTGAAGTGCCTTCGTGTTCTAATAAAATGAGGACATGAAAGAGGAAATGAGAGTATTATTCTCTTTTTTTGGGAACAAATATCGTGTTTAACTTAGTTTGATTCTCATTCTAAACTTGTGAAGTAAATGAAGATATTCGAATAAAACTACAGTCCCAAATGATTATTGTAAACACAGCATTATCAAGTTTTCCTTTCTTTTTATTAACTATCAATAAATAAGCAAGGCTTTAAAATTAGATTTTTAATCTATCTAAGAGAGAATTTGAATTTGAAAGCCAAATCATTATAATTGGCTAGCTTCACAATTTTTATTTACTACATCAAAGAATAATTTCTGGAAATATTTTACAAAGTAAAGTTTGTCAGATTTTGATTATCGTCATTTTAATTGTCGTTATTTCAATTGTAGGCATTATCTATTCTGTACGTCAGGATCACCTCTACGATGAAATGCCACAAAAGATAAAAATCGAAATGAAATATCTCCAATAATAAATTGAGAAAAGAATAAACTAACGAAATAATTTGAACACACCTAAAATGATGCATAGAATATAACCAGCTTGTGCTAAGTTTTATAAAACAATAAGCAGTGAAAAGAACCAATTAAGGTGTCCAACTAGGTCAATAGCCGCAGCTTTTCAAGAAGCCCAAGTGGGAGAAGCATTTGTTTTATTTATAATTAGGCTGAAACCATTTAAGAAATGTTAATCGAAACCACCAAATATTTCACGGCCAATATACACATTAGGAATTATAACACAATTTTATTCATTAAAATAGATTCTAATAATAAAATTTCAAAAGAGTTCTATAAAATTGAAAAAGAAAAAGAAAAATACTCTCTATTTAAGTTGAGAATCATATCAATTCTATCTGACTAATTCCGTCCGAGCCTGCGCTCATTATAGCCACCAGCTCCAAATTAACTTCGAATTCCTTGTGGGTTAGACCATGTTATGAGGCCCCAAAATGAAGCAACCATTTGATTTGAAGACAACTCTTCATATCGTTCCAAGCACATTATCAATTTGTACGGACATTTTATCTAACCTTCATTTTCTAAAAGCCATAAAACCTTCCAATGTCAAAATGAGAAACTCCCTTGCATTCAGCAACAGCTAGTACTACTTATAGCATGAATCCACCACGGTTATCGCAAATAGTTCCAGCTACCAAGTTTCCAAGCAAGAACCAGAAGCTTAAAGCACAGACCAGGTCCAGGACCCCTTTTTTTTTTTTTTTTGCGATACCTACAGTACCAGTAACCTGGCACACATATGTTTCGGCTTGAACTCACAGCTATGTTAACAGAAAAAAGTCCTTTGAAGATAAAATGCTGTAAATCCTATATACAATTTGAAGCTATGAAACAAAAATATTGCAAGGCATCCTAGACGAGTCCTAAAAAAGTACACTTGACTGGCCAACATAAACAATAAGTAAACCAATGCATTTTCAAACTATAACTGAGCTTACCTTTGCCCTGTCAAGTATAGAATTGACACCGGCTTGCCATAATATTGTCTCTTCACGTAATGGATAAAATAAAACAGCATGCATTTTTAAGCACATATTATTTCCAATTTCACTGTGTTTAATAGATATAGCTTGAAGAATTAAGAAAACAAACTGGCCCCCTTTCCTTCTGTCCTCTGACGGGTCATACCATATTCTTAAAACAAAACTATTGGAACTTGATATTTCTTTTTTGATAACCCAGTAATTCAAAGGCCCCACCCCCACTAATCTGAAGGCACCTGCACCCACCCAAGGTCTTGACCCAGAAAAACAGAGGGATTTTCTTATTAAGTTCACTCATAGGTTCAAACACGCAACTTCTAATGAGACTTGATGAGAACCTTTTTCTTCTATAGAAATTAGGAAGTCTAAAGTAGGGGATGTTATATCGCCATAAAAATGTATGACCATTGGGTGCAAAAGAGCAGAACATGACATTTAATCCCTGCACAATTTAGGAGATGATGCAGAAAGAGGGTGCACTCAAGGGTAAAAAAGGGGGGAAAAAACAAAGTAGAATCTTGAGGACATCATGAACTCTAATCAAATCTTATAGCAGTAAAACCACACAAAACGAAACTCCACAAGTGTCCAATGCGGAAGTCAACATGGTTTCATAGTTCAATCTTTGAGCAGGAAAAACAACAAAAAAAGCCAAGGCATTTCGGCTAGTAGGTTCTTAAGGAGCTCAAGAGTTTATGCATGGTCATCTTGGTATGTGGACGAGTTAAAATTAAGAGTCAACAGGATCTTCAGACATGGTTCTTCTAAAGGTAGCATCAAGGTGGGCCATGAATATGTCAAACCCTGGTTCATCTGGTCTTCAGGTTTAGGCAGTAGGCTGGCCCTCAGGCTTCATAAATCTCAGCTGTTTTAATGGGAAGGAAAAAGGCAAGGGGAAAATAACTGTATCAGAATTTTGAGCATGGGAGTCCGGATAGCTTTATTTCATCAAACTATCAATTGTCAGTGGTGAGTTGGCGAATGTTCTAAAGATAAAGTTATCTTTTCTTCCGTATTTTCTCTCTTTGATCCTGCCCCAAGGGAGAAGGGAATAGCATACCTGTAAATGATGACCACCATATCTAGGAATAGTTTCTCCTCCGAGAAACACTGCCATGTCCAGAAACCCTAGAGAAAAGAAAAGGCATCAGATACAAGATTGTTTCCCTTTTACCGACTTCACATTAACTACATAAAACCAATTCATAACATTTAGAAAGATTTACAATATTTCTGACAAAAATACAGGGACCAAACAAAGTCAATCTAAATTATTCTTCCTGCTTTCAAGATTAACACCACTAATGGAGATGAAGAGAGGAATTTACCCTGAACTACCACTTCGTCCCATAGAAAAACTTCCATAGGCCCCATAAGCACTACCACCACCACCACCACCACCAATCTACAAAGGAAAAGGTTGGCTTCAGTTGCAAACTAATTATCAAGGCAAAAAATAAAAATTGTCTTAAACAAAAAGTGCACAGGCGGAAAAGTTTCAAAACCTTATCTGGCATTTTTAGCCTCTTACAGCAGAATCATTTTCCCCATTGCTATAATTAGACATGTCAAGGTTAATATACGTACCTGTGAGCCACTGTAGCTTCCATAACCATCACCACCAGCCAAATCACTGAAACCCCCATAACCACTTGAATATGAATGTCCACGCCCATGTCTTTTACTTTCTCTACCATCATAACTTAGACTATCTGAACCATCAGCTGATAGAGGAAGATACGGCAGAACAGGCAGAACAGCTGAGAGAGCACCTTCTCTATCAAAAAGGTTGGCTCTAAGCCTGGTCACTATATGTACAAGAGCCTCCTTGGCAACATCAAGATCCCCAGATATCTAATCAGAAAAATCACCATTAACCCAACACCAACACAAGCAATATGAAATGCAAGAGAGAGTTCATCATGACATGAAAATGAAAATAAATCAATTAACAGTCACCTGCACCATTTCATCATCCTCCAAGGCAACCTTGGGGAGGTTTTCCTTTGACAGTATTCGAATATTAGCCTTGGTGAGCCTTCTCAACTCAGTAATGATAGCTCCACCTTTACCAATTAAGCAACCAATTCGTGAGGTAGGGACAAGCAGACGAGTTGTGAATGAAATAATCCCAGAATCTCTTTCTACTTTCTCACTGCATCTTGGTTGCAAGCGCAATGCAGCTTCCAGCGTGGGAGAATATGAGTCTTCAAAGAACTGAAGCAGTATATGAATAAAACTGTCAGAACTATAACCCACAGCCAACAAAAGACAAAGATATAAAAGATTAGTTTAAACCTCCTTTGATGAAATATTTATCAAACAATCATCTCCTTCAGTAGCTGAACTATCAACTTTTATGGCAGCCTTAGTCTCCTGTCTAATCTGATTGATTATAGCTCCACCTTTTCCAATGACACCTCCAATATTTTCAGTTGGACATATCAGTCGAAGAGAAAATTCTTTTGAAGATAAATCTTCCCTTGGAGCTGAATATAAAGACCTGGACCAGTTACCACTGTCACCTTTATAACCTCCATACGGACTGACCAATGGGGCTAATCCCATAATTGGAGCACCATGTGTAGGAGCCATAAGTGAACCGCCAGAAGAATATACACCAGGTATGGCAGAAGCAAGTAGATGCTGAGATCGTGATGGATTGTCATGAAGTCGAGATGCAATCTGGTACAAGGCTTTCTTCACAACCAGGGGTTCACCAGATATCTGAAAAACATAACTAATTTAAAAAGGTATCACGGAAACAAAAACATGCACTTTGAAAAAAAGGATTAGGGAAGACTGAGCAAAATCATTTGGTAAAAGCGATTACTTACCTGCACAAGTTCATCAGAACTCAAAGCACAACGTGGTAAATGATCATCCTTAAGAATGCGAACCTGTGCCCCAGTCTCAGTGCGAATATTCTGGACAATCTGCCCACCTTTCCCGATAATACAACCAATTTGATCAGATGGTACAAGAAGTCTAGCTGTAACCTGGTGACCTCCTCCTTCAGAGTCCTCATCCATAAAGTCATCAGCCACAACTCTATCGTGGACTTTGAACAAAGCCTCCTGAGCTGGAGAAACATAATCACTACTTTCTTCCAAAGAATTAGTCTCGTTGCTTGCACTGTAGATTGTTATGACACGCTCGTCTGATCCAGGCACTGTTTCTCCAATTCTAATCTTTGATTTAGTATCTATCCTTAACTGCTTCACGATCTCCCCTCCCCTTCCAATAACACTTCCAATCTTTTTAACAGGGCACAAATACCGGTAAACAGTATCTTCAGAATCTATGACAAACTGATCCCGGTCTTCACCATGACTTCTTCGTTTGTTCCCTCCATTTTCAGAATAATCAGACTGAGAATGATTTCTTTTTCCGTAACTATTCCTCTGACCAGCCATGAACTTAAAACCGGTTATATCTGTCTCCACAGGTAAAAATCAAGGGGAAAAAAAGTAGCAAAGTCAGAAGCAAACCAGAAATTAAAAGACAACAGAGATTACAAACAGCCGTAACATATCCTAGCTAAATCATAATTTGCACATATATGCTACCAAATCACACGTTTGCACAGCTTTAATCTGAAGAAACTCAAGCTTCAGGCGAATGACAAGAAAAGAGGACCAACCATACAAATTCAAAGACCGTTCCAGCTTAATATAAGAAGTTTTAACATTAGTGTTATACCGGAAACCCGTGTTGAATGTCCATGTTGCACAACAATACCGTTGGTTTTAACAAAACTCTAGGGAATATAGAGCAAAATATTCGAAGAGTTACGCGAGATTGTAGGTGGCTACTATCATGAAAAGGAATTCGTTTTCTTTCCACATGAATGACAATTTCTAGGCTTTGTTCGGCGTCGAGAAGAAACTTTGTTCCTGAGCAGTGCTCGTGCCAAAAAAGCGGAAAACAAGAAAAGGAAAGGAAAAACTAACCAAGTGCAACAAGGCTTTAAGAAAACGAGATTAGATCTCGAGTCGTCAGCGGTATCAGTCGCGCATAAATACAGGAAGACAATGAATACAAGCACATGGCAGAAGGATCACAGATTTGAGCAAGAACATATGAAACAATCGGCACCATAAACAGAAACAAGAAAGAAGTAGAAATCAGGAAAGTTAGAAGGTAAAGACGATGAAGAAACCTGACGATTATCAGAATGAAGAACAGCTAGCGCAATGAGAAGCGAAGACCAACTGTGCGAAATCGAGAGTTTTAGGAAACGATCGTTGATTCTCGGGTCTTTCTGTGCCGGAGTCTAGGGTTTTGACCCTCGGGACTCATTTTACTTTCCCTAAATTACACTTTCTGCCACCAAATCTTTCGAAATTCAGATTTTTTTTTTCTAAATTATGCAAAATAATCTAAAGCTCTATATTTTGACTAAAAAATATCATTAAACTTTCAAAATTTTAAAAAATATCTTTAAACTTCGTTCAAAAATATCTTAGTGTTAGTTTTGAATAGAAATTATTTATATTTTATGTCAAAAATACTCTTAAACTATTAAAAATTTCAAAAAATACCTTTAAAAAAGTTTTAAAATACCTGTTATATGAACATACGGTTAATATCGTCTTACTTTTCTATTTTTCATCTTTTTTTTCTCTTCACTCTTCTTCAATACTCCTTTACTCTCCATTTTGTTAACTGTTTGACATTTGTTTATCTAAAATAAATAAATAAAATTGCAAATTTCAATTAAATTATATAGACTATAATAAGAAGAAAAATAACAAATGAAGTACCAAAAAAATTTAGGATTTAAATGTTTTAACAAAATTGCACGTTAGAAGTTGAGTGTGTGTTAATAGTCAAATACATTTTTTTATTTTAACTATTTAACGTTTTGGTATGTTTGAATGGGAGATTTTGATTTTGAAATTTTGTGATATTTTATGTTTTAACTCAAAGTTTTTATTTTTGTTTTGGTTGCTAAGAAAATTGATTTAAGTTAAGAATTAGAAAATTGAGAAGAAACAAAATTAGAATATCTAAATGAAAAAAGAAAAATGAGGAATCTATATATTTTAAAATTGATTCTTTTCGAACTTAAAAAAAAAACTTGAAACAAATTGAGATTGATCTTCGCGTTAATGGTAAGAGCATTTTAAATTTTTTTTTAATCTTAAAGTTATTTTTACAATGAGGTATCGTTTCTGTTCATATACCAACGATGAAGGTATTTTTAACTTTTTTTTTTAAGTTAACTTTTAATCTTAAAGTTATTTTTGCAATGAGGTATCGTTTCTGTTCATATACCAACGATGAAGGTATTTTTAACTTTTTTTTTGTAAGTTAACAGTATTTTTGAAACTTTTGAAAGTTTGGAGATATTTTTTAAATGAAGCTTTAACGTTTCTATTTAAAACTAACAGTAAAGGTATTTTTGAACTATTTTTAAAATTTAAGGATATTTTTGGAACTTTTGAAAGTTCACGCTTGTTTTTGACACAAAGTACAAAGGTTAGGAGCATTTTTGTTTATAATTTAGTCTTTTTTTCCTCACATCTAATAATAATATTTGAGAAATATAAAATTCTGTTTGATAGCCATTTAGTTTTTGAAAATTAAGCATATCATCACATTCTTTACCTTCAATTTTTTTATCTATTTTTTACCAATATTTTCAAAAACCAAAGTTGAGTTTTGAAAACTAAAAAAAAAAAAAAAAGTTTTTAAGAACTTATTTTTGTTTTTTTTAAATTTGACTAAAAGTTCAACTATTGTACTCGATAAAGATGTAAATCACTCTAAGAAACTAAGAGAAAAATATATTTAATTTTCAAAAATCAAAAACAAAAAATAAATGTCCGTTTTGTAACCATTTCGTTTTTTGTTTTTGTTTTTGTTTTTTAAAATTAAGCTTATAGATGCTACTTCAACCTGTAAATTTATTTCTTTGTTATCTATTTTTTACCATTGGTTTAAAAAAAACCAAGCAAAAATTTGAAAACTAAAAAAAAATAACTTTTAAAAACTTATTTTTATTTTTGAAATTTGACAAAGAATTCAAATATTGTACTTATGAGATGCAAATCAAAGAAAGAAATGAGGAGGAAATAAACTCAATCTTCAAAAACAAAAACAAAAAATAAAATAATTACCAAACGGGACCAAAATAATAACCAAATAGGATCTAAATAAACAAAAACTATCAATTTCAATCGAAATTTGACAAGTTTTAGCAAGGTTAAGATTGCAAATAAGTGTGCCTTCTCAACTTTAAACTTAAATAAATGAATTAACCCGTCGAAATAATATGTACTCCAAGATTTGATCTTTTATCTATACTAGTGTTTTAACTACGTGCCATGCACGTGTGTTTTTAAATTTAAATGTTTATTAATTTTGTATTTTTGTATTTTTGTGTTTTAGTCCATAAATTGGGGATTTGTCAATTTAGTCGGTATGATTTAAAAGTTTTCAATTTAGTCATTTGTATTTTAACAGATTTTCCATTTAGTTTCTTACTTTTGGTTAGTGCTAAAATTGGCTATAAGCTTACACAATATAATACGTAGTGCATGCAAATGAAAAGTAAAACAAAGTAGAAAAAATTACAATTTCTCATCTAAATGTTTTAGAAATTTCAAGTTTTTGTTCTCTTAAAACTACATATTATATCACGTAAGTTTGTTATTACTCATCTAACATTGACTCTAATAGAAATTAAATTGAAAAATATTTAAATATAAAAGATTAAACAGATACTTATGTAGTTTCATTTTTTTTTTTTTTTTTTTGGAGAATAGCAAAAAGAAAAAAAAAAACTAAAGAGATAAAGAATAAAAAAGAAGAACAGACTCCACCCATGGAGGGTAGTCTTCAAGCCACACAGCCAAAGCTGAAATCTACGAGCATGGAAAACTCAACATAGTTAATAAATTGAAAAAATATCAGCACATTGTATACTAAAGCATATATTCAATATATATTTACTTAATTTACATGTTATATTTTCGGTGGATATTGACTTGACGTAAATAATAGTAATTATTATCTTGATTTTTTTTAATAGAGTTAATATTTTAAAAAAGATAAATTAACCATTAACTAATTATAAAATAACAATAAGAAAACAATATATAGTAACAAATAAAAAATAATGACCCTCTATACATTTGTTCACTTCTTAATAATTGCAAAACAAACTCTATTTTTCAACTCCATCAAAGTGAATTCTTGAAGTAGCAAGCCTAAAATCAAATATTTTGATTTGACACGTGCAATCTTGCAACTTGAACATAAGCACAAATATCTTGAGATGCTTTGGAGATTAAAAAGACTTTGAGAACAATGAATTGAGAGACAAAAAAACGAAGAAAGATTGAAGCTTGAGTGTTGATGAAAAATGGTGTTGAAACTCATTTTTATAGTAGTAGAAAGTGATAGTTACAAAACTATTTGAATTCTAAAACTCTTAAAATTCTATTATTTAAGAAGAGAAAATAACTTGTAAGTTGGAAGACACTCTACATTCCAACATTTAAGTTTCTTTAACTTATTATTGACTAAGGATTAATGAAATAATTTACTAATTATAATTAGTTGTTAATGGTATTTGTGTAAATAAGTAAAATAGAGAAGGGACAAAAGTGTCTAAAAAAGTTTTTCCGACATCCTCACTTTTTAATATATTATAGATATAATAGAAAAATTTTCACACATAGAAAAAAATGTCAAACTATTTACAGAAAATAGCAAAACAAAACACTGATAGACATTGATAGACTTTTATCATTTTTATTACTAATAGACACTGATAGACTTCTATCAGTATCTATCACAACTATCTAAAAATTTTGCTATTTTGTGTAAATAGTTTTTCTTATTTTTCTATTTTGAAAAATTCTCCTATATAATATAATTGTAATTTAAAATAAGCATTGTAATCTCTATTTCTACTTGTAAAAAGAATGTTTACTTAAAAATCAATTGACATAATTTTGTATTATTAACTTAAAGTCAGAGGTTCAATCTCTTCACAAAAATCACTTTTATTTTAAAAAATCTCAATAAAAAAAATATTGGGTATATTTAATGAATAACAAAACACATGTCAAATATAAAATTAAGGAACTTAAACATTGACATTAGAGTTGGATTTTTGTTGAAACTTGTGAATTTTAAAAATTTTATGTAATTGTTGATGTTGTGTATTAATCATGCTCAATTTTGTCCTATGTACTAGTTAAAAATTAAAAAGTTTGTATTATGTTTATTTTTGTATCTCAACTTTATTCAGTGTCCGGGGCTAAACTTGAATGAAATTAAATGTGTGAAAATTGATGCAATTATAACAAGTTTTGAGGGAAATTTTATCTTTTTCCTCTCTATAAATAATAGTTGGTGGAAAATATTAGAAAAAATTTTTAAAACAGAAAAAAAAAAGTAAGCTTTTAAAAATGTGAGAATCCCACATTGCTTACTTAGTTTAGCATTGAGATCTCACTTTATATACCTTTTTCTTTAGTGATGAACTTGGGCCTTAAGGGGTACACATGTCTTGAAAAAGTAAAGAGATAGACAAAAAAAGTGAAGAGATAGACAATAGTGGGCTTGGTGGCTTCTTCACACATGTGACTTTTATTTTGGAGGTTCATCAAAATTAAACTCATATTTCACATTTTATTAAATTTTGAATTTTATTCTTTAATATTAAGATTTATTTATAACTTTTCAAAAAACAAAAAATATTATATATATAACATCTTTCTCGCCTAATCAAAATCTATCTCTTAATCTTTAATAAGTTGAATGCAACCAATTTTCTCAAAACATACTATATTAATTTTTTTAAAAAAAGTTTAAAGTTACTTTTCATAATACTCAACATTAATCTATACTAACAAAATATAACATTTTAGATAATTATTTTAAAAATTACAAATTATATATAAAAAGTTGGAGAATATTTAAAAATAGAAAAAATAAGAGAAACTATTTACATAAAATAACAAAATTTTTAGATAGTTGTAATAAACACTGATAGAAATCTATCCATGATAGAAGTCTATCACTAATAGATGCTGCTAGAAGTCATCAATATCTATTTTTTTTATTATTTTTTATAAATAGTTTAACATTTTTCTATTTGTGAAAATTTTATTAAAAGAGTACAAATGTTAATAATAAGTTTATTTTAGTTATTATATATAAAACAAAATAATTTAGTATTTATCCACCAAATACTATAATCAACTTATTAAGGTCTAAAACTCAAATGTATGAGATTTTTTTAAAGGCACTCGTTATTAATTATTTTAATAATTATAGCAATCTTAAACTAAGTCTAGATTTTTTTTTCCATAGATGAACTTCAAATCTACAATAACATCTCAAAATTTAGTCTTTCAAAATAAAAAATCTCCAAATTTAGAAAGTAGTTAAATTTGATCCTTTAATTTTTTTTAAGTACGAATCCTTGGATTAATACCTCGATTAATTATTTAACGAAAGTGGCTATGATGACAATTTTGAAAATAAAATAAATAATAATAATATTATCCTCTCTCCCATTCTTCTCCAGCCTTTCCATTGCTCTCCTCGAAAGAATGGTTTTCTATGGCCACAACTTCATAATAAATTCTCTTTAAAATTTTTATAAATGAATGTTTTAAAAAAGTTTATATTCCTTTAATTTATTAATAGTTGTTGGTACATTTAAATTTTCATTAATTCAATATAGTTTGCAATCAATTATAATTTGTTTAGTATAATTATAAGATGGACTGTTTTCAAATATAAAAAATGAGTCAAACTATTTATAAATATAGAAAAATTTTATTGTTTATCAGCCACGATAAAATTCTATCGCACCAGTGATAGAATTCTATGTGGTATATGGCAGACAGTGAATTTGTTTATACTTATAAATAGTTTGATGTTTTTTTTTTGTTTATAATAATTCCTTTATAAGATTTAAAAAAAAATAATCAAGTTAATTTTAATTATTTTCAACATCTAAAAGAATGAGATGAAAGAAGAACCACTTACTTGATTCTAATTACTTGGAGGTTCATTCTTTGATTGAGGAGTATGGTGTTTGGTTTTGTCTTTCAATTCCATTATCTTTCGTTTTGTGCAACGGGAGTGGAATAAAACTACTCATATTTTGGCTCGTCGAGATTTTTCTAGTGTTTTCCATTCTTGATTTTCTAATCTCCTTGAGTGGTTGATTTCTAGCTATAATCTTGATGTAAAGAACTTTCTCTCTCTACGATTAGGCAAGCGTCAATGTGATTTTGATTTTTAACTCAAAGAAAAAATTAATTATCAAATGTTGGTTTGATTTTTAAAATTATTTTTGGAAGGTAGGTTACAGTTACAATACAACCAAACTAAAAGAAAAGATTGTGTTTTAGAAGCTTAATTTTAAAGTAATAATAATAATAAAAAGAGATAGTTATGAATCAGATTTTTAAAAGTTTATCAGTGATTTTTTCTCATTTCTTTCTAGTATCTAAATAGATGTCAATACTTTATGGTAGTTTTTTTTTTTTTTGTTATTTAATTCAAAATACAATTTAGAACATTTTATTATCAAATTTAATTTCAAAATGAAAAATAATTCATAAATTGTACATGTACAAGGCTCTAAATTCTAATATGAATATATTTAAAGAAATCCATATCATAAAGACAAGACTAGAGAGAAACTAAAATATGGGACACTCAACCAACAAAATCACCACATTCCAAAAACCAAGACATATTGTTAATAATTTAATTTCTTCTCATTCTCCTTTTTGAATGCCCCTATAAGCTATTATGAACCAATTCTTGAAGGCAAATATAGTGAATTAAATTGAATTTGAAAAGGGAGTTTGATCACACATAGTCTAGAAAAACTCTCTGCAAAAAAACAAAACAGCACCAACTAACAGCTATATGTTACCATTAAATTGGGAGGATGTACATGGTTTCTCAACCACTTACATTGATTTATTGTTTGAAATTTGTTTGTTTTTTTTTTTTTTAAATAATAGTATTTAAGCTATATTTTTTTTATGTAATTTAATCATCATTATTAAATGTGCTAAAGCTCAAATAATTGTATGATGTGTATGCTTATTGTAGTTAAAGTATTTGACCTAATTTTTTATTTGGTAGGTCGAAGATTTGAATTTACACTCCACAACTATATATATATATATATATATATATATTTTAACTTTAGTATAAATTTTAAACAGAAATAACAATATCAAACTATTTATAAGTATAAAAAAATTTTACTCATTTTTTTATAGTTAAAAACAACCCATGTTAAAATGGATAGAATAATTTTTTTTTTTTTTTTCTAATTCTCTTTATTTGCTAATAAAGATATTCATAAATATATTCTCATTTGAATGATAATTATAAATTCAATGTTATAAATAATAGAATTAGTCTGTCACTAAGTTATTTTAATAGTATTGACCAATAGTTTTTATTCTATATAAATAATTAAGAAAAATTAACTAATCAATTTAAATATTGAATTGCCTATATTTTATAATTAATATGTTATATATTGGACTATGTTTTTAGCACTTTATATGTTTGATGATTAATCTTTATTAGGACACGTTGAGAATCAGTTTAAAATATATTTTTAATTATTCGAAATCAATTTAACGAGTGATATCACATGTGTAAATGTGAGTTTTATATTATGTTTTAAAAATGATTTTAAATCAACAAATAAACAGGTATTGGAGTATTTTTTAAAAATAAAAAAAGTTATTTTAATCATTTTAAAATCAAGAATTCAAGGACATGTTTAAAAGTGATTTTAAAATTGTTAAAATTATTTTTATTATATCAAAATAATTTCAAAGCATGCATCTAGTTGTTCGAAATGAATTGTAATAGAATGGAAATCGTGTTTAAAATCATATAATTAAACATCAAATTGAGTTTGAATGATTAAAACTCAATTAATTAAGGACATAGTTAGAAATGAATTTGAACTTGACAAGAGTAATGTTAACTATTCCAAAATTATCCATCAAATAGTTCTATAATTTAAGGAAAAATCACTCATCAAATAATTTAACGTAAGTTTATAGAACTATATGATATGATATGATATTGAAGTAGTAAAAATAAAAATTAGTTTAAAAACAATCAAACTAGTTGAGATTTTGATGAAAGAATACATTATCTTCATATAATTTACAAATTGTGATATCTTATATATTATTATCATGGATTTGGATGGGGTTGAATCGATGGATTATAAAGTAAAATTTTGTGATTCGTATTGACATGTCACCAAAAAACTATTTACTATCTTGTCATCTAGTAGATTTATTTTTATATATATTTAGAAAAAAGGGAGCACCGACGCCTTGTTTATTATAATTACAACATTAATTATTAAAACAAAAACAAGGGAACAGAGAAAGTACATATTTGGCCAACATTAAAAAACCTAGACACCATTGGCGTTGGTAGAGGCTACCTCACCTGATCCTCATCGTGCAAACATGTCCTTTGCTTTTAATTTCTTACTATTATTATTAGTTTCAATAAATTAGATTTCAGTAAAATATCATAAGAGTGGCGGTTCCATATTGAAAAAATTCAAATTTTTTAGGTTAGAAATACTTTAAATTTAAATTTTCTGACTAAAATTAAAGGTACGAGTGGTGCAAAAATTTTGAGAAAGTGCTTTTATAATTAATTAATTGAGATTATTCCTACGTGATTGTAACAATATCTTCACAAAATAGATTTTTATAAGGTGGGTTTGGTTTTTTTCCCAAGAGTAGAGTTTTTAAGGTAAATACTTGTATTTCTAGTTTTATTTTATTTTTTATAAAAAATAAAAATTGTGTTATTTTTTCTGTTTATTTCTAACATAGTAGTGGAAGTTTTTTCTAACAAATAATGCGTTCTATAGGAATTTTAATTTTTCGGACTGTTTTGTTGAAATTATGTAATTTTCAATTTAGTTATGTTTGGTTGACAATTTTTTTTAATAGTTTGCTTTGTTAGTGAATATTTTTGCGACAGAATGCTTTTTAACTTAATTTTAAGTCTTGATGTCGGGTGCTTTTTCACTCTATTTTTTATTTATTTATAATTTAATTAGTTTTATTGTATAACTTTTTTTTTTTAAAGAAAAATTAATTTCTTATATTTTAACAATTTCAATTTCAATTTAACTGCTCAATTTTTTAATGTTAAAATTGATTAAAATAACACGACATGACATTGTAAAATGACAGAAATTTAGAAAAAAAAAATTTATAAATTCTTTTTTGAAGTTTCTTAAAGGGGCGGTTATGGGTTGAATTGAAAAATGTTAAAACACGGAAATTAAATTGAAAATTTTTAAACAATAGAAATTAAATTTAAAATATATGAAAAAAAATGAGAGGCTAAAAGCCTAAAACATATATTTGGTCTCTATTTATTTATTTTTAAACATGCGTGGATTAAATTTTTTATTAAGGTATAATTAATACGAGGTGACAAGATAGATAGGTGAAAAAAATTATAAATTAAATGTAGGATGTTGATTTAAAATGTCTATCTTAAATTATTACTAATTTTTTTTATGAAGATTTACAGATACTAGAGGAAAATGAAGTAAATATTGAAAAATAAACAAGTAAACAATTAGGCGAGACACGGATATCTCGCTATCTTTAATATGATTCAAGCTCTCAACAGTGTGTATTGAATTTCTTTATATCAACCACGGTGCAACAAATATTCTCTGGCCTGTTGTCATCTCCAAGATACACCAACTTAACTAAAACCTTGTGTAGCTTAAATCACTCTACATTGAAAGGTTGAGCTCAAAGCTCCACCACTAAAACACCATTCTTTTGGCCAATTGCTCTTAAAAAAACTAATAAGAAAAAGTAAGAAAGAAAGATGTGTTGAGTATTGTTGGTGTGTTGTGTTGTGATTTGAGAGAAAGAAACACTAGGTATTTATACTCCGTTTTAGATCTAGATATTTAATGTAATATTAATAAGATTTATTTAACATTTCTCCAAATAACCAACAAAAACATTTCTCTCTAATTTAATAATAAAAACCTCTTTAACATTTCTAGCTTTCTCATGTATAAGTTAAAATTCATAAAAAATATTAAAAATGTAACAACAATTTTTCATGTGTTTGTTTAATTCTGATGGTGAAAAAAATATTAGAAAAAGGTTTTTAAAAATAAAAGAAGAAATGAGTTTTTGAAAAAGTGAGAATCCCACATTACTTAGTTTAGCATTGGGATCTCACTTTATTTACCTTTTCCTTTAGGTAAAGGGGTACCTATGTCTTGGAAATCAGTTAGAACTGCGTGTTGCATTGAACGCATAGTACTTCCAACAAATTCTCTCTCAATCATTTTAAAAGTTTAAATTTAATAATAATATAATTTAAATACATCTCTCAAAACATGTCAATAGAATATAGTTCAAAAGTTAAAAGACATCTTTATTTTCTTTAAGATGCAGTAAATTCAAATCTCTACCACAAATGTGTTGTATTTTACAATTTCCTTACCTAGAATAATTCCATTGAATGCTAAAGCTTGTTACTTCTCTCACATTAAAAAAAAAAAAAAGCATATCATATAATACAACAATTGACTTCTAGTGATGTAAGATATTTGGAGTAACACTAATAGGAGCTAGGAGAAAATTAAAACTTTTAAAATTATATTAACTTAAATTGAAATCAAGTATAAACTATAGGGACTAAGCATATGAACGTATGTAAAGTGGTCTGAGCGATAATTTACCCAACAAATAATTTAAATACTAACTTTTATTATTATCTTTTTGAAGTAAAATGGTAGGGGGTGAGATTTGAACTACAATTTTTTTTTATTACTAACACAAATTACATATCAACATTCCATTTTAATAATTTCATCACTATTTAATTGGTAGAGGACAAAACAATCCTATTTTTTTTTTTTTAAATGTCTTTAGTGTTATATATGATATAATTAGTCTTACCTAATGAAAAAGCTCTCAAAATAAATTAATTGGATTCATCTGGACAATAAAGTTAATTTATTTACCTCCAATAAAGACAATTACACCAAACTTATGTAATGATGTTTTTGACCTTTCATAATTTCATAATTTGAGGGAAATTTTGTTAATAAATATGGAAATAAGCAATGAAAGTGAGATGGGATTGTCAAGTATTAATTAGATAAAATGAGGTGAAACAACAAATGCATGTGCAAGTTTAGCCAAAAAATTGAAAGAGTAGAATTTGGTCAAGTGGTTTTATAAAACATCCCCATCAATTTCCCCCATTTAGTTGATCAAATTGGGATATTTATAATATGTAATGTCATTATCCTATCTCTAATTTATTATTTTTTTTCTTGCTTAGCCTCTCTCTATTCTATATGCTACTAATTAAAACCACATTTCACCTAATATCACAATCCACTTGCATTGGGAGATAATGCCCTTTAATATATGCTTACATTACAAGATAACCATTTTTTCTTTTCTTTTTTGTCTGAGAATGGGTGATAGGTTTAAAATTTCGAGGTTGAGATTGTAGTTTTATAGAAATTGTGGTTGAAAATATCGATAATATGTAAATGTTGATAAGTATTTTTGAAAAACTTTAAAAATAAAAATTTTAAGAAATTATCTAAATTCATAAATCAATATTTTATATTTTTTAAACAAGTTAATAAGTTTATTATTTATATTATATTTACATTACTAACATTTTGTTGGTTGGTTTTTTATGTTTTATAAATTATTTTAACGGGACAACGAAAATGTTCTATTAATATCGAAACTATGAAAATGTGAAAATATCGATGAAATTATCGATATGTTGACAAAAGTTTAAAATTAAGTTAATGAAAATTATATATATATATAATTAAGCTTGTTTATTGAGGTAATTGTTTTAAATAATAAAACTGATAGAAATATTTTTAAATATAGCAAAATTTCACTGTGAAGACAATGACATTTTGTTATATTTATAAATAAGTTGGTTCATTTTGCTATATTTGAAAACAACTCTTTAGTTTGTTATTTTAATTATATAATTTTTAGTTCTTAAAATTTGACAAGAAATTTTGAAATGTTTTAATGAGTAGATTACAATTTTTTTCCAACAAAAGAATAAGGGACAACATCAATTTTGACTCTAAAATTGTTACGTTGTATCAATTTGGACCCTAAACTTTTAATTTCATCCATTTTGACCGTATACTTATAAGTAATCTTAACTCTTGATTCAATTTTAACTAATTCACCTACTAATTTTTTTTTTAAATGTAAAAATGCTAATAAATTCATTAATTTCAATAAAATAAAGTACTGCAAAAAAATAAATTTGACCAACACACAAATTAACAATGGAATAAAATCCTCAAAATTCATAAATTTCAACAAAAAAAAAAAAAAACAAAAGCTTGAATGTTATTTTTCTCCACAGAAGTTATTCAGTTTTTCATAGTGTATAAATGCAAACTTGGTCCAAATAATACTATCGGACAAGTTTAAGGTCAAAATTAATTATTTTTCTTAAAAAATTCAATTTAAGCTTATAAATTATAGTACTATTTTCACCAATAATTTCTTTTCATATTACTTTCTACCAACGTTTTCACAATTTAAGATAAGTTTTGAAAACTTAGAAAAAATTGTTTTTTAATATTTGATTTTTATTTTAAAATTTCAATGTTAGAAAATGGGAGGAAGTACCATTTTTCAAAATAAAAAATTGAAAATCAAATAATTGTCGATTAACTTCCGCGTTAAATTTTCAATAATTTCATATTTGTTTTCCTTCCTGAGTAATTGCGATGTATAACATTTTTAAGAATTATAATTAAGTGTATAATAATATTTAAAAAAAAATTACAAACACAGCAAAGTTATAGTCTATGGCCGATATACTTTTACTAGCGATATGGTCTATCACCGATAGACTCTTACCAGTAATATGGTCCATCACTGATAGACTATATAAATTTTGCTATATTTACAACTTTTTTTATATTGTGCTATATCTTGTAATATTTTGAATCTGATTGTTATATTTGTAATTGTCCATTTCTTTCTTCCTCCTTTTATTGGTCCAGAACGTAATTTTGATATACAGGTCAGTACTTCTTTTAGGCTTGAGGTATAAACCCTATTTTATGAGAAAATAAGGTAAAAAAAAAACAAAAGTATTATCTGCAGTGTATTATAGAAAAATAATTAAGGAGAAACTGAACTTCAAAAATTTTATAGGGGGGTCGATCTAATTAGGGTGTTTAGTTCTCTTTAAACATATTTGGTTTCTTTAAGGTGAGAGGACAATATTTATTAACTTTTGTATTTCGATTGTGAAATTTTTTTTAGACATAAAACATGTATATGCGATTAAAAAGTTAAAAGTTTAAATTTTTTTATTTTAAGAAAAGTATAAATTTTTCATTGGCCCATATGTCGTTGAACCTAAAAAAAATTTAAATTAAACTCCTATGATAACCATTTGATTTTTAGTTTTTAATTTATGTACTCAAATAATAATAGGTTAAATTATAAAAAATGTCCATGAACTATGTACTTTGTGTCAAAAATACCTCTAAACTTTCAAAAGTTTCAAAACTACCCTTGCCGGTAGTTTTGGATGAAAATTTGTTTAAACAATACCCTTAACTCAAAAAAAGTTAAAAAATAACTACACCGTAAGGTATGAACCGAAACCGTTAGTACCTCGTTGTAAAAATAACTTTAAAATTAAAAAAAAAAAGTTTAAAATTGCTCCTAACATTAATATGGTGATCAATTTGTTTAAAGTTTTTTTTTTTTAAAAAAAAAAACAAATTATAAAGATATCATCATTTTTTTTCATATAGATATTCTTATTTTCTTCTTAATTTTTCAATTCTCAACTTACACCAATTTTTTTAACAACCAAAACTTTAAGTTAAAACCATAAAATTACATAAAATCTCACAAAATTCTAAAATTAACATCTCCCCTTAAACATACCAAAACGATAAATAGGCAACTAAAAAAATGTATTCGGTTATTAACACACACTTAACTACTAACTTTTTTTTTTAAAAAAATTGTTTTGGTATGTTTAAGGGAAGATTTTGATTTTAGAATTTTGCGAGATTTTATGTTTTAACTTAAAATTTTGGTTGGTGAGAAAATTGGTATAAGTTAAGAATTGGAAAATTATGAGAAAATAAGAGTATCTCTATGAAAAAAAAAATGAAGATATCTACATCATTTGTTTTAAAATTCATTCTTTTCGCTTAAGAAAACTTCAAACAAATTGATCACTATATTAACGTTAAGAGCAATTATACTATTTTTTTTTAATTTGAAAGTTATTTTTTGCAACGTAACATTAACATTTTATGTTTATATACTTACGGTGAATGTATTTTTTGAACTTTTTTTTATTTAAGGTATTTTTGAAACTTTTGAAAAGTTCAGGGGTATTTTTTAAACAAAATTTTAACGGTTTCCATCCAAAATTAACGGTGGGGTATTTTTTAACTCTTTTTTAAAGTTTAATGGTATTTTTGAAACTTTTAAAAGTTCAGGGTATTTTTGACACAAAGTACAATATTCTGGGGATTTCTTATAATTTAGCCATAATAATAATGTCTCTATAAAATAATTAATGAAGCCCTCCCAAATGACCATTTTGTTTGGTTGATTTGTCGGTTTTTAGAAATTATGCTTCTCTTTATTCATGTAATCATATTTTGGTTGTAAAAAACTACTCTTTTTTTTTAAAAAAAAAAAAAAAAAAAAAAAAAACCGCTTTTGTCAAAAACTACCTCAAAAAATTAAAAATTAAATAGTTATAAAACAAAGTCTTTTTAAGTTTTGCGTTATAACAAGAAAATATAAAACGAAGAAGAGAGAATGAATTATAATAGAAAATAGTATAGCTGAAAATGAAGGTTGAACTATATATATATTTTCTAAGTAAAATAAGGATATGAGGATTCGAACTACAGACTTCGTAATTAATAGCACTCTTATATGCCAGTTACGTTAAGCCATGTTTGCTTTGGTTTGTTACATTTAGGGAGTGTTTGGACCACCAACTTGAAGTTGTCAGAGTGAGCTACCATGTTTGGGCTATAATTATAATTCCAACTATTATAACCTACAATTAATTACAATATTACTATCTCAAATCTATCTTTGTTACAATGTTTATTATTTACTACTCATCCTCTATTTCCCTCCTTATTACATTGTTTACTATTTCCTACCTAAACTAAAAGAATTTGCATTCTAAATACAGACTATTATAACCTAGACTAAAATAGTCTATACCTCAAATACGTTTATTATAATTTAATGATTGTTAGATTATAATAATCATTGAGTATAGGAAATCTCAGTATCTACCCACCAATTTTTAATTTGAAATCTGACTCCTCCATAATTAGGGAACATAATGTATTAAAAAAAAAAAAAACATAGGAAACATAATGGTATATATTGATAGTTTTAGCTTTCTTTTTTAAACATCATCACAAGGAAAATTGATATTATTCTACATTAATATTGGTTTGTTCTAATATTAATATTTTTTAATCGATGTAGTCGTATATAATACAATAATTGTTGAAATAAAAAGAAATATTACTGTCAAATAATTTAAACGAAAATTTATTACTGTTTGTCAGTAAATTACATTCACATACAGTTTAGTCCATATATTTTTAATTGGTTAGAAATATGAAAAGAAAAGGTTATAATAATCATAATAGATATGAATTTTTATTTTGATAGAAGACAATTTTAGCAAACCTGAAAATGAATTTTTATTATTATTATTATTATATTATTATTATTATTATTTGGAACCGTTTATAATTTAAAATATTTAAAAAGAGCAAAATTATTTAAAATGATTTTGGTTTGGAATTGAGTTGAAGTAAATGGGCCCTTATAAGAAGAGGGCGTTGAGAGAAGGGAAACAACAATGGGTGTGTAATAAATAAGGGAAAGAGGCCATTTAATAATGTATTTGAAATTGTAGAACAGAGTCCATGTGCCACTACCCCATCACTGCTCTCTCGTTCACCCCCTTCAACAAACCAAAGCCCACCCTTTCACATCCTTACCCTTTATTAATTAATACCACAATTCTTCAATCTTATATCATCTCCCTTTCTCTTTCCCCAAAACTCTAAATTTAATCCGATAAAAAAGTTAAATTACATGTCTAGTTTCATGAATCATAAAACTCAATTTAGAATTCATATAAAGATTTATAATTCAAATTCGACATTTGTTGGCTCTAACATTGCCTTGCATGCATCTCTTACGACCTACCAACGTCATTCTTCAACATACTTTTTAAAAATATTTTTAGGAAGTCACTCAAATACGAGATTGCTCTAAGCCAAACATTCTTAATTTTAGAGTTCACGTGATTGTGTTACTGAAAAGAAAACACACCTTGTTCATTGAGATGTGATTTCATTTGTTTCATGTATCCTTCTTGAACTTGAATTTTCCATGAATATTCTTAATTTGTATTTAAAATGTTATTGAAAAGGTTTAAAAATCTATTACAATTTTTTTAAGTTGAAGAATCAAACATGGCAATAAAAGTTAGTCTAGGATTAGGCTCATTTACATTTTAAGTAGACTTATTATTTACTGTGTGGGATAATAATGCATAAGAATCATAATGAAAAATTAATTGAAGTGAATGGTTGATAAATCAAACATGTGTTTGGTTTACGTTACCAATTGTACCACCTATAAATATAATATAATATAATCATAATTACCAAAAAAAAAACTGACAATTCTTTTCCTCTCTAATATTAATATATATATATATATATATATATATTAACAACTAGCTAGAGTTTGAAGCAATTAAAAGCCCCCTGTTTCTGTGGAGATCCAACTAAACTACTCTGTTCTTACAACATGTAAGATGTCTTTTGGTTTATTTGAAGGTATATTCTTTCGTCTTAATCTCTAAAATTTAAAACGTGGTATTTATTGTTGATGCTAAAATCTGGACAAGAGAAAGAGTCGACCTTCATGTGATCAATTTGTTTGATAAAAGAAAGAACATGACCTATAAAATAGAAAATTTTGTACACTGTTGTAGTGTTTGCCACCCACACTCTAATCTTAAGTTAAGTCAAATAGTGGATGAATCTAACACATTAATAGGTTGTTGATGAAGAATGAACTTACTTTTAAATTATAATGATGTATTTATAAGAAGAGATGAACAATGTTATTCTCCGGTATATTAGAATAACCCTTTATCTTGGTCGGGACATGTCTCATTGGCCCCGGAGCATGCCTTAGGCATTTTGTTAGGCCTTAGCTTGCTTGAGTCAAGGCTTAAGCCAACCTTCTTCTTTAAGCTTGTTTTGGTCTTACGGTGCTACTCATAGTCCAAATTTTATTATTATTTTTTTTTGATAATGTCATTCTGTTTTACATGGATTATGGTCAAAATTACCGCTACCATTTATGTTGTTGGTTGATTGTACAAAATAATGGTGTGGTCATTGTTCGTAAAAATGAGTAAGTAATTTAAATTGAGAGATTGATGATGTGATGAAACTTCTAAAGCTGCCCCCACTTAATTGAGAATTAAATTTTACAAACAAAACAACAGCTGCAGATGAGTAACGCGGTTTCATGTTTTCAACCCTTCGATTAAAATGAAGAAAAGAAAAAAGAAAAAAAGAAAATCACTACAATACACCAATCACGCCGTCTATTTATTCCCCTTCCAATCCTCCCTTATTTTCTGAATTTCCTCAAACCAATTCCCTTTCCTCTCCTTAAATCCCCCTTCCCTTCTCTTTAATTAACTCAATATCAATGCCTTCAATGGGGATCATAATCCTCCAATTGGGTCTTTTTTTTATGTTCTCGTCTGTTAATGCTGATTATGGAGGTTGGATCAACGATCATGCCACTTTCTATGGTGGAAGGGATGCATCTGGGACAATGGGTTTGTTTTGTCTTTCCCTATTAACCTTTTCTAATTATCCTTTTGATTCAGTATGGTGATTATAAATGGTTGTTTTGTTGTACAGGAGGGGCTTGTGGATATGGGAATTTGTACAGCCAAGGCTAGGGGACTAACACTGCGGCGCTGAGCACTGCTCTGTTTGACAATGGCCTCAGCTGTGGCGCTTGCTTTGAGCTACGCTGTGTCAACGATCCTCAATGGTGTCTTCCAGGCACCATTGTTGTCACTGCCAATAATTTCTGCCCTCCTGGCGGCTGGTGCGACCCTCCCAACCATCATTTTGACCTCTCTCAGCCTATCTTCCAACACATTGCTCAATATCGCGCCGGAATTGTCCCCGTCGCTTACCGCAGGTACTTTCGGTTCAAGTTTTTATATAATTAAATTTAGGTTTAAATACTATTTTAATGGATGAAACTTAAATTTAGAGTATTTGAATCTTAAATGTGTAATTTTGCAGGGTAAGGTGTAGGAGAAGTGGGGGAATAAGATTCACAATCAACGGGCATTCATATTTCAATTTGGTTTTGGTGACAAACGTGGGCGGGGCCGGAGATGTGCATGCGGTGGCGATTAAGGGTTCGAAAACAAGATGGCAACCTATGTCTAGAAATTGGGGGCAAAATTGGCAATCCAACTCTTATCTGAACGGACAGAGTCTGTCGTTTTTGGTCACAGCCAGCGACGGACGGAAAGTTCTTTCTTATAACGTGGCTCCCTCCGGCTGGTCCTTTGGACAGACTTATGTCGGCGGGCAATTTCGTTATTAATTCAACTAGTTTTACCTATACATGTTCTACCTTTCTACCAAACAAAAACAAAAAAAAAAAAAAAAAAAAAAAAAAAAAAAAAAAAAAAAGAAAAAGAAAAAAGAGAGACAAACAACCAATATTCCCATCCCCCAAATGCCAAAAAGGGTTTTATGGTTTAAAAGGTTTCCCTTTTTGCTTTTGGACTAGTTCAAGGGCTTGTGTTGGCTGCTGAATATAATATGAAAGAAATAAGATATATATATCTATATATATATAATTAAAAAATAATAGAGACTATAAAGAGAAATTGCATTAAATTAGGGAGGGGAAAAGGGGATTTTGGGTATGGGTTTGGGAAGGCCAAAAGAGAGGGGTTGGATTTAGAGGGCTGTAGAAGCATGTGGCTTTGGTTAAGTTGTGTGCAACATTTGAGACAATGGGCTGTAGTGTTGTTTCTAAATGAAAGAGATATTAATTTCCTGGTTTTCTATACGTTCCAACCATTTTCTTTTCTTTTAATTATTTACCGTTTTACTTTCCATTTGTTTTCATGTGATTTCATGCATCCATAATCTTGTATTTACTTAAATAATTGATATAGGAAACTACTCATTCTTTACGCATATTGTTTAAATTAATGCAATACTACTTAACTTCTACAACTTCTAAATGTATAGTATTATTCTTTCAAACTTGTATTAATCAAGTTTTCAATTTTGAGTAATAATGAGATGTAGCCTATGCTGCACTTAATTCATGTTTCTCTTTCTTTTCCATACTGCTTTTTTTTTTTTTTTTTTTTTAAATTATCAAATGATAATTTTTTATTGAATAGTCGCTACACAATAGGTAGTACCTAAGTATTTCTCTACAATTTTTACTTTAATTATTGAATTTCATATTTTGTTCTTAAAAAAATATACATTTTTTACCGTATAAACTAAAATGTGATAGTTTGGTAGAAGTTTTAAACTAAAAGAACAGAACTCCAAGCATTATGATTAAGTCTATCTAAATATTTAGGGACAAAAAAGGAATTATTGTTTTGAAGAAATTGGAATGTTAAAGGTTAAAAGACAAAAGTATAAAAGAAATAAAACTCCAAGAATTATGATTAAGCCAATGTAAAGATCTAAGAACCATTCCGAAATTGAAAATGATATTTGAATTTGGATACATGAGAAAAATACAAAAGCTGAGAATAAACCAAATATAAGTACTAAGATTAATCAATTCTGTTTGTTATTAATTTCATATTTAGTATATTAAATTTAATATATAAAAATTTCTGAGTTGGTCAATATTTACTTTTAAAATTTAAAATTTTAGTTATTATATTTTTAATAAATCTTAAATTTAGTTTTATGAAATTAAATTAACTCGGTTAAATAGTAACAAAAACTTTTTATATAACAAAATATAATAAGTGAATAATTTTTAATAGGTATAATAAAAAGGTTTTTTTTTTTTTAAAACACATTAACCAGGAGTAGAAACTAAAATTAAGATTATTGAAAAATGTAGAAATTAAAATTGAATAAGTTTAAGGGCGGAAGAAGATAATATTTAAGCTATATAAAATATATAACAATGTTTTAATGTATAATTAATTGAGGCATATGGTTAGGGATTATGAAAAATTGGAAGCACCGACACATGATTTTAACATTTATAAAACTAAGGAAACAAAAGCTGAAACAAATGTTTGAGGAGGCAGGTGCTTCTCCAAACAAATGTCCTATTCTTTTGGAACTGTCGGTGTTTGTTTCCTCACACTCCCAAAAAATTCAGTATCACTTTTTTAAAAATTCTCCTTTCTTAAGATTTTTAAAATTGACATTCACAAGTAAAAGGCGAACTTTTTCGTCTAAGGAAGAGGGTTAGGTAGGTTTGACCCAAGCAGATATGCTTTGCCACGATTTTGAATGAAGTCGAGTCTAACAAAATGCCCAACGGGACATGTCAATGCATGCCCGACCTGAGGAAATGAAAAGTTATCCTAATATAACTTTAAAATTCTATAGAGGATAACTTAGGTCATCTATTCTTATAAATACATCATTATAACTCCAGAGAAAGTAAGTTCATTCTCGACTCACAACTTATTAACTTGTTGCACAGATTTACTCTTTAACTCAAGTATTAGTGTGTAGCAAGTACTACATTGGTGCACATATTTTCTTATTTTGCAAACCCATTTATCATTGTTGTCAATGTAAAAGTCGGACTCTTTTTCTTGTCTAGACTCTAAATTTTGACATCAACCTCACTAATTCAAAAATCTAATTTTAGAAATGGGTTACCTATGTGATATATTCAATAATTTTCATATAAATATATGTTTTCATTAATTAAATATACATAATCATTTTTTAAAAATAAATTTTCAAACCAGAGCTTAGTGAAAGGTAAAAGTTACCACACTTATTTAAATTTGTGATAAAAATTACAATGTTTTAACGAGGTCTAAAGTCACCAAAATGAAATAGCTCAACCAACATATAACTTTTATTTTAATTGTTCATGGTTATAACTTATAAGTTGCACTCCTCCTTCCCATATATCGTAAGAAGAAAAATAAATAAACAAGGTCTAAAGAACAATTTGATGAGATAAAATTTTTAAGGTAAAATTGATTCTTTCCAAAACAAAACTTCACTCGTGATTCTTTAGTATTAGAGAAATTCAAATTCTTTCATTTATATGGGTCAACATTTCACCTTATATTTAAGAATCTAACAAATATGTTATTTATTATCATTAGGAAGCAAATAAATGTACATTGAGGGTTGCATCACTTGAAACTTCAAACCAATAATTATATCAATTTAAACTCTAAACTTTCATATTGGATTGCTAAAAAGTGAGGAAACTTCACAGCTTAAGGTCAAGACACAAATAAGACACCGCAATGACAAAAGAATGAATAAAGACAAAAATCAACCAAACAAAAAGGAAAAAATGCACACGGAAAAGGTCCCATGGTGATGAAGTACCCGCTTGGGTCCCCACAAAAGAAGCCCTAGGTCACTTAAAACAATAACAAAGAACCTTAGACCGAACAACCGGACTAGCCACCTGGGGAGGACTCAATATAGCATCATGAATATACTTATTACACTCGTGCCAAACTTGATAAATAACAACATATCAATCAACTCTCTGGACCTTGCGCCTTAGTAGATTATATGCACTAAAGTGACAAATTCAATTAAGCTCTATATCCCAATGCGAGATTTTATAAGAACACCTTCCCCACAAAAGCAAGTCCTCCCAAATAACCTTACTAAAAAGACATTTAGAAAATAAATGACCCCTAGACTCAACTCCACCCATAAACAGAACATAGTCACTTGGTATATTTGAGCACCATCTATCAATGCAATATCGTGTCTATAATCAATTACGAACAACAAGTCATAAAATAAATGAATGTTTGGAAATGTTACCTTAAAATCAAAGGAAGCTAACCCGATGAACAACTTCAAAATTTAGAGTATGAATTGATTTTTTCAATTCTTTGATAGAGATATGGTGGTAAAATTAGATGATGAGAAACATAGAAAAAAGAAAGAAAGTAACAATATAAATATACGAGTGTATTAATATATGAAAAGTACATAGTGAAATAGAAGGGGCAAAATTTCAGTTCCATTTGCCCCCAAAAACTAAGGAAGACGAAGGGGCAAAAAGGCTTCATTTTCGACCACACTACAACCTCAATTCAAGAATCTCCTTCGACTACAAATATTTAAATAAATAATCAACAATGGAATTACCAATACCATCAAACCACAGACTCCATCAATTTAAGAAATTCTTGAAAATCAATTCTTCCATCTTTGTTTTGATCAAATTTTTGAATCATCCTCTCGCAATTCTGAATCCCTTCTCCTTCTTTGAACCCCAAAACGCACATCACTCTCTGCAACTCTTTAACGTCGATGAACCCATCGCTATTCACATCAAACACATCGAAAGCTTCTTTTATCTCCGCCGCACACGCCGCCCTTTCATCGAACATCCTCGATACTTCTTCCGTTGACCCAGACACAGGAACCGACTCTTCGCTGCAATCAATCCCTAAATTTCCCATAACCCATTTAATCTCCTCTGTACTCAGCAGCCTCTCCGTCTCCCCGCTGCCGTCTTCCTCCGATTTTGAAGTGGCCGGAAGACTACTCTGTTTTCGTTTTGTGAAGGCGAGAGCGTAGAGCCAAGAGGCAAGTTTCTGAAAACGGAGGAAGTCGATCATAATGAGGAATCGGAAAGAGGGATTTGATGTGGTTGTCTTGTCGTCGATTGAAACGTTGTAGAGACCAAAATCCATTGGGTTCGTATTGTAATTTGAAAATGAATGTTGTGTTTGTTGGGTGGAGGTTGATTATGGAATGGGGGTATTTGAAGAAGCTCTGTTTGCGCGTATTGGGTTTGAAAGTGGAAGGAAGCAGGGGAATTTGGGTTTTGGTAAGAAAGTCAAAAGAAATTTAATTTTAATTTAATTAAAGAAAGAATTGTGCAAAAAAATTGAAAAGTTGTTGAATGGGAAGCTTCGTTTGAGAAGGAAGGTGGGTGAGTCGGTTAATGTAATTGCTCAATTAGAGACTTTCAGGGAAACTCTCTCTGTTTTTTTTTTTTTTTTTTTTTTTTTTTTTTTTTTTTCTTTCTTTTCTTTCTTTTCTTTTCTTTTTAAATTTTAAAAATAAGAATTATAGGGTGAGAGGATCAAATCTTCGAGCTTATTGTACATGTTTCATATCAGCTATACTCATTTTGGCGGATTTTATTGAAAAAATTTTAGGAGAAGAAAATAAAAAGAAAGGGGTATTATTGTTTCCATTCACGCCATTCGACTTGAAGTGAATTAATTTAACCATGGACTTGTATGTATATGTCAATTTCTATATTCTTTTAGATCTAGTATGAGAAATATTGTGCAAGACATTAAATTTTTTTAACTTAAACTTCTAAATTATTATAAAGAAATTAATTTATAACCTTTATTCGGATGAATTCTTAAACGTGTGTAGACTTTGGATTAACAAAATGGAGGATTAGAATTGACGCATGGACAACTTCAAAGAAAATCTTAAATGAGAGTCTAAATTGAATTATTTATGAAAGTTTAAAGATTTAATTGATAATTAAAAGTTTAAATTGATATGCTTGTTAAAATTTAAGATTTAAATTGATATAATTTTTTTTTGAAGTACAATAAAAATATGAGGATTGAAACCCTAAATCTTTTATTCGCAAACACATTTATATATTAATTGATTAGATTAATATTGTTTATTATATGGGATTTGGTAATGATCGTTCTTGGAATTGGTAATTAAGTTTGGACAAATTAATTCAATTTTTTAATCTCCTTTTCCATTTTAAAAATATTTGTGGCTTACACTTCTTCTTCCCACTAAATTGGTGGGCTGAGCCAATAACATTATTATATGATCATTCAACAGCAGCCATGCAAACACTCAACAAAGTACAAAAACCTGTAAAGTTGATAATTCCATACTTACGTGGTAAAAGGAAGGTTGAAGATTTGAATTTATGATATTGTTAAAATTTATGAACTATTAAACACAAATACGTATTAAACCTTTTATTTAAAATTTAGAAATTTAAGAACTAAATTTATAATTTAACATTTTCAAGTATTTTATAAGTTTTAGTTCATTCTATATATTTTTTTAAAAGAAATACTTTTCAATTTAGTCTTTACACCAATAGTGAGTATAAAAATTGGTTAGCAATAAATTTACGGTATTTAATGAATTGACAAAAAAATTAGAAGGAAAAAAAAAAGATCAAAAGAAAACTAGAATTTCTACCCAAATTACTTAGATATTTTGAGAAGGAGTGAAATAAATTTTTATTTTTGTAAACCATCATGGGTTGGCCTAGTGGTAGTAGGAACACACTCACGGATATCAAAAAAAAAAAAAAAAACTTTTATTTCTGTAGATAACTTATTTCTTTTTAAAGACTTTTTTTTTTTTTTTAAGTACAATAGGTGGGATAAGAAAACGAGTATATGTTAACTAGTTATTATGGGTCATTTTGGATCAAGAGTCACCTAGCTCAAAATAGAGGAAGGTTAGGGATAAAATCAAAATAATAATAGACACGTGAAGGACAAGGAAGTGCAAGAAACAGGCCAACGGGCTGATGGAGGAAGAGACCAAGGGAAGGGAGGAAGTCTTGCCCGTCTTGGCCTCAGAGGTCGAGGCAGACTTAAGCATTGGAGGTTCTATGGCAAGCACCACATCAGTGTTTTTTTTTCCTGTTTTTCATATTATCATTCTTCCCTTAAATTACAAATTTGTCATTGAGTGCATGTGAAGGTCAGGTAAGTTTTCTTATTAGTAATAAGTTGTATATACATTTTGTAAAATTTATGGCAATTTATTAATTATTATATATTTGTATGGTTACGGCCAATTAATTTTAACAATATTCACTTAAACAATGACAGATTAGATTGGAACTTTTTAAACAAGTAAACAGTACTATTTAAAAATAAAAAAAATGGCACACAAACCTTAGAGACTGATACATATATTTTGCTATTTAAAATTTTTACAAACTTGACGAACAGTTAAAAAATCTGATTTTCAATGTTGTGTCAAATTGACCATCTAAACCCTAAAGCTTAGCAAGTCGATTAAGGTAAGTTTAATATATCTATTTGAATAGTTCTTCTATATATATACATATATATATTGGAATAGAAAGGTGATTGGTAAAAGGAACTCTTTTACTTGACTTTGTGTGTATCCTATTTTACTCTGTTTACATTTATCTCAAATTGATATTATTTGTATCTATATATATTTTTATCTCTATCATAATTCTTCCATTAAATAGTCCTTAAATTTCAACGAAGGTTACAGCCTCTTTTATAAAGAATAAGGCTTTTCCTCACATGGACAAAAAAAAAAAAAAAGTCTTAATTTCGCTGGGGAAACACACCCCTTCTTTCTTAGCCTTCAATACGAAGTTGTGTGTGATGTATTCAATATTAATAATCTTGTTTGACAAGTGAAAAAGTTAGAATATATAGCTCAACATGTATTTTCTTTTGAAATTTTGGATTATGTATAACTTAGTGGATAAGTTATAAGTTATAGGTTTGGTGGAATTAAATTACAAGAAAGAAAGAAATCTTTGCACTGTATCATATCATGTCCTCCATGTGTGGATTACACTTGAAAGTTGGAACTAAAGAAAGAAAGAAAGAAAGAAAAAATGAATTATGGAAAAGTTTTCTAACTTTTCTACCCAATGGACTATTAGACATGAAAGTTTCTATATATGATCTTAGATTCGTAGAATGAGAGGCTTGCTTTACAGAAATGAGTAGCAAGTATTACCAACTCCTCACGGGACGTTAAGCCCACCTTTGCTATATTTAAAATGCAAAATGTTGATCAATATCTCACATGAAAAATGAAAAAACCCTACCATCTTTATAAGAACTAATCAATTGTTGGTGTTTATTTAGAGTCTATTATCTCAAAATTAAAACACATTTTAAGTTCAGCTGAATAGAGAATAGTGGAATATATGTAGTCCATGGTTCTTCAATAAGTGGATGATTTTTTTCAAGAAATATTATATAGGAAAAGTCACCATATATATTACGAAACTTGAATTTTTTTGATACATTACCATTTGGATGCAATAAATTAAGTGTAAAATACATTTTCGATGTCAGAAATTTGGAACTGATATATATTTAGTCTTTAAAGTCTCAATATGGTAGAGGTAATTATGTGAAAAGAAACAAAGGTTTGTGGTGGATTATTTCTAAGTCGTCCATGCATTATTACACTTGGAGCTTATGAGAGGACGAAAAGTGTTTGGTTAAAAATCCAGAAATTTGAGAAGACCTTGCACATATTAAATGTCAGAGAAATCATACCTACTTTACAGCCGTTAGAGTTAAATGAGAAGATAAATTATGTTATATCAATTTTTTTTGAAAGAGAGAAGATTCCTACCACTCTTAATCACTAATACATATTATATTATATGTAAATTAAATTATATATTTATGTTATTAAATTTAAATTTAGTACTCGTTGTTTCATTCTTTTAAAATCCGTTTGGATTGACTTGAGAAAAAAATGTTTTTAAAAAAATTTATTTTTATTTAAACTTATTTTATATAAAAAATGTTTAAAATATATTTCAAAATCTATTTTGAGTGGTTGTCAAACACTTTAATTTTTTCTAAAATGACTTATTTTTTAAATTAAACACAAATGTAATCCAAACATACCCTTAATCTACTCTATTATTATTATTAGGTATATGGTATTATTTGGTGTCAGATTTTAATTCTAACTTTTTTTTTATTTTTACATCAATCAAGATATTATCATTTGTTCATAAACTTAATGATCTTCTCTTTGTTTTT
Organism: Lagenaria siceraria; assembly: GCA_002890555.2. Lineage (NCBI taxonomy): Eukaryota > Viridiplantae > Streptophyta > Magnoliopsida > Cucurbitales > Cucurbitaceae > Lagenaria > Lagenaria siceraria. The sequence goes on from CM016487.1 coordinate 20,449,819, forward strand.
AGAGAATGTCTAGGACTTTGGTTCCACTTCCAATAGGAAAAATGTCAATTGTGGACCACTGCATGCCTCTTGGGCAGTAGATTTTAATAGATTCATGGAGGAGAAATTAGAGAAAAGAGTATTAACGTTTTAATTTTTTTAAAACAAAATTTTAATTACATTTTTGTCCTATATTTTGAATTTAGTTTCTATTTAGTCTCTAAGTTTCAAAATGTAATTACAAAATTTTGAGTTTAGTTTTCCTTTAGTCCACAACTTTTAACCTTTCACACTTTTTAATTCCCTTACATTGAAATTAAGGATCAAAAGTGAACATAGGGATCAAATAGAAACAAAACTCGAAATTTAAAAGTAAAAAATAGGGGAGTTTTTAAAAATAGAAAAATAAAGGAAACTATTTACACAAAATAGCAAAATTTTTAGATAGTTGTTATAGACACTGATAGAAGTCAATCAGCATCTATCGGTGATAAAAATGATAGAAGTTTATCACTGATAAATACTGATAGAAGTCTATCAGTATTTTTTTGCTATTTTCTGTAAATAGTTTGACTTTTTTTTTTATTTGTGAAACTTTCCCTAAAAAATATAACATTTTGAAACTCAAAACCAGATAAAAAGTAACTAAACTCAAAACTCAAAAGTAAAAGTATAACATTTTGAAATCGAGAGACGATTATGGTGCATAAGTAATTTCAAGTCCATGCAATCATGTAGATTATAATTATATACTTAGTAAAAGAGATAGACTATTGAGGTCTATAATATGCATGGATTACACTAATTTGAGATAAAGAGAATTAAAAGTTACAACTTTTGAGGTCCATGCATGCATGGATCATTATTACACACTTGAAAATAGAAAGAGAGAGAAAAAGAGAAAGCGTAACACACTAGTAGTTTTGAAGTATATTATATGATGTACGGATTAAGGTGTTGCAAGAGAAGGACCCGAACTATATGTAGCCATTGTCTTTGGTTTATTAGGTCCGGGATCTTGATAGTCCTCTAATTGAGCAGTCATCTTCCTCCATTTTCCTACACTCATTTCCTGTTGAACTCAAACGTAAACACAATCACATCCATTTTATTATTTATGTGTTTGTACTTTTAGTTTTGGTTTATTTTAATCTTTTGAAATTATATACCGATTAAAAAAATTGAAAAGGAAAAGTATTTCTAATTATTACCTTTTGTGGAGTAAGATCAGAGGGTGCATGTTCCACAGTTTCCATCATTTCTGCTCCAAATCCTTTTGGAAAAAAAAAAAAAAGTTTGAACAGAGAAGAGATAAAGGGTATGAATATAATAAAAATTCATGAAAAAAAAAAGAAAGAGAAATGATAAAATAAATAAATAAGAGAGAGAAGAGTATACCAGGAGAGAGAAAGAGAAGGAGAAAGGATGAAAGGAGAAGAATTGATAAAATTCTTGGGTTATCCATCTCAGTTTGAGGTCTTTTGCGAAAACTGAACTCTATGAGGCTTCACACTTCAGATTCAACTCAATTTATAACGCGCAACCAATGCTTATCCACTAAAGTTTTAATTTTATGACCTTTTTTTTCTCTCCTTATTACATAATTATTTAGGTCTTATTTTATAGGAAAATTTTCACATATAGAAAAAATATCAAATTATTTACATAAAATAGCAAAAAAAACATTGATAGACATTGATAGACTTCTATCAGCGTCTATTACAACTATCTAAAATTTTGCTATTTTGTGTAAATAGTTTCTCTTATTTTTATATTTTTAAAAACTCCCCTATTTTGTAACCATATCGTCGGTTGGTTTTTAGTTTTTAAAAATCAAGCTTATTTTCTCACATTTTCTTATCATGGTTTGCATCTTTCGTAAGTACAAGAGTTGAATTATTCTACTAAATTTCAAAAATAAAAACCACTTTTTATAGTTTTCAAAATTTGGCTTGATTTTTAAAAATATGGGTAAAAAGTATATAAGAAAACAAGACATTTAGGCCCATTTTGTTTTTTGTTTTTGTTTTTAAAAATTAAGCCTATAGACACTACTCCCACTTTCAAATTTATTCCTTCGTTATCTACTTTTTACAAATGGTTTAAAAAACCAAGCCAACATTTGAAAACTATAAAAGGTAGCTTTTAAAAATTTATTTTTGGAATTTGAAATTTGGTAAAGAATTCAACTATTGTACTTGAGAGATGCAAATTAATGTAAAAAATGAGAAGGAAATAAGTTTAATTAAAAAAAAAGGTTATCAAATCCGACATTAGGTATGAGATGAGTATTATAGACTTAATTTTTAAAAATTAAAAATAAAAAAACTAAATAATTATCTGATGAGACCTTAATTTTTTATTAACTTCTTAAGTGGATAAGAAGCCTATAAAAATGTAAAAATGTGAGTCGATATGATTGATGAAAATTTAATATCGTAGTTAGAAGAAAGAGTGAATGAAGTATGATTTGGTGGGGTAATTAATTACTAATTATGTGAAAAAACAAGGTTTGCGCCGGATTAATTTAAGTCGTCCATGCATTATTACACTTGGAGCTTATGAGAGGACGAAAAGTGTTTGGTTAAAAATCCAGAAAATTGGGAAGACGTTGCACATATTTTTAAGTGTCAGAGCCAAACATTTTTGTTATGTAGATTCATAGAATGTGATTATACTTTCTAGCCGATTATTAATTTTCTATATTTTTCATTCAATTTACAAAAAAAAAAAAAAAAAAAAAATTTATTAAGAAAAAGTATTTTTCTGGAAAAAGAAAATTTTGTCTATGGAAATTTTGTTTGATTGAACACTTAAATCTGATGCGCAAAAAATAAGTACAGTCTGAAATACACTTTTGTTAATTTATATATACGAGAAAGATATAGACCGACATGGTTGTTGGACTAAAAATGAGAAGACAAATTATAAGATCAATTGCTTTTAATATTATAGAAGTAGAGAGGATTCAAACCCTAAAACTCTTTATCACTCGTATATACTATATATTAGTTGATTTATATACTCACAATTATGTTATCAAATTTACTAATTTAGTACTCAATATTGTTTCATCCTCTTAATCTCCTCTACTATTAAGTATATGGTATTATTTGGTGTTCAGTTTAATCTTAGCTTTTTTTTATTTCACTCAAAATATTTGTATACATCAATCAATAAAAGTATTATTTTTTTATTTATATATTCATGATCTTCTTTTATTAAGGATAATTATTTTAAATGACAAAATTGTCAGAAATATTTTTAAATATAGCAAAATGTCATAGACTACTATCATATATCACTGTCTATCAATATCTATCACTTATAGACAATAACATTTTATTATATTTATAAATATTTTAACTTATTTTATAATATTTAAAAACAACATTTTTATTTAATTAATGTGCAAGTCTTTGGTCCACTTCCAACATTTAAAGGCCAATCGTGGACCACACATGCATGCCTCTGAGCAGTAGAAATTTCTGTTGTCTAAGCTATAGTCAAGCAATATGGTTCTTTTATTATTTATTTTATCTATATAATCTTCCAAGTTTGAAGTTAGAATTAAGAGGAGAAGTTAGAGAAAAGAGTATTGAAGTTTAATTTTTTTAAAACAAAATTTTAATTTTGATTGTCTCTTGTGTGTTTCTTTTAGGAAAATATACCTTTTTTTCCCTTACATTACAATTTTATTCCTAAATTTTGAGTTAGTTTTATTTGGTCTAGACTCTATAGGTTTCGAAATGTGATATTTTTATCTTTGAGTCTTGAGTTTATTTCCATTTGGATCTCTAAATTTCATTATTTTACACACTTCTACTCCTAATTACACAGAAGCTAAAGGATCAAAAGTGAATATTTAATTTTAAAAAATTAAGGTTAAAAGTGATATTGAAACCTAGGGACCAAATGAGAAACAAAACTCAAAACTCAAAAGTAAAAAAAAAAAATGTATATATATATTTTGAAACTTAGAACCAAATAAAAATGAAATTCAAAATTAATTAAGGGATAAAAAATTCGACAAAGAAAAAAAAAGAAGTGATTTTCCCTTAAAATGATGGTGCATAAGTAATTTCAAGTTAAGATTAGGTACGTAGACATAGAAAAAGAAAAGATAAAAGAGTTACACTTTTGAAGTCCATAATATGCATGGATATTACACTAATTTGGAAGAAAAGAGAATTAAAAGTTACAAGTTTTGAGTCCATGCATGCATGGATTATTATTACACACTTGAAAATAGAAAGATAGAGAGAAAGCATTACACACTAGTAGTTTTAAATTCCATGCATATGGATTAATTGAAATACACTTAAAAAGATGATCATATATATAAATAATATATATGAGGTACGGATTAAGGTGTTGCAGGAGAAGGAGCCATATTATAGGTAGCCATTGCCATGACTGGGTTATTAGGTCCTGGATCATGATAGTCTTCCTCTAATTGAACCATCATCTTCCTCCATTTTCCTACACTACTCATTTCCTGCCATACCCAAACGTAAACACAATCTCATCCATTTAATTATTTCCGTCTTTCTACTCTAAACTTTGGTTCATTTTAGTTTTTAAAATTACACACTAATTAACAAAATTGTTAGATAGTTGTGATAGACATTAATAGAAGTCTCTATCAGAGTCTATCACTAATAGATGGTGATAGATGTCTATAGGTGTTTTTATTTTTACTATTTTCTATAAATAGTTTGACATTTTTTTTATTTGTGAAAATTTTCTTATTTCTAATTAATTACCTTTTGTGAAGTAAGAGAGGCTGGATGTTGTTGTTCCACAGTTCCCATCATTTCTACTCCAAATCCTTTTGGGGGAAAAAGTTTGAAGAGAGAAGAGATAAGGGTATGAATATAACAAAAATCCATTAAGAAAAGAGAATGATTAAAAATAATAATAATAATAATAATAATAAGAGAGAGAAGAGTATACCAGGAGAGAGAAAGAGAAGGAGAAAGGATGAAAGGAGAAGAATTGATAAAATTTTTGGGTTATCCATATCTTAGTTTGAGGTCTTTTGGGAGAATTCTCACAAAATGCTTTCTTGCAAATTAAACACAAGTAAAACTAAACTCTCTGATGCTTCACACTTCAGATACAACTCAATTTATTATGCCCAACCAATGCTTAATTTTATGGACATTTTCCCTCTTTTATTAGGTAAACGGGAGGAGTTTCATTTCAAAGAGACTAGCTATAAAATGAGTAATTTAGGCTCAGTTTGATAATCATTTGATTTTTTTTTTTTTTTTTGTTAAAAATTATGCCTATAAACTCCTCATCCACTTCTAAATTTCTTACTTTGTCATTTACTCTTTACCATTGTTTTCAAAAATCAAGCCAAGTTTTGAAAACTAAAAAAAAGTAATTTTAAAAGATTTGTTTTTGTTTTTGAAATCTTCTTAAGAACTCAACTCTTTTACTCAAGAAAAATTTAAACCATAGTGAGAAATCGAGAGGAAATATGTTTAATTTTCAAAAACCAAAAACTAAAAATAAAATAATTACCAAACATGGCTTTAGGTATCTTATAAAAACTGTCAAGTCTCTTCATCTTTTCATTGTAGGATTTTCAACATATTTCCTCAAGATGGTGCCTCTTTAGATTCACCATTTTTTATTCGGATCCAATTTGGACTAAATACTTGCTTGGGCTTCATGAATTTCTACACGATATTAGACAAACATGAGGTTATATCTCAAAACCAATTGACTATAAAGAAAAATTAGTAACTTGTTTCATCTTTCTAACGTTGGATCCGCTCAGCACTACTCATTATATATTATCTAACTCAAATTTTTGAAAATAGTAGCTCGTTTGTGCCATATTGCCATTGGTTTTCAAAGCATGTATCCAACATATGATCTTGAGATTTTTAATTTTAATTTTGAACTTCTTGGATATCTTTTTAATCGAGGCAATGATATATAGTTCCCAATGATCAAATTCTAATTTTGATACCAACCAAATGTTTGGCTGGCAGTGGCATGAAAGAATATGTGTCATTCGACATATATATATATATATATATATATATATATATATATATATATATATGTTTCTTTTTCTTTTTCTTTTTCCCTTAGAGAAACTTATTGGATAAGTTCCATAATTTGGCGGAGGTAATAAAGAAAGCAGCAACATTTTTTCAGTGTATCAGTAGAAGTCCTCCCTGCATGGATTACACATGGAATTAAGAAACAGAGAAAAAGTGTTTGGTAACGTTAAACAAGCTTAAATTTGGGAAAAGTTTGAGTGCATGTTTTGTTGTTGGTTAATTAGCTCTAACGCAAAATTTTGAAAACATGAAATTCATGAAACCGTTAAAGAATGCGATTAATGCTCCATATATTCGCTACATATAATTGCTTGAATCTTCGATTGACTGAAAAAGCTTAAGTGGATAGGTGAAAGATTTAATATTATATCATCTAACACTTTCTCTTATTTGTAAATTTGAAAAATAAAGAATGCCCAACAAGTAAAAATGAATATTAGAGAGGAAACAATGTTGCAAAAGACCTATTGACCAAAAAACTTAAACTTTTTGGTTGCAGGGGTTGAACACCTCCCTGAACTACCTGCTTTGATATCATCTTAACTCGCCAATTGACCAAAAAACTTAAGTTAGTAGGTAAAGACAAATTTAGTTACATATTAGAAAAATTTAATCGTCCATTTTATTAATTTAACATTTGAAGAAGTTTACTAATGTGTGAGAATTGATACATATACGATGTGAAAGGTAGTCTTGAAAAATGGTCTAGATTAACTCACTTATGACAATTTAGAAATTTGATCGAAATAATTATAAGTTTCACATGATATATTTTTGAAATGAAATATGAAGGATATATGGTGTAAATTAATAAAGTTATGAAAGTTATGACTTTAAATTGATATAATTATTTATCATCAATTGCAGCGTTGCATCGAACTCCTAGGCCAAGCTAGAAAGCCAAGTTGGTAAACAGATACGAAGAATCACCATCTTGGACCTTTGCAAAGATCTCTGCACATATCCCCACAAGCACTAAAAACGTCATCCTCTTCAACTCCTCGATTGCGGTTTGTGGACCATGGATTGAAAGAAACAATCGCATCTTCAATGACAAACAAAGCAACAACCTCAATTTGTGGGAGAATATCTGCACGCACACATGCTGTTGGTCACACAGATCAAACCTCTTCAAAGACTATAGAGTCTTACTTTGATAGCTCTAAATATCAGCGCCTTTGTTGATTAGCTCTTTCCTTTTATAATGGACTTCTCTCTAGCCCTTTCATTCTGTCTCTGCACCTTTTTTATTTCGCGCTTCATGTACTTTATTATCTCATATTAATGAAGTTTTGGAATATAATGAGGGTGTTAAGAATGTGTCTACGTACTTAGTGGAGATGTTCGTGTGCACCTGCTCACCCAATCTCGTATCTTTTCTAAAAAAAAATTAATACAATTATTAGTTGAGAATTTTAATTCATGGATTTCAAAATTTAATGGTATAAATTAATATTTTCTAAAAAACAAATAAAAAATAATAATACCATCATTTACAAATAAAAAAAGAAGAACAAGAAAGAAAGAAAGAAAGATGATGAAAGAAAAGAAATTTACCTTTTATTCAATAACGTTGAGCTAAAAAATTGTTTTCATACCTAAAGTTTGGCAGCTTTCACTATAAATAAATTGTGACCATATTTTTAATCTATCCAATTTTGAGAAAATGATTCACCTATGTGTTCCCTTTCGTAGTTAACCATTTAAGTTATTAAATTGGATCCTTTACCACTTTTTATTTACTTTTTATTTTTTTTTATTTAATTTAGAAGCATTTTGAACTTTTTCAAAGGAGAACATGAACATAATTGCTACAATTATTATTTTTTTTAAAAAAAAATGAAGGATATAAGATACATGAGTTATTTATCCTCCTATTGTTAATTAGTTGTGAGATGGAATCTCGTAATATGAATCCATAAAATTCAAACGATCGATAAAAATAAAAAATAAAAAAATGATTCGACTAAAGAATTGTAAATATAAAGAGACGTCATTTTTAGATGAAAGAAAGTATATATAAAAGTATACATAGAAGTATACATGTGACGAAAATAACAACTACATTTGTTTTTATGTTTTTGTTGGGGCTGATTCTTTGCTACGTTTCTATATTCTTGTTCTATATTCAATAGAAGATTTTAGTTTATAATGGTTGCACACAACTCCTTCCATTATTAATTTATTATGATGTGGAGCATTTTTAACATATAATTTTCATTATCGTGTGTAATAAAATATTATATTAAAAAAATTAATTTGGGTGAATTATTCATGCAAACAAGAATGAAAATTCAAATAATTATGAGATGGAGAGTCATTGCATCAAATTAGCTCAACGCTCACAAATAACATTATAAAATTTAAAAACTCCTTAGATTAAAGAGCTTTAAATACTTGTCATAAGTGTCACATGATTTGTGGAACTACGGTGATTTTTTTTAACTATTGCAAGAATATTGAAGGATCGTCAAACATTACCTTATATTACCAAACTTAATTAAAATACAATTATCGTTGTTGTACTTAATTGCAAAATAACAATTTTTTCAAGCTCTAATTATATAAAAACATCAACTATAATTATTAGATTTATAAAAGTAATAATAATAATAAACTATTTCCTAAGGTTAACATACCTCCATTTACAAAAAAAAAGTAAAAAAGCTAAAAAAAAAAATGTTTTGACAAATGACATCATATTTTCATAACATGTTTCATAGAAAAAGATAATAACAATTACGTACAGGTCTTGTGTGGGGTTCATTTTTATTTTAGTCTATATATTTTTAATGGTTCAACTTTAATTTAATCTTCTTAATAAATCTCAAACTTAATTTTTATTGAAATTTATTAATATATGTCTTAAACTATTTTTTATAGAAAAATCAACAATAGATAAATTACATAAACTGATTTTAAAATTTAAGAGTACAAGAACTAAATAAGTGAACATTGAAAGTAGAGTTGTTATGAGTGAAATTTTTCTATATTTATAAATAGTTTTTTATTTTTTTATTTATAATAATTTTCTTGAAAGAGTAAGAAATTAGGATGAAGTGATGATCTAAATACAAAGATGATTAAAATAGTATTTTAACATAAAATTTAAATGTTAAAGAAACATAGTAATATTTTGTATTTTGTATTTAATAAGTTTTAACAATTTCCAGATCAAATGGGTCCCCTCCCATTATTTTGTTTTTCTTAATATATAAGAAAATTGAGTGGAATTGCACCAATAAGAAGAAGACAACAAAACCTGCAGTTTATCATTTCAACTCCATGCATGAATTACACTTGGAAGGAAGTTAGAGAGAGAGAAAAAAAGAAAAGAAAAGAAAAGAAAATAAAAAGAAATTCATCATACATCTTAGAATTTAGAAATGAAAAACACACAGAATAGAAATTAATTTATTTCCTACTGTGGTCTTTTATTAGACAAAGAACAGAAAATAATAAATCAGAAAAATATAACAAATTAATTAAGCTGGTGGAGGGGGAGGAGGATTAAGATACCCACTTCTAGTATTGGTATTTGGCCCTGGATCTGCATAGTCCATTACTTCAATCATCATTTTTCTTGATTTTCCTCCACTTTCCTGCCAACATATATATATATATATATATATATATATAAAAACCTACATAAATAAATATTCCCAAAAAAAAGAAAAAAAAAATCATACCTTCTTATTAATTATTTCAAAACAAAACCATACCTTCAGTGATCTACTACTAACATAGCTTCCATGTCCCAGAGTTGCCATCACTTCCACCCTTAATCCTTAAAAAAACAAAATTAAAAAAACACATGAAGAAGAGAATATATATCAATTCATGAAAAAAAGAATTAGAAAATAAAAAAAAAAAAACAGAAGAAATTAGAGTACCAGGAGAGAAAAAGAGAAGAAGAAAACATGAAAGGAGAAGAGTTGAGAAAATTTTAGGGTGACTCATAATTTTTCTCTACCAAATTTTTTGTTTTACTTTTTAGTGAGAGAGAGAGAGAGAGAGGGGGGGGGGGGGGGGGGGGGTTGAAGTTATCAAGGAAAGGAAAAGGAAACTACGGGGAGGCTTCAGATCCAAAGAAATTTAATGCACAATTCTAAAGCACTAAGGCACTCAGAGGATAAGACTTTCCCAAGAGGAAAATGAAATCCACTATATACTTTCCTCTTTTTATTTATTTCTTAAATTCAATTTTTTATCATCTTTTTTTACTATTTTGTTCATAAATACATATTAATTATAACAATTAATATATTATTTTTAAATATAAAAAAATAAGTCAAACTATTTATAAAAATAGAAAAATAAAATACACTGCTTTCTTAAATTGTATTATTTCTATACTATATGTTTGACATTAGATTTTTGGTAACAGTGCCAAAGTCAGATGAGAGAGATTATTAATTTAACTCTTTAGATTACTTTAATTGTCATATGGGTGTCACACTCTTTGAGGCTTAATTTTTTTTCTCTCTACTAAAAGAAATAGTTTAATAAGGGTTTAGGTATATTCAATAAGATTGTATATATATTTACTTAAATGAAAAGATCAAGAAACAACTTTTCTAAAATTTAATGACCGTTTATTATATATATATATTTTTTTTCTTTTTGTTGTTGAATTCTTCCTTTCCTTTTTCCTTCTCTATTATTATAGTATTTGTAATTTTTTTTTTTAAAAAAAAGAAGGCTACAATAGGGAGGAATATGCTAAGGTTGTGTTTTTTTTTTTTTATTATTAGAATAATTTAGTGTACCTAATGATTCCTATTGCCCAACTCTAGATAAGTATGATACAATCATAAAAATATATCGAAAAGCAATATTTAAGAAGGTTATTGATAGAATAAAATCTCACTTTAAAGTTTGATTGGCATTGCTATATTCATTTTTATATGTAATAGGAGAGTAGCCATTAATCTAATAATATTTTTAATTAAAAGTGACATAATGTTTTAAAAAGAAATGCATAATAATCAATATCTTATCTAAGAACCTTCATGATAAAACTCCATATCTTAAGTCCACCTTTATGATCAATCTCTTTTCTTTTGTGGTGGGTTTAGAACACAATTCCTTGAACTGTATATATATTTAAAGTCATGTTAAAAAAAAACGAAAAAGAAAAAGAAAGATGATTCTCATGCCATGCATGGAGTATAATTAACTATGGAAAATTGATATTTTTAACTAAAAAAATATTCGTCTTTCAAATTAACATCTTAAAAAAATAATTTTTCTAACAATCTTTCTTATTTTTTCAACTTTTATCTAGAGGGTTCTACATAGGAAAAAAAAAGTTTAATTTGTCCTTAGTTTAAATGCTCACTTAAATTCGTAGGATATTAATTATAATTAGATAGGTGACCATCATAAATGAAACTCATGACCTCTTAGTTGTTTATTAAGACTATATGTCATTTTTTTTACCACTAGGTCAATATATGATGATTTTTTTTAGAATTTTTTTTTAGAAAACATTTATGGGAAATTTTACAAGAAGTTTTTTAGAAAACATTTACAAATTTTTTTAATTAAATTTACTCGTAAAACAACATTTTTGTTTTTTTTTTTCCGCAAGGAACTCGTCGAATTTTACCAACAAATTTTATTTTTTAATAAAAATTAATTATATTATATTTTTTTTCTTGTAAGGTCATAGTCGATTTCTTATACGGAAAAAATACAACAAAAAAAACTTACGAGAAATTTGATTAGAAAAAATTCCAAACTTTTTAAAGAAAATTTTCAAACCCCAAAAAGTTAAACCCCGTGCCTTTAAAATAAATTTCTCTTTGGAAGTCAAATCCTTACGAGATTTTCAGGTAGAGCTCAACAAAAGTTCATTGGATTTGAAATCTACTTAGAAATCATTGTTCTCTCTCCTCTTTAAACACTCTTTCTTTTTTTTTTTGTTATGGTCATACCATAAATTACACAGCAAACCTCCAAATAAAGTTGAAAAAGTAAGAATTATGGGAGATTTCAAACGACTAAGAGGAAAGAAAAACCCAACCATTTTTTTTGTCGTTATTTTTCGCAAGGGTATTTCAGTAACATCATTATGTGGGGACCTCCTAATAAAAGTTAAAAAAATAAGAAATAGGTTAGAAAAAGTTTTTAAAAAAAGAAGTTAGTTTTGAAAGTCGAAAAACTTTTTAAGTTAGATATAACAATTTCTGGTGACAATCTAATTTTCCCTTTCATAATAGCTATTCTTTTTTTAAAAAAAAATATTTGAAAGTTTTCATCAATTTTCATAAAAAAGAAGTTGGTTTGAGGGTTTTCTGCGTGGGAATCAACATGCAAAACCATGTTTGTTTCACAGTTTTTAACACTTTGCCTAGAAATAAACTATTTCATGCATCCTCATTTCCCACATACAAGAGTTTTCTTTTCCTTCCCAAAATTGTAGGTTTTCTCTATTCCTCTCTCCATCTCATTTTCATTTTAAATATATAATTTCATTTTAAATATTGTTAATTAATTAATTAATATGAATTAAAATAAATATTTATCTTAATAAATCAATAATAATCTATTAAAATATTTACTTAACTTATATTTACAACACCATTTTATTAAATGAATGCAATTACTTTTTTTATATAAATTATTAATGAATTAGTTAGTAAACTAGGATTAGTTAAATTTAGTTAGATTACTTTTTTTTTTTTTATAACAAGCAATTATTTATTGAGATTAATTTTAATTTGATATTTTATTATGATATAATCATTAATGATGATTTATAATCAATTATTGTTTATTGTGATTATTTTTTATTACTTAATCCATTAATAACATATCATATTTTTATCTATTTTTTTTCACTTTTTATATAATATTGTTTATTAAGCAAATTTTAATTTTGGCCTTTAACAATCTCTATTAAAAAAAGAAAAAAGAAAAAAAAGTAGGTGATAACCAAATTTTAATTTTGGCTTTTAGATATTGGAAAAGAAAAATCAATGGTGGAGATTTAAAAGTAGTAATAGTAACAATACTAATAATAATAACAACAATCAAATGGATGGTACTATGCATTGAATGCATTTTTTTTTTAAAAAAAAAAAAATAATCGTTACACACAAATAAATAAATAATAATGTATTTTTTTTTAAATCATTTTCTTTTAAAACCCAACAAAAACTCAAAAGCCCAACATGTGTCACTCCTCCATTGCTCCAAGTGGCATCTTTCAATTTGTCCAGTTTAATGAAAAAAGAAATATGTCACGTTATCAACTTGTGATTTTTCCATTAAACTTGTTTTAGCCATATATTTTGCGTTTGAGTTATTCAAATTGCGTTGGAATCGCTGTTTCGAGCTCTACACAATGAAAACTTCAAAACACTAAATTCCTTAGTGAATAAAAGTAGGTTTGTTATCATCAAAATATTAATTAATTTGAGATTAAGGGCCAAAAAGCCAACCGACTAAACTTTCTTTGAAAAGACCTATGGATAGCATCTAAAGTGTAAAAAATTTAAGGCAATAATTAGATGCAATCTAAGCTCCCCATTTTTTAACCAAGTAAAAAAAATCAATTTCTTTTTAAAAAAATTGTGCCACATGACACATTTTCATTGGGTGCAGCTTGGATACACATTTTCAAATTGTCTAATTGTCCAATCGAGGATGGCTCTCATATACAACTTTACCAGAAAATCTAGTCATTCTTATATACAACTTTGAGTTGAAATTTAATTTTATATTTTGAAATACAAAATCTGGTGAATACATGGACGTTATTTACAATTTTGTAAGTTTTGGATTACCAATAGACTTTGACTTCATAAGGGTAATATGATTCTAATCTATATATTTCAATTGTTTTTTATATTTTTATGTGGTACAAAAAAAAAAAAAAAAACGATAAAACAAAATATTTTTGATCAGACAAAACAAAATAGTATTCTCCAAGAAAGAAAAAAAAAAAAACAAAAACAAATGGCGTTTCGTGTGAAATGCTGCTCAACAAATATTTTCGTGAATTAATTTTTGTCATGGGACTTTGACTATGTTAAGGATTAATTTCTTATTAGAAACGAATCATATTCTATTATTCTCAAATGTTTTCTTCCAAACGCGTTTATTTCTTTTTCCTACATTTGACTCAATCACTACTTTTTGGAAATGACTTTTTATGATAAGTGTTAATCAAGGAGACTTCTTTCTTCTTGGGCCAAAAGTAAGTCAAGGAAGTCATATATATATATATATATATATATATATATATATATTTTCTTCTTAAAAGTCTAATAGATAAACTGACACTTATATTTTTTTTTTTACAACATGTGGGATGGAAGAATCAAACTTCTTATTTCGAGATCGATATAGTACAAGTTTTATACCAAGTTGAGCTATGCTCAATTTGGAACGAGACTGCTAACTTAAGTAAGTACTCAATTGATTGAAACATATATCATCGATTAAAAGGTTAAAAAGGTTCGAAATTTTACTATACATATTATTAAATTAGGAAAAAAACATAAAGAAGAAATAATAAATTATGCTAATAGGTAGGGGAGAGCTTGAGATTTGGGTTTTTTCATATTATTTTTGGTCTTAAACTCATAAATACATTTGAATTCTTAGTTGAATTTCATAAATAAAAACAAAATTTTATTACCATTAATTTTAGTTTAGATTTTGAAAATGTTATTAAAAGTTAGATGAAAAAACACAATCATATATAGGTAAATGTATTGTCAATAAAGAGAAATTTTTACTGATAAAAAGAATGTCAAACTATTTACAGAAAATAACAAAAAAAAAAAAAATTGATAAACATTGATAGACTTTTATCAGTATCTATCGTGATAGACTTCTATCATTTCTATTATTGATAGACCCTGATAGACATCTATCAGCGTCTATCACAAACTATCTAAAATTTTTGTTACTTTGTATAAATAATTTCTCTTATTTTTCTGTTTTTAAAAATTCTTCGTCAATAAACTTAGTTTTTATTTGCAAAAATGATTATAAAAGGGACCTAATTTTTAAATTCTTTTCCTAATAAAATAGTGTCAAATAGTTCTCAAAAGACAAACTTCCACTAGTGATCTATAACTCCTAAATTTTAAAATTTTAATAGAAACTATCTCTATCATTTAATTGTGTTACTTTATGTGGTTGATTTTACATTTATAAATTTTAATGTCAATATACCATAAATTATAATGTTGAAGATTAAAACCTATAATTTAGAAGAAAGGGGTTTCATCAAATATTAAATAGAATTAACAAAATTTGAAACTTTGAGGAAATGGCCAACTCCCATTTTGACCCAAAAACTCCATCCCAAACGTCATCATTTATTATAAATATCTCCCATATACATTATTGCAGGCTTCCTTCTAGTCAAAGTTTGGTAGTTTTTACAATTTATTTATTTTTTATTATTATTTTTTTCTTTTCCTGTTTATGAACAAAAGCTTTGCGTTTGGGTTTTGAATTTTGATTTGGGTTTCTGTGGAACCAAAACGCGGTTCAAATATGATTACCAAAAACAATTTGATCTTTTCCGATTCCACATCAAATTGCCTTTTCAGAATATATATATACACACACAATTGTGAATTCAACTCATGGAAACATTGAAAGAAAAATAAAAATTTAGAGGTCAAATTTCAATTTAGGAATTTAATTTATTATTTGTGTCAGTTTAGTCTTTAAATTCTAAAAGATTTTACTTATACTCAAATTAATAAAATCACTGCCACTAAATATCACTTTGATATAAGTGGTACAAGTTATAGGATAGTTGAATAAAATTGAAGTAAAGAATTAAACCTTTTAAATTGAAAAAAGTTTGCTTGTATTGATCCAATTTGTTGGAACATGAATATATATCAACAGTAATTAACTAACGTGATATGTTGCGTTCAAAATATAGTTAGAACTTGTCCATTAACAAAATATTTACACAAAATTTATTTTTCAGGACATATCAAAATTTTCTTTATAAAAACTTAACAGACATAATTAATTAATTGAATCAATGGAAGATTTGAGATAATATAAAACAGAAAATGGGTAAACATTAAAAATAAATAGTATCAATCAAGAACTTCAACCTTTTGAAATATCCCTCAAAATTGTTAATTATTAATTAAATTTCAATATTTCAAAATTAAAAGACAAAGCATAGTTTCAAAACTTAAAATATGATATCATGCCTCACATGGAGTCACATACACGTTCCTTTTTCCCTTTTTTTTTTTTTTCTCTTTCGAAGTATATTCTATTAGATAATCTTTTTCTATATAAAAGAAAAAGATATTCTATTAGATAATTGATTAGCAATTAATTATTAATGATATCAAAGGACACTTTCATTAACAGCCATCTATCAAATTATTACTTGCACAAATGGGGAATCTCCAAAATTGTGTCTTAAGACCATACTTTTTCCTTCACTTTTTTCTAAAAAGGGAAACTAAATAAAAATAATAAGAATTGAGATTCTTTTATATCGTCATATGTTAATACTATTTTGTAAATCATTTTACTAAATTTCTATAATTTTCAATACTCATAATAGTTGATACACGTAATTTATTTACATTTATACATGGTATTTTTCTTTTTTTTGAAAGTTTTGAAGGGATTAAATAGTTAATAGAAGAATTTGGAATCTTGTTTAATATTTTAATGGAGTTAGAGTTAGGTGGAATATTCAAGATAAAAGTTTTTAAATTTTAAATTGAAATATATTAGTAAAATAATAATAATAATGGAGGTAAAGAGAAAAAGATGTGGGCCAAGCCCATGGAGGAGTGTCCCACCAAATCATTCTCACATGATGAAACGAGAAATCCAAAGCCCATAAGCCGAACTAGCCCACGTAAGCTTCCTTCTTCTTCATCCTCTGACTTAGCCGATTGCCATTTCCAAAAATTTTCAACCTCTCTCTCTCTCTCTCTCTCTCTCTATTTCTTTCTTTTTCTTTAAGAGATGTGGCTTTAAAGCTCCAAATCACGCTCTCTCCACTCTTTGCTTCTTTATTATCTGTCTCCACTTCTTTGGCTTTAACCCGTTTTGCCGATTTCTTCTAACCCCATTACCTCTTTTTTTGGGTTTAATTACGATTTCGATTCGATTGAGGAGTTGGATTGGTTTAGACGCCGACAAAATTCTGGGTTTTCTTTTTTATCTCCCCTCTTTTCGATTTGGATTTTCCCTTTGAGTTGTTCGATCTGATTTGGGTTCTGAATTGCTGGATGTGATTGATTGAATCGGGGAGTTTCAATCGCAGTTTGATTGGAATTTGATTTGAGATGGTCTATTTCCCATACTCGATCTCGGTCTGCAAGTCCGTTGACCAACCAACCGTCATGGCGAGTTCAGTGAATTTAGCCGATTCAAGTTCCAAATCAAGGAACAAGAAGATGACTGCCTCATCGACCTGTTCGAAATTCCCTGTTTGTCATCGGTCTCGATCGGCCGTCATCGATATTGTGATTTTGATCGCTGTGGTTGGTGCTTGTGGGTTTTTGTTATTCCCTTATATGAAGCTTGTTATCGTTGAATCCCTTGAGATTTTCGGTGCGATTCTGTATTTAATGGGAGAGGAAGTCTCTCGTGCTCCTTGGATTTATGGATCCATTGGACTTAGCATTTTCTGTGCTTCATTAGCTGCTTGGGTTGTATTAATATGCACAAGCAGGAAATGTGGGAATCCTTATTGCAAGGGGCTTCGAAAGGCGGCTGAATTCGATATCCAATTGGAGACGGAGGAGTGTGTGAAGAACTCCACTCCATTGGTTAAGAATGGAGTGAAGAAGGGGCTTTTTGAATTACCCCGTGATCATCACCGTGAATTAGAAGCTGAACTTAAGAAGATGGCACCTCCTAATGGAAGAGCAGTGCTCATTTTTCGAGCAAGATGTGGCTGTTCTGTTGGTAGGTTGGAAGTTCCTGGGCCTAGGAAGCAGCTGAAGAAGATCAAGAAATAGTAGTATTAATAATATTGTTTAAAAAACATATAGATAGGATATCATTACAGGTTTACTCAGTATGCGGAGAAGAATTTTCTTACTCTTGTGGAAAATTTGATGTCTCTAAATAAGCTCATGGCAGACAGGTGTAAGGAACATATACAGTTTTTAAGTAGGGAATATACAATCCTTATTGCATCAACTCGATGTGCTCTCTTAGATCCATATATTTCTCACTGCAATTTACTCCTTCCATAGGTTTATTTTGTCATTCTTGTTTTGCCTCCGGCCATAGTCATTAGCTAACATAAATTACACTGTTAGTTGAAACATATGCATGTTAGTAGATGTAGATATCGATAGTACTACCTTGAGGGTTATAAGTTAAATACAAGCTTTTGTTGGATCTCCTTTAATACAATTTTGATCACCATGTTTTCTTTTCTTGCCTGATATTTATGTGCGCTCGTGCACTGTGTAGGTGATCAAACATTATAGATGAGTGTGATCAAGTACTATTATAGACGTACTGCCAGTGTATTATTAGATGATAAAAGTATTGTGTGGCTATGTGTGAGGCTATGTTCTACCCGTGTTAGCTTGAGTATTTTCTGTATGGAAGAAGATCAGGCCTCTAGAGTCCTTGATGGAGTACTTGGTTGAATTGAAACATTAGAATCTTTTTTAATCCTGAGAGTCATTGATAGGAAGTTTCAGGATTTGACACATTTTAACATCTCTATCTAGCTTTTCTTGTAATTACCATTTATTTTTTTTTATTGAATTGAAACTTTAGAAAATTAGACTTCTTCTAAACTAATCTATGAACCTCATATTGGTAATTTTGCTTCGTAACGAGCAATTCAATCTATGATGAGTTGCATGCGCAAGTGACTGCACTACATTCTTCTTGCAGCTTGCTATTGCAAACTTATCAATCTACTTGGCTTCTAGGTTACCTACATTTTTTATGGAGGGAATTTATGACTTTTCATGTTCTTAGACCTGGCTTATTTCATTACTGGTGGACTGTGTATTTGCATCAGCATCTGTTCATATCATTTCCATATCTTTGAGAAGACATGACTTTCTTGCATAGTTTGTTTCTCTAACAGGTTCTCAAAAATATGTGGTATAGTCATTGTTACAAGATGGAGACAAACTATCTTAACAGTTGCAGGTCTAGCATTTCAGCTGCTGATACTAACCTTTATCAAAGTTAACAGCAGCTAGTATTATTCTTTTACTTTCCGAGTAGGACAAGTCCTGATGACTTATCTATCATGAACTTGTATGCTTTCCTTTTTACATAGATTCCCTGCTTCCTGCAGTAAAATTCCGATAGGTTTTCCTTTTGTCTTTCTTCTCCAAAACTTCTCTTCACTGTTCTGTGAATTAAAATTCTGGTCATTTATGGCTGTCTTGTGAAAAGCTTTGGCCATGTCTCTATCTCTATTACTCTCCAATCTGGATTTGCTGCCATTCACTTTCTACACTTTTCACAAGAAGCTGTTTATCATATTATATGTGATTTGATGATGCACTGAAGGTATTGCATCTTAGGTCCTTGGTGGCTTCTGTACTAGCAAAGCTCATATTAAATGGCTGGAAGGTTTTATTTTCTGCTACTATCACATTATAAAACTAACTAATTTTCGGTCTATGTTCTGTGATAACTTTTGACCAATGTGCATCCAACTAGTGAACAAAACTGAACAGTTGAAAGGTGTAGTAGTGATTTTTCTGGCCATATTCTTGGCTGAATTGCATTGAAGTTAGGATTAGAAAAGGCTTTTTCTACCACATCTGTTATGCCTGGAGAAGTACTAACCTTGGGTTTGGAATCTGGTAGGGACTCATAATTCTTGGAAGTTCTGTACGATTGTTGTGGTTGATTAGGTGAAACTGTTGTGTTTAGCAGTTGGGAATCCATATCTAGGGAATGATGTGCAGGTGTATAAGTTCTGTCTAGTGCAGGTGTATAAGTTCTGGGTAGGGCCTCGGCTCAGTTTAGAATTAGAATCTAAAAGGAAAGAAAAACGCTCTCATACCAGATGATACGAAAATTCTAACAATGAGAGGGAGTTAGAGAAGGTTATTTTATGATCGAAGACTAGAAGTAAGGAGAACTAATTCTTTATTCAAAGTTTGAGCACTCCACAAGCAAGTTGATTATACTTGAATCATTCTCAAGCATGCAATCCTAGATCTAGAATTGTAAAAGTTTTCGTGACGAGGCTCAATCATCAATATAGATGATTTCATTCCAAAAACTACAAAACTCTAATTACATCAAAATAATGTAGGCAATAGCCAATTTTAAAAATGAATCTTAATTTGATGTCAAATCGTCACACTATACAAAATGGTTAAACATATTTGGAAGAGTAAAAATAAAAAGCAATAGCCAATTTTAGAAATGAACCTTATATTGGTTCATATCAATTTTGGATTGCATGGAATTGGATTCCCCTTTGAGATAGAGATCAGCATAGAAGAGATTTGAATTCCCAATTGAGATTATAGGTGGAACAGGATGAATCAAAAGGAAGGTTTCTGAGGACTGTTGAAATTCTGGCAAAGGGAAAGAGAATCAGATTTCCTTCCATGGAAATGGATACTCCAAAACTCCATGTGTTATGGGAAATAAAGGAAAAGGAAGAAATTTGATGCCCAGATGTCTGGTAATAGAATAAAGCACAAAACTTGCATATCTCATATAATATTTGATCATATAGTGCAAAAATGGAGTGCAAGTTAAAATCAATATTTTTCTTTAACTAAACGTAGGCAAGAGCAAGACTGACATCCCAAGGGGCTACAAGTGCAAATACCACCAAACCAATAAAGGATTTTAATGCTTTTGTTGTTTATTTTATTTATATTATAGGTAGAACAAAAAGTTGAAGGGGGAGTCCCCTAGCTCCATACTAAACCTGCTTTATCGAGGAACTCCAACTAATGGACTGTTTGAGAGCTCGTACTGGGATGAGTTTGGGTTGTAATGTAATCCAAAACCCATGTTTGGATTGAGTGTTGTGGGCTCGATTTATAACCACCCTCTTTTCCATCGTTTTCACATTTCACGATTTCATTTTCTTTATGTCTTCGATACTTCATGCATTCCAATACTCCTCTAATTCCTAGTAATCCTGATTCCATTGCAGCCTCCTAAACAGCCCCTAAACAATTTTGCACTCAAAATACAAACTTTCTAACTCAAACATATTAATTCCAGACTTCAGAATTCAACTCAGTCCCAAAACATCCCTAAAAGTAAACCTAACTTACTGGTAATTGACATATACTATCTTTATTAAAGGTTCAAATCTCCTATCCCATTTGTTGTACTCAAACAAATAATAATGATTAAAACTGGTTTTTCAAATGTAGCAAAAAGTTTGAAACTTTAGGGGAAAAAAAAGGACATGATTTGGATCCAATCTAGAAAAGGTCACATTTATGCTGTACTATAAGTATTTTTTTATGGAAATTTCTCCAAAGTTTTAATGCTCAGATCTTCCAATTTTCTACTTAGTTGTATAAGTTAGACTTGTTTGTCATTTTTTTGGCTTTAATTTTTTATTTTTTATTTCTTGTGAATTCTTTGCTATTTTCTTTTTAAATAAACATAAGTTTTAAATTTACGTTTTTAAGTTTTTAGATAAGTTTTTTAAAGGCAAATTACTAAAAAAAGAAGAAAAAAAATCTGAACTTGTGTTTTCAAAAACAGGAGAGTTATCCCTAGCCCTGAATAGTTAATGAGGGAATTATACTTCTGATTTTTGAAGAATGACTAATTTAAAGTAAATGTTAATTAATGTTATTAAATATAGTAGTTTTTTTTTTCAATGCATAAATATGGAAGTTTTTTTTTAAATAAAATATAATTATGGGAGTTAAAAGATTTGAATTTGAATTAAAATTTATACTAATTAGACTTGGTAAATTTTTTTTTTTTTTTTTTTACCATAAGTGGAGTTGGAGAATCAAGCATTTAACCTTGAGGTTGAAAATATGAGTTTTATGCAAATTGAGCTATGCTCATTTCAACATGAATAATGAATTCATCAATTACTCATCAATTAATTTATTAACTTTTCAAACGTTTTTAAATCGAGTTGAATTACCTATTCAAACCTTAATTTATTCAATTTCACACATATATATAAAACATAAAGGTAGACAATAACATGATATAGAGTGAAAATGTAACATGTGTAGAAGACATAAATACAAGATCAACATAATATAGAGAGACATGGTAGAATCAAATTAATAGTGTTGACATTTCATTAATATCGGTGATTGTTCATTCTCTTATCTTCTATTGAATCAATATATTTAGAAAAATTACGTGATAATTGTTTTACTATAAGCTATTTTAAATTGTCTAAATTAATTTTAGCGATACAATTATGATATTAAATTTTTATCAATATCTCGATATTTTTATATTTTCATAAATTCAATATTAACATAAGAGGTAGTGAATGGACATTTCAATTATATATAAAAAAAAAAAAATTCACAAAACATATTAAAATAAACAACAAAATTTTAGAAGAAGAAGAAGAAGAAAAAAAAAAAAGGTGATTTAAGGAAGACCTAAAACCCCGGGTTCGTCATTGAGAAGAAGTTGAGCTACCCCAACCAAAAAACTGGCTCTGGGGCGGAGTATTCGATGCTCTTGCTCGCTCTTGAATCCAGATGTCTTCTTCTTCCTCTCCACCATTTTGTTTTCTACTACAATTTCATCTCTGGAATCAACCGCGTTTTCTTCTATCAATCCTTGTAATTCATCGAATTTCAGGGGATTCATCAGCTTCCTAATCTCTCCAGGTAACTTCCCCCACTACCCGCCATTCTAGATTTCATGAATCTCTTTCAATTTATGACCATGGAACTCCCTCTCTCCCGATATCAAAACTATGTTTATGATCGCCTTCAATGTAACTCCACTTCTAGCTCTACTTCCTACTTCTCCCTGCGTTTCTCAGATTCCGAGCTTTTTAGGAAGAGATCTTTGCTTTCTAATAGAAGAAAATGCCGTAATTCACTTTGTTGGATCAAGTGCTCTTCGTTTGAACAAGGGCTACGCCCACGGCCCCAACCTAAACCTTCCAAAGTTGATCCGGACGTTCGTAAAGAAACCCCTTTGAAGGAGACCCGTATAAGGAAATCCAGTGTAGGGATATGTAGCCAGATAGAGAAGCTGGTTTTGTGTAAAAAGTATCGAGATGCACTTGAGATGTTTGAAATTTTTGAACTGGAAGGCGGTTTTCAGGTTGGTAACAGCACGTTTGATGCGCTGATTAATGCGTGTATTGGGTTGAAGTCTATAAGAGGGGTGAAGAGGTTGTGTAATTACATGGTTGATAATGGATTTGAACCCGATCAATACATGAGGAACAGGATTCTACTTATGCATGTGAAATGTGGGATGATGATTGATGCTTGTAGATTGTTCGATAAAATGCCTGAAAGGAATGCGGTTTCGTGGAATACTATAATTTCTGGGTATGTAGACTCTGGAAATTATGTTGAAGCGTTTAGATTGTTCATTTTGATGTGGGAAGAGTATTATGATTGTGGGCCTCGCACCTTTGCCACAATGATTCGGGCATCGGCTGGTTTGGAAGTTATTTTTCCTGGTAGGCAATTGCATTCATGTGCGATAAAGGCAGGTCTGGGACAGGACATTTTTGTTTCCTGTGCGCTGATTGACATGTACAGCAAGTGTGGAAGCCTTGAAGATGCTCATTGTGTTTTTGATGAGATGCCCGATAAGACAATAGTTGGATGGAACTCAATTATAGCTGGTTACGCACTCCATGGCTACAGTGAAGAAGCTCTGGATCTATACTATGAGATGCGTGACTCCGGAGTTAAAATGGACCATTTCACCTTTTCTATAATTATAAGAATATGCTCGAGATTGGCCTCGGTAGCTCGTGCTAAGCAAGCGCATGCGAGTTTAGTTCGTAATGGCTTTGGGTTAGATGTAGTAGCTAATACAGCCCTTGTGGATTTCTATAGCAAATGGGGAAAAGTAGATGATGCTAGGCATGTTTTTGACAGGATGTCCTTTAGAAACGTAATATCATGGAATGCTTTGATTGCTGGATATGGGAATCATGGTCGTGGGGAGGAGGCCATTGAGATGTTTGAGAAGATGCTTGGGGAAGGCATGATGCCCAACCATGTGACATATCTTGCAGTTTTATCTGCTTGTAGTATTTCAGGTTTGTTTGAACGTGGATGGGAAATTTTTCAATCGATGACTAGAGATCACAAGATTAAACCGCGCGCTATGCATTATGCGTGCATGATTGAATTGCTAGGTCGAGAAGGGCTCCTAGATGAAGCCTATGCCCTTATAAGGAAAGCTCCATTTCAACCTACAGCAAATATGTGGGCTGCCTTGCTTAGAGCTTGTAGAGTTGATGGAAATCTAGAACTTGGGAAGTTTGCTGCTGAGAAACTTTATGGGATGGAACCTGAGAAGCTTAGTAATTATATTGTGCTTTTAAACATATACAACAGTTCTGGTAAGTTAAAGGAAGCAGCTGATGTTGTTCAGACATTGAAAAGAAAGGGCTTAAGAATGCTTCCAGCATGCAGTTGGATTGAAGTTAATAACCAGCCCCATGCATTCCGGTCTGGGGATAACCACCATGCTCAAATAGAAAAAGTAGTGGGAAAAGTGGATGAATTAATGTTGAAGATCTCAAAGCTTGGTTATGTGCCTGAACAGAACTTCATGCTTCCAGATGTTGATGAACATGAAGAGAAGATACAGATGTACCACAGTGAGAAGTTGGCAATAGCTTATGGAGTATTAAATACTTTAGAACAAACGCCATTGCAGATTGTGCAGAGCCATCGCATTTGTGGTGACTGCCATTCTGTGATTAAGCTGATTGCTATGATAACCAAACGTGAAATTGTGGTCAGAGATGCTAGCAGATTCCATCATTTCAGAGATGGGAGTTGCTCTTGTGGAGACTATTGGTGATGCTGGTAAATCTTTATTGCTTACTTTTTTTGTTCATTTTTGTAGAAACGGGCAGCGTCTCTTCCATTCAATAGACACGATATATTGTACATTACATTCTTTTTCAAGGAGGTTATAATGAAATGAATTCATGGCATACACTTTTGAATATTACATTCTGTTCTTCAACTTCTCTAAGCCTCAATCTTTCTATAGGAAGGCCAGAGAACTGCTAGAATTTTAATATCTTAGATAGATGGGGTACCCTGAAATTTGAACCTGGGTAATTAGAAAGAACAGAGAAGAAGAGGGGTTTTCATTATAATCAAACTTCATGAATTGATTCATTATTTACAACGTCAAAACTTGCCAAATCCCAGAAGAAGAAAAAGAATCATCATTGTCCCAATTTGGACATTTGAAGCTGAGGTTGTGGTAAGTAATTTGCCGCAAATAATAAAACAATGACACTTCCAGAAAAGCCTATCATCAAATCAAAAACTAGTTGAAAAATGACGAAAATGAAAATGAGGAAGAATCTTCAGAACTCGGATCTTGTTCTTGCGTTGATGAGCCATCAACTTCAACCATAATTTCATCTTGCGATTCTGAATCGGAGTCCTCCGATCCATGCTCCAAGCCCGATTCCACATCCATCGGTTCACCTTCACCATCGTTAACCCACAGATTGACTACAACCACTCGGCCTTCTCCGCCTTCCATATTTTCATCTTCATCATCACCACCACCACCGTCCTTCTTCCCTTCCTGATCGTCCACCGGCATCACGAACCGACAAACCGGACACGTTCCACGAACCCTCAACCATTTCTCAATACAATCCGAATGATACATATGTTTACAGGGCATCTCCCTGGCTTCCTCATCGACTTCAAATCCGTCCAGGCATATCGCACAATCCATCCCCAATTCGGTAACCCCAACTCTCGGCATCGCATCGATCGAAGCCTTGGACGCCGGCAAAGGCCCGGATTTCTCCGATAAGTCACGGAGGAGAGAGTCAAGAACGTGACCTTCAAAAACGACAACCGTTCGGGCAGCATGGTCGAGAACAACGATCTGGTTGAGGTTGGATCCGGTGGTGGTTCGGGCAAGGCCAAGAAGAAAAGGGAGAAGCATAGAGAGGGTGCGAGGCGGCGGCGGCGCGGGCGCAGGAGAGGGAGAAGAGTCAGAATCGGACATGGTTGGTTAGAGAGAAACTAGAGAAAGGGAAAGAAATAGGGTGAAGGAAGAGAAAAGGGTATTATATGAACGAAGGAAGGAAAAAGGCGGCCATGGCGAAGAGGTGAGAAGATTCTGGAAGGAAATAGTTTGATGATGATGATGACGATCAGGTCAGGGGGTTCGTATGCACGGTGACCGACGTGACGGGCCACCACCGGACGCCTCTGAAGTCGGTCCCATTATGATGCCGCTGGGAAACACGGGAAGTCTACGCTTTATTCTCTACGCTTAATAATATATATATATATATATATATTTATATTTATATTTTTTTTTAAAATGGCAAGTGTGTTTTTCTTTTTTCTTTTATTTTATTTTCTGTATTGTGTTATTGTAGTTGATTGATTGATTCATTCATCCACTTGCTTGTTATTTATTTTAATGATTTGAATGACATTTTGGGCGGATGATAATGTTAATGTCAACCATTTTTTATAAAAGAAATCAATAGTCATAATTTAATTTCGGCTTTTCTTTTATAAAAAAGAGTAATTGTAATTTTGTGTAGTAGTTGCTGTTGATATTGTTAATTATAGATTCCAGCGGAGGATAAATTAAGTTTAGAAAAAACAGAGAGGTGGATTGTTAAAAATGGGAAGATTTCTACCAGAGAATTCATAGTGTTAAATGTTAATATTAAATAAATATTTAATTATTTTATATAATTATAATTAATAGCGTTAACTGTTAATATTACAATTTAAAGTTTAGAAATTTAGATGAAATCTAATGTAATTCAACTTTTTCAATTTGCTCTTCTTTTGTGAATGGCTATATTATTAGCCATTCTTTGTAAATGATTATATTCTTAGTCCTCCAAGTAGGAGGTGTTTGGCCCGAGAATCTTTCGGATACTGTTCTAGCGTGGAATTTTAGTGAAATTCGATTACTAATTTGATTAAATTACAAGTAGGTTGGTATGTCCATGAACTTTGAAAGATATCTAATTCAAAATTTCCAAGGACAAAATTAAAAGCTCGATATCATATTCAAAAACAAGCCAGACAAAAAAATTGAGGGCTAATACCTAAAGAAATAATTGTATAGAGAACCTTTTTTTTTTTTAGGGGCCAAATAAAAAGTAATCTCAAATTTAAAATCTAATGAAACTTGGTCTTTTGCTGATGTCATCACCTTATGAAATTACACCTTAACTCTTCCTCCTTATTTCTTCTTTCTTTGTCCTTTTGTTTTTTTTTTTTACTTCATTTTTTATGCGTTTTTCTTACTTTTTTTTTGCCTTTCTTCTTCTTCTTCTTTTTTTTTTTTACATTTTTTTGCATTTCTTTTTCCATGCTTTTACTCCCACCGCCGATTCACTTTTTTGAAATTTCCAGTCGCTCTCTTTTCTAGTGATTTCTTCTGTTTATGCTGCTTTCTTCTTCTCATGAAATAAAAGATGTAAGTTGGAGAGTGAACTAAAACGGGAGAAAAAACGAGAGTGAGATCAAGAAACGAGAGGAAGAAGCGAGAGTGAGAATTCCAATGAAGGAAAAAAAACTAAAAAAAAAAAAACTATAAAATTGATGAGGAAGAAGTGAGAGGAAGAAACTAGAGGAAGAAGAGAGAGGAATAAGCGAGAGGAATAAGGAACGAGAGGAAGAAACGAGAAATTGTTTGAGCACTAGACCCTCGCGGCGGTTTGAGGACAAAATGGTACTTTCACACGCAACTGACGTAAGCAGAAGGGTATTTTTTGAGCAAATTTAATTCTTGGGCCAAATTTCATTTAGGCCTCTAAAAAAGGGTCATCCGTACAAAAACCTCAATATCTAAATTATGAGAAGTCATGAAAAATAAAAGTATTATGTTAAGGGTCATTTTGGACCAAGAACCACATAGTGTGGATAAAATCGAAATAATAATAGTCACATGAGGATCAAAGGAGTACACGAAACGAGCCAAAGGAGGAAGAGACCAAAAGCAAGGATGAAATTCGGTTGAGGAGGCCAATATGTCTGCCTTGGCCTTGGATGTTGAGGCCACCTCCCTTCACAGGGCCCGGTTCCCATGGTTGGCCCAAATTGGTATCCTCGAATCCCTTTCGACTTAGGAACCCTAGGGTTCACCCCTCTATAATTAAGAAGTCATAAGCATCACCCAAGGTAAATTGCTCTCTTCCAACTGTTAGCTTGCTTCGATCCTTTGCTGAATACTGATTTAAGCATCAGAGCTTCTATGGCAAGCACCATACTGATGTTTTCTTCTTCTTTGTCTTGTAGGTCGTCTTTCTTTCTCACAATTACAAATTTACTATTGAAGTCACACAAGAGTTTCAACTTCGTTTTGGGCTCCATAAATAATTTGGTCTTTTAAAATTGTGTTTGTTTTCACACAATTTATTTAGAACCTTTTCATCTTCTTAAATAACATTTGAATTTGTAGCCAAGTTCTAAAAACAAAAACAAAATTTTAAAACTATTTTTAAAAATTTAAAAATTTAGCTTGGATTTTAAAACACTCCTTACAAGTTAGGAAAAAGGAAAAGAAAAAAAGAAAGCCATTTATTAGGAATCTGTCTCCACTGGACCTAAGCCCACTTGGAATCCAAGAGACCCTAAGAATCCACACATTGCCCATAGAACAAAGTTAGGTCTTGATTTCCAAGACGACTAGGTAAAGCCCCACCCCTTTCATGAAAGGGGTAATTGGCAGGTGAGCTGACTTCCACCGGCCATTGCCACCTCAACATTCTCCAACGCGTGAGAGCCTTGAGTGTGTGTCAAGTGATGGATCCTATAAATAAGCCAATGATACTGCTCTAAAAGTATGTAAACATCTTATACTTAACAAAACTAAAAACTTTATTCACTAACTTAAGTATTAGTGTGTGGTTCGGTACCACACTAGTGCAATGTTTTTTAACCGGCCAACTCGTCTATTCATTCACAGCCTCGTAAATAAAAGCAGTGTTTAAAAATTTAATTTTCAAAAACTAAAAACAAAAAGCTTATTCAACTACATTTAGCATACACCCAATCCAAGTTGAAACCAAATTTTAAAAGTGAGGGGGCAAAATTGAGTCCATCAAAAGTAAAATGGATGCCAAGTTATGTTAATAAAATAAATAAATAAATAAATAAAAGAAGAAGAAGAATATATAATTTCCAAAATAGTAGCTTTATGAAGGCAAGACTTGGGAAATAAGGCATTCTTTGGTTAGTGAAGCAACATGTGGGAAAGGAAGATCCTCAAAAGGGAAACAAAGTGAAAAAATGGAACTAGTTCTTTAAATATATGCTTATTAAGCAAAAACTACCAATTTTAACATCTTTGTTAACTCCTCCCTCTCCAAGCAAAATGTACTACTATCACATTTAATTCACACAACCTTCATTAATTTTAATATCAAACTTCTCATTACCTAAGTAATTGACTATATGATTCCCATTAAAAAGAAATTGACTTATACTTAATCCTTGTAAGTAGGTAATTTACAACCTTAAATTACTTTTAAATATTTGTCATCATTTATAAGATTGAGTAAAACTTGTAAGATAGTAACTTAACCATATTATGTTTAAAATTTTAAACATAGATAAGATATTATGTTTATCATCCTAAATGTGGTGATTTGATCTCCAATCTCACAAATTTTCAATAAAAAAAACTCAATTATGTTCAATACTTAGAAATTTCTCCTTCATTTTTTAAGAAAAGAAACTTTATAAAATTACAAACAAATAAATACATGAGTTAGTTTAATGACGTTTTAATTTGAATTATTAGTTTAAATTATGACTCCAAAATAATCGAGATTTAATAAAACATTGAAGCATGTGAACTCTTTTTTTCCCACATGAGTAAAGCAAAATCTATTTTTGAATAATTCCATGTTGCGTTAAGATGGTCATTAATAATTTTATTATCTTTTAGATTAATAATTTGTCAAGCTAAAATAAATCCAGTTCAATGATAATTGTCATAACCTTCATCTCTCTCATCCTCGCAATTGTTGTTCTAAAAAAAATATGTTGATAAAAATTTACTTCTAAAGTCTGAATTTAAGATTTATAGAAGATAAACTAAATTAAAAATTTGTTTGAGATTATAGAAACTAACAAAATATTACATTTAGTTCTTTTAGCTATGTGGGTAGCATCAAGAAATAAGGAGAAAAAAAATATATCTTTTTGAATTCTAGGTTTTGAGTTTAGTTTTTATTTTATCCCTAATGAATGGAGGAGTGAGCGGGGAGAATTTTCTCCCCGTTGACTAAACGGGAACAGAGACGGAGATTATATTCTACATCTTCACCCTTACGGATGAATATATATATACACACACATATATAATAATAATAATTAAAAAAAACTCATATTCTGTTTGCAGAATATAAATTGAATGTAAATTATTATTATGGGAAATTTTCATAGATAGAAAAAATGTCAAACAATTTACAGAAAAAAAAAACTGATAGATATTGATAGACTTCTATTAACATCTTTCAGTGATAGACTTCTATAATTTCTATCACTAATAGACCCTGATAAACTTCTATCAGCGTCTATCACAATTATTTAAACATTTTGTTATTTTGTATAAATAGTTTTCCTCATTTTTCTATTTTAAAAACTCCCCTATTATTATATATACTTCATAAAAATCATAGCATCAAAGTTGGATGTTTTCTAATTTTCATCTCAATTATTTTTATACTTTAATATATTTATAAGATTGTTTTAAATTTAAGAATTTCTTACTTATAAAACGATAAGTATTGTAATGTTTAAATTAAAGGGTAGACTATGATATTGTAATATATAAAATTTAACTTTTATAAATTATAGGATTAATTATATTTTTGCACATATAATAGTATTGTTTTTATTAGAAATTTTATAGTGTTTTTTGTGAATAAAAATTGTGTTGGAAACAACGCATTTAATATATAAAAATTGATTTAGTTGAGAATAAACTTAAAAGTTATTCAAAATGCATAAATAGAAAATATAAATAAATTTTTTTTTAACTCGATCCTTACAAATTTCGTGCGGAGAATCCTTGTCTCAATCTTCGCAGAAAATTTTGTGGGGATGGAGATTGAAATAGGGAACAGGAATGGAAATGTCTTCGTCTTATCTTGTGGACATCTCTAATATTTATTGAAAAATTGAAGTTAGGAGCATAAGTTTTGAAATATAGAGATCATGTTAAAATAAAATATGAATTTCAATAGTAAAATTATAATATTTTAAAATCTAAAAATAAATTGAAAGCAAATTCAAAATTTACAACTAAAAAAGTAACAGTATAATTTAGGAATAAAATAGAAACTATATAAAGATTAATTGCGTAAGGTAAGATGCAATGTGTGACAGTGAAAAGGCAAGGGAGAAAGAGAAGCAAAACCAAAGGCAAAGGGCGAAGAAGAAGGAGAGAAGAAAGAGAATCGAGAGAGCTTCCCTTCTGTGTTGTTCCGAGTTGGGGTCTGGATTTTCCTTCTGCTCCTTGCTTCCCCCAACAATCTTAACTTCCATGACTTCCGTTGCGGGTTTCTTGCATATGAATCGCTTCGATATCGTCCAGATTTATCGTCAATACTGTGGTAACAACTTCCTGCTCCTTCCCCACTGTTTCAAATTTTCGATTCCGGCCTTTTCTCTTCAATTCTTAGTAAACTTTTGTTTCCTTAAACCTTTATAATCTCATTCTTTCTGCCCTTGGATGGAGTATCTCTTCCTATATTTATTTATAGAAATCTATGTCTGTGTCTTCTTGCTGATATATGTTATATCTTTGAAGATATAGGTACTTAAGGATTTGGATGCTTTTATTTATTTTTTTAAATATGGTTAGTTGCTAAGTGATTTTGGATGCTTAAGAAGTTAAAGACGTATTTGGTCTGAAGAAGTTAGGTGCCCTTATTTTTTGGGTCCTGCATTAATAGTTTGGATGATGAAGAATGTAAAAGATTCAGTTGATGGTGCTCCTTTTGGAAAATATGAAGCATCAGGGTCCATGTCAATTTTCTGTTTTGGTCAGGTAGCTTCCTTAAAGAATTATGAATTTGTTTTTCCAAACGAGCACTGTTATTACTCATAGGTTGTCAGAGGAATAGTAATTATTGCATCTCTCAAAGGACATCCGATAAAATTGGGACAATACATAGAAGATTTGTGTGGCCCTTGTACAAGGATGGTGCACAAATCGAGAATTAATCCGGATAAAGAAGTTGTAATTATGTATTATGATTTCAGAGTCTGAACTGGAGCCTTTTAGGAGGAGAAGATTGAGTCTTACTTAATCGTTTCAGATAGATAAAACTAATATTGTTTTAGATGACAGCAAACCAGAGTAAATGGAACTGACAAAATGTGGGGTTGGTGGAGCTGAGTGGAAACACTTAACTCTACTGAAAGAAAGACAAAAAGTATCATGGTCTGGCTCTTGATTGTTTAGAATCAGATTGGAATATACAACGAAGATCAGATGGTAGGGCATGAATGTTTAGAATCAAGATAGTTATGTCATATGTGGTGATCACTTCTTTGTGTCAATGTAATATGAATAAATGGTTATCATGTGCATGGGTTTCATCTGACTTCTGAGCAAGTCAACGTCTTTTTAGTTTGAATGTATTCTCTTTGTTGTCATGGAAAAAAGATCACTATTCTGATTTTTGAAATCTCCCTCGTTGAGTAGACTATGAATTAATGAACTCCAGTCTGATGTGCATCGCGTTAGGAACTAAAACGGCTAACTTGTTTGTAGATATTCGATCTCAAAATGGCTTTTGTCATGGGAATGAAGACTCTGGACATGTTGAAACACAAATGGCTAAAAGTTCAAAGCAGGCACTTGCAGAGCTCTTAATATATGTGCAATCATCACTGCAGATGGGGTACCCTCAAAACTGATACTGTATACCTTGCGATGTTTTGTTAGTTGTACTCTGTGTCAAATGGACCATGATAGGCTAGGATATACAGAGTTTACTCTATTTTATACAACTCAATATCTTTTGTCCTTCCAAAATAAGATATTTTCCAACATTTTTTAACTGACAGATATATGAAACTATGATAGTTTATCAACTCAATTATCAAATGAAAATAATTTTTAACATCGTAGATGTGGATGGTTGCTAGTTTGATTTCATTTAGTTCTGGTTTGGTCTAGTATTTTCTTTCAGTTCATTAAAAAGGAATGTTACATGGAGAAAAACTAGACATGCCAAATTTACAACTGGATAAATGAGGCCATCCTATCATTTTTGTACTTCTGTAGCTTTACATCATAAGAAATAGCAGTTGATTACAGTATAGAAGTTTTTCTTATATTAATCTAGGTTATCTGAAAAGTGTAAATTCCGTTTGCAGGAACTCGGTTGTATATGAGCTATCGAAGCTGATGTCATATCTAAATTTAATGGTAAAAATTCCTATCAGTTCTCTTGGTTTCATACTCTACTCTAGTTTCCTTTAATTTGGCAAGCTTTTGGTATTAGCTGGTGGCAATGTTAAATTGTTGTACTTTGAATTTGACAATTTTATTTTGTAGGTAGACTTTTCAGAATTTTCACGCTTCTACGAGTTTGTTTTCTTTGTGTGTCGGGAGAATGGTCAAAAGAATATCAGTAAGATTCCTTCTTTAGACTTGGATATAAAAATATGTTTTAGTTTCCTAACACCAAGGATAACATGAAATATGCACTGGGTAAGTTAAAGTTTCTCTTACATTCTGATATTTTTTTTCTTCTTTATTTTATTTGAATTACAGCTGTTAGTATGGCAGTTAGAGCATGGAGATTAGTTTTGGATGGGAGATTTCGGTTACTTAATCAATGGTGTGACTTTGTTGAGGTATCCTTTTCCCCCTTCTCTTTCTTTCCTTTTCTTTAGAACTTAAGGACACAGTGATACAACCTATAGAAAGATCTTGTCCAAATTAGGTATTTTCCTTTTTGTTAAGGTACCCTTTTTCCCCATTCTCTTTTGTGCTGCTACTTAAGTATAGTATTAATAATCAGGAAACCAGAATTTCTACCTGAAATCATTTTCATCAACTTGGGGTTATGGGGCCTAACAATTATGAAACATACGTACATGCTAAATACCCATGAATGAACATTTTAATGTAGTTGCTATCTGCAGACATTTGGATACACGTTCATATATATATTTTACAAAAATGCATGCATTTATGTTTGAATTAGATGAATTTGGAAAATTTTGGGTATTTTTGTACCTAAGCTAAATCTACCAGATTTCTTCCATCTGGGTTTGTGCATTCATGTTATTTTTTTGGTGTTTTATCCTTCAACTTGTTCCTTGAATTAGTAGTGCTATA
The DNA here is from genome assembly GCA_002890555.2 of Lagenaria siceraria. Taxonomy (NCBI): domain Eukaryota; kingdom Viridiplantae; phylum Streptophyta; class Magnoliopsida; order Cucurbitales; family Cucurbitaceae; genus Lagenaria; species Lagenaria siceraria. The sequence goes on from CM016487.1 coordinate 20,484,378, forward strand.
TAGTGCCACTTATCTCCAAGGATCTGATGTATTTAAGTTCCACAGAACAATCAGCGACACAATATTTCTGAGGATACTTGGCAGCAAGTCTTGGCTTTCAGCCGCTGTGTACATGAAAATCTGGAAGGGTATGATCCCGAAGGTATTTGTTTCTTTTTTTCTTTTTTTTCTTTTTTGCAATGGAAGTAATTTATTAGATATTATTTGAATTAAGAATGTTAAGACATGGGAATTACGTCAAGTAATCCTTCTCCTTAACTGTTGAAGTTTTTTCGCTGATACAATTGAATTCTATCACAAGAAAAAGTATATTTTGTCAATTTATATAAGAAAAATATAATCCTACACTTTCATGTTTAACCTTCTGTTTTGGTTCTTCTATGGAGGCTTGAAATATGATGAGAATGAAAATATTTATTGATCTCATTATATTGTTATGGTGGCTTGGAATTGTTGTTTCTCAAGTGTATGCCTAATGCCTAAAAACATTTTTGAGGCTTGAGTTCCAAATAGTTATATGATGGGTGGAATAATACAATTAACAGCTGTCAGCATATTCTTCAGATAATGGAAGTCCATTTCTGAATGCATGGATATATAACACTGATTGTGTTAATATAGCCCTTAAGTACTTTTATCCTATGAAAAATACAGAAAACAAAAGTTAAAGAAGAGATTCATGGTCTTGCAGTGGATGGATACTTGATTTTTTTTTCGGTACTTTTATAATCATTGTGTTTAATACTGCATGGTTCTGTATTTTTCTCAAAATTTTCCAATTAACTAGAGGATTATCACTTCTCTTGAAGAAAGAGCCTCAAGACTAGCCCTTACTCTTTTGAAATGTTGTGTATGCTTTTAAATAAGCAGAATGCTTCTCTTTTCTTACTGTAATGTTTGGACTGACTCAGTTGCGTTCTTCTATCAGGTGCTTGGCCTGTTCTAATTGATGACTTCGTTGAGCACATGTACAGGTTCGTTTGTGGAGGTTCTTACAGTTGCAACAAGTTTGAAGTTTAATGTAGTTAAATAGTTCTGGGTTATATATCATTTTAAGTCCTCGTTATTATCATGGTTTAGCCTTGTACTAACACTTGGTCTGCTTATAATTATTGTGCAGGCGGTCAGGGTCTAATAAAGTCTCAAAGTTATGTTGTAATTGTGGAGACTCAGAATCACAGTCAGGTGTATTTGAAGATTCTCTTTCTGGTATAGAAAAAAAATGTACCATTCTACATATGGATTTCCATGGCATGCAGAATGTTATATAAGCCGTCTTTTTCTGGTTGGTATTGTGTCAGGATTAAAGTTTTTCCCTGGTTTGAAGAGGAAATTACCTGAGGACATGCAAATGGACGGCATTGTGTCTCTGAGTGATCCTAGAACCGGCTCCATGGAGTTAAGTCCTGTTACGAGCATCAAGAAAAGTAGATTCATGGCTTGCAGGCCAGTGAACTTGGAGATAAACTTACCATCATATACTGTAGATGAGAACATAGAAATGGTTCGTGCGGTAGGTTCCAAATCTCCATGTGCTGTTGAAGGTTGTCTGTCAAAAGGTTTTGCTGGGCTTTTCTCGACTCGTTTGTTCTTAGGATTGGACCAAGAAAGAAAAGCGTCATTCACGTGAGCACGAGCGACTTAGCCCTTATGATATCTACAGGTTGTATGATCTACAATGTGGTTATATCTTTCTTTTTTTCTTTTTGGTTGTGGTACATCATTTTTAATCAGACGAGTTGATGATTTGGCAGTAAACTAGAACAAAGGATTGAATATGTTACTAATGAGGGAAGAGAAATTAATGATTTGGCTTTACGTTGTAATTAGTCTGTTTCAATTCAAAGAACGAATAAGAATCTACATACTTTGTGTTTTATGCTGTCTTCATTTTCTTCTCTATCTTTGTTCCTATCTCTTCCAAAAATGAATTTGAATTTGCTTCTAGTTCACCCAAAAACACCGTTTTCTCTTCTGCAGTCTTTATTTTTAGTACTCTCTCTCTCTCTCTCTCTCTCTCTCGAACTATATATAGAAATTAAAAAGAAAAAAAAAACGAGTTTGTAATTTCCAACACTACGTAGCCGTATAAAATAAATTGTTATCAATATCTTTGATAAGTAACAAACAATTTATTATTTAACATAAACATTAAAACAGAGGTGTAAAATTAGAACAGTGTAAATAGCCATTAATAAAACATCAAAAAGTTGATAGGAGAAACAGAAATAGATGGAGATTGTTTCTGGCGCCATTAGAGAGTGGATTTTCAATTTCTAAGATGGACCAAATAGATCATAAGGGAAAAGGATTGCTTGAAAATTGCATCTTCTAATAAGGGGGCAGTCCACAATATGCATGGAAGTTGCAGTGTATTGGAAGCAAAGGAAGATACTGGAGAGCAGAGGAATGCGTTTGTATGATTTGCATTCCACTTGTGGAGTATGTCCTGTCGCAGCTCTAATGGCGTCACTTATGTTTTCTAAGCCATACACCTCTCCAAATGGAAATATTCCTGCATTCCAACCATTTCATAAACATTGTTTTCTCCACATTATTCAACTAAAAAAACAAAAAACTGATAACATAATGCTAAGTATTGTAATGATGTCTAGAAAGTGAAGTCAAAGTAGTTGAAAGAAAGTTATTAATTCACATAATAACATAGGATGCTGTATGTCAGGTTTGATTCTTCACATTTAATGTACTGTGTGTTACCTTCGTTGGAGTTATGTCTTGAAATATACTTTCTTGTCTATGTAGATAATCTTTTGAACATTTGAAAATGATTTTGAGTGGTGTTTTGAGTATGCGTATCACTTAGTGGTTTGATGAAGATATGACATGATAAGCTAAAGGATGATACATTTACTCAAATATAGTGTTATGAGTGATTTTAGACCAAAGGACATAATCGACATCAAACAAAAACAAAAACAATAGAGCTAAGAAAGTAACAAATTCTGACTGAAAATAGCACTCTAGGACTAAAATAGGCCTAAAGAAAAGGGTTGGCTTGAGCTCAGCCTAAACCTAACAAAGTACCTAGTGGGGCATGCCCTGACGTGACCCTAGGCCTAAAATGGGCCTAGAGAGAGATGCTTGCCCTCGACCTAGGCCGACCCTTCCAAAATGTCAAACAAGGCATGCTTCTGTGTGCCCTTACCTGAGGATTCTAAGGTTTATCTTAATGTGACTTCAAAATCCTATGGAGGATAACCTAGGTCAACTATTCATATAAATTAATTGCTATAACTTTAAGAACGAGTAAGTCCATTTTGACTATCAAATCTTAAAACTCCACACTATTTCACTCTCTACGTTAAGCATCAAAATGTTTGTAGCAGCACAATGGTGTGTAGGTTCCTTTTTCTTCTGTAAGTCACGTTCTTTCCCCTCTAGACAAATTTATCGTTGTAGTGACTTGAAGGTCAAACTCTTTTTTCTGTCCGAATTTTGGCATCAACACGTGGATTAACTCCAATGAAAGAATAGATAATATGCTTTCTTTATTGTTTTTTTGCGCTTGTCTTTGTCATCTAATTGAACAGATGTTTGAAAAGTTAGCCCTACTATTTGTTATCACATCACGAGGACGTGCTTGTCTTCCTTCCAAAGGTTAGTGAATCCTTTGTTTTATTTTCCTTCCTATCTCCTCCCATTATCTCTGAATAGTTGGTAGCAATTCTATCTCTTAACTTACAACATTTTTGTCTAAAATATTAACAATGAACTAGTTTAAGAACTACTTACAACAATTTTCAAAACTTGAAGAACTAAGAAGTATTATGGCTAAAATAAAGTGATTTCCCTTACTAAAGACTAGTGGAATATTTTTCAATGAAGATCAAAGTTTTGTATAAAGCTTGAAACACAAACCTCTGTTTGCTAGGATAGTGAAGAGATCAAAAGTTTGCTTAAGTTTGAGTGCAGTTTCAAAGAATGCATGCTGAGTGAGCAATGGCTCAGAACAAATTCCATGCCTTTCCCACTCTTTCTTCCATATTTTCTCATTCTCCTCCACCTCAAGAGATGGCCATTCTCTATCTAACTCATTTTTCAGGTCCAAAATCTATGAAAAGCCACATTTACAAACAAAACATCATAATGAGTGTGAATCATCAAACCCTCTCTGTCCAGCAAAAATACCTTTGAAGGATCAAAATTTGTTCCAATTTTGCAATTGGGAATCCCTGAAGAAGAAGAAGGCCAGAAGCCATAAATACTGAAAGTGGGTCTTGCTGGTTTTTGACAAGGCCTCAAATTGCACAAAGAAATCTGCCACTAATCCTTACCAAATAGCCACAAATAAGCATAGAGATCATAATATTACCCAAATGGGAACAAACAAAAATTTGATTACCTGTTGAACAAGGTAAAAGAAGTCATAGTCTCCACTGCCTTCTGAAACCAGCTGAACAAGTAAATAAAGTCTCAATTTAATCAAATTTGAATGGAAAATAAACAAACATGTGTAATTAATTACCTGAGAAGAGTTATGTGATGCAATGTCTTGACATGAAATGGCTATACCAATAAGCTGGAAAAGGAGAAAGAGAATGAGCATTGGAGTTGGAGAATTGGGATGAAGTTTCTTGACAGTTTGCTGATGAAGCTTCATTTGGATACTCAAATTTTTAAGGCAAAAGAGATGAGATAATAAAGTTTGGGGACTGAAATTTATAGGCAAAACCTCTGATTATGTGGGAAAACCAACCTCTTAAAGTCAGACCTAATGTTTTGTAGGTTCAATTTAATGGCCAGCTGATTGAACCTTAAGGACGGCTAGTATTAAGGTTTGCTTTATATTAATTATTGCGGCAATTACAATTAGCTCCAAAGTTTAAAAAAGATCATGGGTCATCTACGTCATCTTTCGATGTAATGAAGTGAAACTTTTTAATGTATATATTGTTGAATCTGATTGTTTGGAGGTAATTAATTTGTTAAATGATTAGACCGTCAATATTTACGAAGTCTGTTTCTTTATTAAGGAAGGTAAGGGTCAAGATTGTAATCTGGGACTTGTCTTGTTCTCTCATGTTTGTCGTAGTCAAAATGTGTTGGTCATTATGTCGGGCATATAGCTTGAAGGAGCAAGAGTCTTTCATTCTTCATCTCCTTATTTTGAATAGTTTACCTTGTCGGTGTCTCATAATTTAATCACGTAGATTGCTAGGGCTTCTTGGCTTTTCAATTGTATTGCTCTAAACAAATCATGGATCATTTTAAAGTATAGAATTCAAACTTTTGATGAGTTATTTTTCAAATAAACAGGGTAGATTTCTCTTATAATTTGAGGTTATTAGTCTAAGGTTAATTTTTTTAAATGACAAAACTGCTGAAAATATTTTCAAATATAGCAAAATGTCACTGTCTATAAGTGATACACACTGATAAGCAAATGTCACTGTTTATTAGTGATAGACATCTATTTGTGTCCATCACTGATAGATAGTGATAGATGAAAGTAGCCTATCAGTGTCTATCACCGATAAACGGTAACATTTTAATATATTTGTAAATAAATTAACTTATTTCACTATATTTTAACATAACCCTTAACCTAACTACAATATATTTTAGTATAATTGCTGACATAGTAATTGAGAATTCAATCCTTAAAGTTGAGTTGTAACCATCTCCAACCAATTTAAGGACTGCTTTAAATGTGGTTAATTTAATGGCATCTAATTCCATGCATTACAAGCTAAACTGTAGGGTTCTTAAAATCTTTGTTACTTTGCCCAGAATGGAATTGGTGATGGTCCCATCATATGACATTACACTATTTAGCAAAATGTATAAAATATAAGTGTATATTAGAATAATTAAGGCCTTTATAACGCAATATTTGTTTTTAGGCTTCTATTTTTAAAAAATAAGTTTATAAATCCTATATTTTTTTTAGAATAATTATTTTAAATGACAAAACAAATACAATGTCATTGTCTATCAGTGATAAACACTAATAAATATCTATTTGTATCAAATATAGACACATAAACACTGATAGATGTCCATCAATGTCTATCACTGATGGATAATAATGTTTTACTATATTTGTAAATAACTTAGCTCATTTTGCTATATTTGAAAATAATTTTTTTTTTCTAGAGTTTTTTTTTTGCTCTATTTATTTACTTTTTAAAAATATTTTAAAAAGCAAGTCAATGTTCAAGTATTTATTATTTTTAATAATTTTAGTTCACTTCAAACTAGTTACAAAAACTTAATCTAATTTTAATTTTTCTCACATATGTATACCTATACAAATATGTGAATATTTTTAAATCTTTAGTAAATTATTAAAAGAAAAAGTTAATTGTATAAACAGAGCTTAGTTCTATTAAAAAAAAAAAACGTTGATAAATATTTTTCTTATATATTTAGTGGATAATTCTATAAAAGGTTATTCTAATTTCGTAATTAATATTACATAATTTAATATTATCTATTTATGCATTTTTATAATTATATAAAAGTTAAATTACAAATTTGGTTCCTAAATTTTAAAATATGTGTTTAATAAATCTCAAAACTTTTAATTATATGTCTAATAAGTCTTTTTAAAATATTTAATAGATCATCAAACTTTTAATTTTATATTTAACAAATTTCAAATATACTTAAAAATTAAAATTAAAATTTTGCGTGTAATTGAACTTGAGAAATTCTTAATTCTACAACGGATAGATTTATTGATTTTAAAAAATAATATCCAATAGAACTTAACACAAAGTCAAATTTTATGTTTAATTTACCCGTTGAATTTTAACATTTTCAAATACATAAGAGACTATATAATACATATCTAATAGTTAATGAGCTAAACTTTTAGCCTTATATGAACTTATCTGCGGACATAAATGTTTAGTAGGCACAAGCACAACCATATTTTCTATAGAGAGTAAATTATTTTTGTACCGATGACTCATTCTCAGCCTCCTAAATGATTAATGACCCACCTTCAAAAAAACAAATGAAATCTAACCGCTTACATTAAAGTGCACTATCGCGTTAGGAATTGTCATGTCTATTTGTAACCGTGACGCAATGGTCATGTCTATGGTAATCTTTATTTTTTCTATTCCACTACGATATTCATGGCGAAAGCATAACAAAGTGTAAAAATGAAGATCGCGATAGACATAATCATCACGTTAAGGTTTCGATGGATATAACCATCACTAGCGTAAAATCTTGTTTTTTTAAGCAAAATCAAGATAGCGTTGGTTTGAAGGGTTTCATCAAACGTTACACAAAGATTTGATGAGTAAGACTAAAGAAAACAGAAGTTATGTGTGTGGCCCTTTTGCACAAGTGTGTGGCGCTTGAGGCATACAGATTTTCAGCTTATTCAACTTTCTTTCCCAACAAAACTCTTTTGGATTCAGATTCAGCTTTGGAGCCAATTCCAGAGCCTTCATGAATCGGATGGAAAGTTCAAACATCCCCAAATTCCAAGTTCTGGAAACTGTTATTTCCTCATCTTTGCTTCTGCATTTAAAGTTTAAACATCTCTTTTCTCATCTCTTCCAAATCAGTACTCAAAACACTAATCAACCCTTTGAACCATTACTTCACTCTTTTCATCTCTGCTTCTTCAAACTATGTCTTCTGCCCTATATTTGTCTCCATCTCTCTCTCCTGTCTGCAAGTTTCAGGACCGTTCAAGGAAGACCCATCACTCCAAAACAGCTAAAAAAGAAAACCCATGTCCTAAAATTCCTTTAGACACTAAAATCAGTAAAAGAGATCTGTTGAACTCCACTGGTCTCGCTCTTCTATCTGAAGCCTTCTTCAATGTCTCTGGTTCGGCAAGAGCGGAGCCAGAGAGTCCTATTGAATCCGCTTCCAGTCGATTGTCGTACTCGAGATTCTTGCAATATTTGGATGAAGGGGCAGTGAAGAAGGTTGATGTTTTTGAGAACGGTACGGTCGCCATAGCGGAGATTTATAATCCTGTGCTGGATAAGATTCAAAGGGTAAAGGTTCAGTTGCCTGGGTTGCCGAAAGAGTTGATAAGAAAAATGGAGGAAAAGAATGTGGATTTTGCAGCTCATCCTATGGAGGTCAATTGGGGGCCTGCAATTCTTGACTTGTTGGGAAATTTGGCCTTTCCATTGCTGTTACTTGGTTCCTTGCTGCTTCGATCATCGTCTTCAAACTCTCCTGGAGGACCCAACTTACCATTTGGACTTGGAAGGTAGCTTTAAGGCTTTTGAGCTTTTATTATCTCTTTCTTGAGGATGTTAAATACAACTTAGGCCAAAGTTTGATGATCAAATATAAAAGGTTAAATCACAAGTTTGATCTCTGAGCTCTTGAGGTTTGGCATGTCTACTGCTGTATTATTCAAGGAATATGTGGTGAGCTATTTTCAAGTAGGTCAAATCCTCCTCAATTACACATAAAGTTGAATGTTAAAAAATTTTAACTGAAGAAATACAACTATGAAAGTTGAGAAACTATGTGTTCCATGACAAATCGCTTAATTGGTCAGATCGATTGGGCTCAACATGTTTTCTTACCTCTTCTTGATGTTCTCAATCAAAAGTTTATGCTAATTATTCCATTTAGGACATATAGTTGAATTGGAATGCCTTTATTTCTCCGGTTTAAATCATGTATTTCTATTACTAGTTTTGTTTCGGTTTTATTGCATTGTTCAGCATTAGACTCTTTTCATTATATCAATGAAAAGCTTTGTTCCATTAAAAAAAATAATAATAAAATTAAAAAAAAAAATGAGAAACTATAGTATAAACTTTTAAAGTACAAGAATTAAATAGATCTATTACAATCTTCTGACTAAATAAACACAACTTTTAGAATCTATTGGAAACTTTTTATTAAGATCTTTTTAAAGTACATGAGAGAGCAATCTTAATCGTCAACCAACATAAGAGAAGACTCAATTTTCTGTACTTTTTTTGTATGCAGGAGCAAGGCCAAATTCCAGATGGAACCCAACACAGGAGTGGCATTTGATGATGTAGCTGGGGTTGATGAAGCAAAGCAAGATTTCCAAGAGATTGTGGAGCTTTTGAAGACTCCAGAGAAGTTTTCAGCAGTTGGAGCAAGAATACCAAAAGGGGTTCTCTTAGTTGGGCCACCAGGAACAGGAAAGACCTTGTTGGCTAGAGCCATTGCAGGGGAAGCTGGAGTTCCTTTCTTCTCTCTCTCTGGTTCTGAGTTCATAGAGATGTTCGTTGGGGTTGGGGCCTCAAGAGTGAGAGATTTATTCAACAAAGCAAAAGCAAATTCCCCATGCTTAGTTTTTATTGATGAGATTGATGCTGTTGGGAGAATGAGAGGCACAGGCATTGGTGGAGGAAACGATGAAAGAGAGCAGACACTAAATCAGTTGCTCACTGAAATGGATGGTTTTACTGGTAACAGTGGTGTGATCGTCATTGCTGCCACAAACCGCCCTGAAATCCTCGATTCCGCTTTGCTCCGGCCAGGGAGGTTTGATAGACAAGTAAGCTTGTACTTCTTCTCGTTCTTGTTTCTGGTTATCAAAGCAATGCTATTTCTGGTATTTCTTTAAAGTACAATATGAATGAAAAATTGGAACCACAAACCTCTCAGTCATTAACACATACTTTAGCGAGTTGTGGTAAGCTCACTTTGGCCAAATGCTATTTCAGGTTAAATTGGTTGTTAAGACTTGAAAACACATTCCACGAGTAAAACGCAAGATGTACCAAAACTAGAATGAAAAGAACATATAACCCTATACTTCATAGGTAGGATGAACCTATATCCATTTCAAAATATTGAAACTTGTATAGAATTCCTTATACAGGTGAACAAAGGATTGAAATCCCTATCGTATCAGGCACCCACTATTGGATTTTATGTATCTCCACCCAATATGATCCCTACCCAGATGGAAATTCATCATCTCTAATAGAAAGAACAACTCAATAGCCAATTTGATTTCAATAGTCTTAACTTATCAGCCGACTTGGACATAGGTTACAGTGGGATTACCAGACGTGAGAGGAAGAGAAGAAATCCTAAAGGTCCACAGCAACAACAAGAAGCTGGACAGCAACATATCACTCAGCATCATTGCAATGAGAACTCCAGGCTTCAGTGGTGCCGATCTGGCCAACCTAATGAATGAAGCTGCAATTCTGGCAGGAAGAAGAGGGAAAGACAAAATCACGCTGAAAGAAATCGATGATTCGATCGACAGAATCGTGGCTGGGATGGAAGGGACCAAAATGACAGATGGGAAGAGCAAAATTATAGTAGCTTACCATGAAATTGGGCATGCCGTGTGCGCGTAAGTTATTTAAAACAAAGATTGAACTTTTCTTGATGGGTTTTGGTTGTTTTTGAAATGTGAGTTTACAAATTGAACAGAAGCTTGACAGAGGGTCATGATCAAGTACAGAAAGTAACTCTGATTCCAAGAGGACAAGCAAGAGGACTAACATGGTTCTTGCCGGGAGAAGACCCAACTCTAGTTTCCAAGAAGCAATTATTTGCTCGAATAGTTGGTGGGCTTGGAGGCAGAGCAGCTGAGGATGTGATCTTTGGGGAGCCGGAGATCACCACCGGCGCTGCCGGAGATCTACTACAAGTCACTCAAATCGCTAGACAGGTAATAATATGCACTTCAATTCATGTTAAATGTAATATGATTGATATGATTTAACAAATAGAGGGTGTAAACTTGTAGATGGTGACGATGTTTGGGATGTCAGAGATAGGGCCATGGACGTTGATAGATCCAGCAGTACAGAGCAGTGATGTGGTGATGAGAATGCTAGCTCGAAACTCCATGTCAGAGAAGTTAGCAGAAGATATAGATTCATCCATACTGAATATAATAGAAAGGGCATACGAAATTGCAAAAACTCATATTAGAAACAATCGAGAAGCCATTGACAAATTGGTAGATGTTTTGTTAGAGAAAGAAACAATCTCAGGTGATGAATTTAGAACTATTCTTTCAGAGTTCACTGACATTCCTTCAGACAATGGCATCCAAACAAGTGCTTCTATACCTCAACTGGTCGAAGCCTAGATATCTTATCTTTGTGCACAAGTTAGGACATCAAATTATAAATATGCTGTGTATTTACATAGAATAAAAGGCAGAGAGGTAAAGATTAGGAGGACTAAGATGGTTGTATAAATGAAATGTAGCAACTTTTTAATCATCCTTCATCTTTCTTCATGCACCACATACAAAAACATTTGAAATATTTGGTCCTAAGTTTCAAAAATTAAAAGTTGGTAGAACACGATAGATACTCATTTAAAATATGATTTTATGTGGGAAATGTTATGAAATTGGTTTCAGTTTTATCTTAATTTACTTTTGCAAATATTGTATTAAGTTCAATTATTTTAGAGTTATTGAACTTAATTACATTTGGAAGGCTAATTTAAATTTATGCCACTAAAAGTTCTTCCAAAAAATATATACCCAAAAGTTGGGCCGATTTTTGGTGATATTCTCTCTTCCCGATCTTGATATTGTGGTGTTGAAGAATTCGTCTATTGGATGGATCTAGGTCAAAATCTTCAAGAAAGGTTGTGTTGCTCCATTTTTCTTTTTTCTTTTTTTCATAGCTTAATCTCTCTAGATCTTTAATTTTACTTTAATAATTGTTTTGTTTATGTTTATATTGATATTGATCTCTAATAATATTGTCTAGCATAGGCTTAAACCTCTTTGCAAGTGGAGTAGGTCTATTGACCAAACTATATAATCATTGTTCACATTGTTTAATTTTCTGTGTTTTTTTTTTTTTTTTTTTTTTTTTTTTTGCAGCTGTTGCTACACCCAATAAAATATTGGGTGGTAGTTTGTTTTTTTAATGGTTAAAATATTATTATTTTTGTGTGTAAAAGGAATGAGAGAGCATGAAATTAGGTGCAGTCTAGATTACACTCAAACATGATTCTACCCTTATTTATAAGAAGCAAAATGTCAGCTTCCATTAGTTATTGTAATGGAAAACTAAACGATATAAACTATTTTTCAAACTCCAAGAATTAAAATGTAGTTTGAAAATTCAGAGACCAAAATGCTACTAAACTCAAATTTCATAGACCAAAAATAATATATTTTTTCTTTTCATATCTACACTTTCCCATAAAGTTTTCAAATTTAAATAAAACATGTCTATGTCCAATAAATAAGAAAAACATAAACATAATAAAGAAATCAACGAGATTTACGTAATTTGCTAACGTTTGTGTTAACTACGTCCAGTAACAAACAAACGAGAGATAAACAAATTGATGATCATCACCGAACAGCATGAAAGTTGGTAAATTAGGAAGATTAGATTGATGAGTAATTTAATTGTATTGATGATGAGATAATACATATAGATGAACATGAGATGATGAGGCAAAGGGAATGAAGAAGTTTGTTTGTTTATTTATTTAATTCCTTCCATAATATTTCCCATTGCGGAGATGATGAGGTCGTAATTATGTTTTAATCCAGAGGATCCGTGAGGGACAGCCAGTGGCAGCAGAATACTGAGAAGGACAGTCAATGTTTCGAAGACATTTGTCAAAGCAGAGAACCACTTCGGCCAATTGAGACTGAAGAATATACTTTAAGTTGAGAGTGCAGCGGAGAGAAAGCTTCCCATTAAAGCTTTTGGTTAAAGCTTTTTCAATGACGGATGTTTGATATAAGTGTCCATTGATGGGTTCCAACCCAGATTTCTTAAGGGCTTCCTGAACGTTGCTCCTCCAGAAAAGGTAAAGAGCTAATCGGAAATAGTCGGCGATTTTGAAAGTTGGAGTTTGGAAGCAAGTGCCGTGTAAATCCCACTCTCTACTCCATACTGCTGGGTTTGAGCTTATTATCAGACTTGGCCAAGCCTCATCTAGTTCTTTTCTTATGCTTGTGATCTGTCAAAACTCCTCATTTTTTACTTAATTACAACAACACCAAATCCAATGTTTATTTTACTGTTTCATTCATTCTAATTTCTTTCTTTCTTTCTTTTAATTTAGTTTTCAATAATGTGATATCATCAAAGCTGGTGAAATTCAAATGGGTATTCATAAAATAAAAAATGATGATGAACTTTAAAAAAAAAAAAAAAAAAAAAAAAAAAAACACCATATTTATCATAAATAATTAGGCTTTATTTGGAATTGCTATGACTTTTAAAATAATAAGAAAAATAGGTATGATATGAAGCAAGTTTTTCTTTTTTTTTTTTTTTTTTTTTTGAGAATAATGAAGCAAGTTAATGTTTGGGTAAATTTTATATTCGAATAATGTTTGGTTGACAAACATTAAATTATTGTGTTTTAGATAATAAGTAGAATAAATATACTATTAGAAATTGCATTTTCTTTATAATTTTTAATTGATTGTTTAAAATGTTATTTTTTTGTTTGATTTAGATTAATGGTTAAGTACTATTAAGAAAATTAAAAGGGTTGTTTTAGAAAATGGGAAAAATATCAAATTATTTATAAATATAGAAAAATTTCCGCGATAGATCAATAGTTGATAGAAGTCTATCGCTGATAGATAGTAAAAATTTTCTATATTTATAAATAATTTGATATTTTTTTATTTATAATAATTTTCCAAATTAAAAAGAGTTTAATTTTTTTAAAAAATCAATATGGTATGATTTTTTAAAAAATGAATGGTTCCATTCGACCAATGAAAAGTTAGAAGATAGATCTTTGGTTATGTGAGAAAAATATTATATATAAAAAATAATTGATGATTGTTTTAAATGAAAAAACTGTAATATTTTTAAATACAACAAAATGTCTCTATTTATTAGTGATAGACAATGATAGAGGATAGTAGTATTAGTGTTTATTACTATCTATATAGACAGTAACATCTTGTTATATTTGTAAATGAGTTGGCTCATTTTGATATATTTAAAAACAACTCGAAAATAAATTTTAATTTTGAATGATAAAATTTAAGTTTTATTAAAAAGTGAAATAGAATTTTACAAGAATCTAGCGAGTAAGAAATTGATTCCAAAAACAACTCAAAATGCATTCCTTAAGAGAATATGTTGAAGATCTCACATTAATTTTGAGATGTAATTTTATGTTTATCCTATACTGATATGGTAATAAGATCGATGTGGTCGATCATACTAATGAATTTTTATTTTAAATAAATATATTGAACTAAAATAGAGGTATCGATTGGAATTTTTGGATGCTTTTCACGAAACGAGGCTGATCAAGAACTATCAAATATAAGAAAAACTTTGAGATTGTTGATGACAAACAAAATATTAAAACAATTGAACCAAACTGTTTTTATATATATATATATATATAAATAAAATAAAATAAAATAAAATAAAAAAAAGGAAGGGTGGTTAGTGATCATGAAGTATTGGATTGGATAGTTTTTACCACATGGAATTTAATGGGAATATGACAGAGCTTTATTGAAGAAGACATGAAATGCACCCATAGAAATATTAATTAATTTGGGGAAGCATATTAGGGCTTTTTTTTTTTTTTTGTAATTAATTTTTAGTGGAGGCTTTTGAATAACTTGTTAATATTCCTCGAAAATAATATCATACTATTGTGAAAATATATTTAAAAGGCGCAAGACTAGAAGTGAATACATACGTTTTGTTGAAAAAATTTACTGCCAGTGCAACGACCAATAGAACAAGAATAGCTAGCAGCCTAAAGACCGTTGATGCTAAACCTCGACGACGTGGGTCTTAGACAGATGATATTGCTGCAAGTTGCTGGTTGCCATTGCAATACAAGTTGATAATAATCAAATGGAATTGCTTTCATCTCCTCCAAATCATAGAAACTATGATCATTTTTTTATTCCATTAAAGCTATGTCCTCTTCTAGCTCATTGAAGGCATCCCCTGTTTTTATATCATCATCATCTTCTAACTCATCCAAAGCATCCTCTATTAAAAGATTTAACATCAAAATGCAAAGCAGAAGAAATAAACTTTTCTTCGTTGCCATCCACATATCTTCTTATAAAACACATCTTAAGATAATTTCAAAAACGTTGTATTCTATTTATATAGTTTGTAATATATTGGCATATAGTTTGTATTATTGACATTAAGATTAGAGATTATTCGATTTTCCATCCCACATATTATTAAAAAGAACGCGACAAAATTAAAACAAGCAACAATTTTCATTATAAGATTTGAAAAATGGTAATAATTATTGGGATATTTATTGAAAAATACCATATTTTGTCCTCACTATCTATTTGCTATTAGAAACTAGCCAAGGAGAATCTTCTCCCCAATATAAGAGAAAATTACAAATTCTCCCTTCAAAACTGTTGGGTAATTAAGCAATATATAGCAATCAGCTATTTTATTCTAGTCAATTATATTATTTTTAAATATTAATCATTGTTTAATTTTCAAATTGTTAAATATGTTAAAAATGAAAAATTCCTTCACAAATTAGAAGGCTTCACATATCTTTATAATGATATGATATTGTTCATTTTGGACATATAAACCATCATAATACAATTTAAGAGAGTTTAATGTTAGTGCATATGAATTGATCATGGTTGTCAATATGAACCCATATAATTTAATTTAATGAATAAAATACTAATTATCATTCCATAAGTTGATGGTTCGATCATTAACTCTACAATGGTTCGATCATTAATCTAGAAAAAAATCCATGCATTTCAATATCTCTAGTATATGATTTTAATCTTTTTTTGTTATTTCCTAACTTTGTCCTGGAACTAAAAGGCTCATCTTACTTTTGTTTTCATTAGCTAGGATTTTTTTGTCTTCTCATTCATCACTATTCTCAAAACTACTTGTGGAGGAACATAGAAAAAATTTGGACATCTTTTATGAGTTTAGATAAACTAGATCTTACGTATGAATATTTGATTGCCTAATGTTCAAAAGAAAATATAATATTAGTTGATGCCAAAATCTAAACAGAGAAAAATATACCTAACCCTCATATGCTTCAATGATAAATTTATAATTTGGAGAAAATATGACCTGCAAGACAAAGAAAAAAAAGATTTTGATGCCAAAATTAGAGATGAATATCAATGGTAGAATGGAGAAACAGTCAAAAGTTCAAGTTCCCGTTCAAGTTCAAGTTAAGAGTTATAATGTATTTATGAGGAGAATGACAAGAAGTTTACCTTTTCATATTATAATTAAGATGAGATGGTTTTTTCTTTATCCTAACAAGTTAAGATTAGATTTAATTGGCTCAACAATTAGTTATTAGTACAGGAAAGACAACTTTTCACTAATATAAATTACACTACAAGAATTTTTTGTTGTGCCGACACTTTTTTTTCCCACGTAATAAAAAACGTCAGCAGATATGATTTCTGGCGACACATTTTCTATGTGTGGACATAATATCATTTTTGCGGACAAAAATATATGCGTGAGGAGAAATTTGTGTGGCTTTAGTAAAACCCATGAAGTTGGGTTTATGCCGACGTTAATTTTTGTTTTTGGCCACGCAACTGGCGTGGAAAGATATTTTCAATATTTAGTCACGAAAGGTGCGTGGACAGAAATCTTTTAAATCCCACATTTTCCTTTTTTTTCATACTTTTTAAAAAATTTATCCAAAACTTATTTTTTCCCGCACTTTCTTTTCCCCCTTTTTTTTCATTTCCCTCTTCACTCTCCCCTCTAATTAATTTTCACCCTTTTTGCACTCAAAATTATTTTCACACTCAAACTCATTTTCCCTCTCCAAACAAATCTCTCTCACGCAAAGACCCACACTTTCCCACCCTCATTGTGCTTTCCGTTTGCTCGCCGCTGCCTTCTACCCCGTCCGTCCGATCGCCGGCGCTTGTACCCACGGGAGTTCGGTCGCCGGCGCTTGTACCCACGCGATTTTGGTCTCCGTTGTGCCTTACCCACGCGAGTTCGCTCGCTGCCGCACCAAACCCACGTTCGTTCGCAGCCGTTCCAGATCCAGTCCATTCGCTCGCCGCCGTTCCAGATCCAGTCCGTTCGCTCGCCGCCGCGCTGTCCCACGCCCGTTCGCTCGTTGCTTCGTTGTCGTACAGTCGTTCGACCTATTTGCTTCAATATTCAGACGCAATAATCTGTATCTTTCTCTCCCTCTCTTTTAATCTTCCCTTTTCATTGTGATTTGTTTTGTGGAGTTGATTTCTCTGATCTAGTGAGAAAAAATGGTATTTTTTGAAATAGGTTTCTAGTTTCTTATAGAACATAACTTGGTTTTGGTTCTTTCGTTGTTTTTGAGTTAATATGAAAAATATTTTAGGTTGATTTTAAGTAAACATTATATTTAAATGGTTAGTTTTTAATTTTTTTATTATTCTAAATATAGAAATTTTGAGAGAATGAATTGAGGAAGAAAGAAAAATAAGCTAGGAAGAAGAGCTTGATATTTTGTAGATTATATGGTTGTTGGGATTGAAGAATGTTACAAAATTTCAAATGTAAAATGTTTATACTCTTAATTATAATTAATGTAAAATCATTCATTTTTAGTTAATATATAGATATATGCATTGAACCGCCACAAACATAAGAATAATACTAATAATATGTCCCAAAAATGTTCCTTGTGAGTTTCATTAGTGTGTTTTTTTCCCTTTCAATAATGGAAATATTATTATGTTGAAGGTCTAGATAATAATACCCCACATATTCACACAAGAACACCAACTTGATTCGTTCCTTATTTTCTATTATGGTTCATTTTGATTTGATTTTTTCATATTACATCTAAAAGATGAGACTCCACTCATATTGTTTTTCCAGTAGAAATTAACCATAATAGAACTATTTAGGTTGTTTTGGGAGTTAAAGAAGTCTCTTGAACACTTTTTAGCAACTTTTTAAGGTTTTTTTAGGGTGAAAGTATCACTTATACACTCTTTAGGTTCTTTTTTAGGTTGGTTTTGAGTTTAAGATTAACTGTGGCTATCATGGAGTTATGATAACCAATTCATGCATTTAATGCCTTTATTATATGCTTAAGTTCTAATGTGATGTGGCTATCCTACAGTTATGGTAGCCAATTCATGCATTTAGGGCCTTTATTATATACTTGAGTTGCTTTTGAATTGTGGCTTTCCTGCAGTTATGGTAGCCAATCCATGCATTAGGAACTTTTTGTGTTGTTTTGAAGGTGAAAGTGTCACTTAGACACTCTTTTGGTTCATTTTTTGTTGGTTTGAGTTTCAAATTCACACTTGGGCATTTTAGTGTTGTTTTGGGAGTTAAAGTGTCATTTAGGCACATTTTGGGTACTTTTTAGGTAGTTTTTAAACACAAAGGGACACTTAAGAACTATCTTGGTTGTTTTAGTTGTTAATAGGTCTTTTGGGCACTTTTTAGGAACTTTTTGGGTTGTTTTGAGGGTGAAAGTATCACTTAGACACTCTTTAGGTTCTTTTTTGGTTGGTTTGAGTTTCAAATTCACACTTGGGCATTTTAGTGTTGTTTTGGGAGTTCAAGTGTCATTTAGGCACATTTTGGGTACTTTTTAGGTGGTTTTTAAACACAAAGGGACACTTAAGAACTATCTTGGTTGTTTTAGTTGTTAATAGGTCTTTTGGGCACTTGTTAGGAACTTTTTGGGTTGTTTTGAGGGTGAAAGTATCACTTAGACACTCTTTAGGTTCTTTTTTGGTTGGTTTGAGTTTCAAATTCACACTTGGGCATTTTAGTGTTGTTTTGGGAGTTCAAGTGTCATTTAGGCACATTTTGGGTACTTTTTAGGTGGTTTTTAAACACAAAGGGACACTTAAGAACTATCTTGGTTGTTTTAGTTGTTAATAGGTCTTTTGGGCACTTTTTAGGAACTTTTTGGGTTGTTTTGAGGGTGAAAGTATCACTTAGACACTCTTTAGGTTCTTTTTGGTTGGTTTGAGTTTCAAATTCACACTTGGGCATTTTAGTGTTGTTTTGGGAGTTCAAGTGTCATTTAGGCACATTTTGGGTACTTTTTAGGTGGTTTTTAAACACAAAGGGACACTTAAGAACTATCTTGGTTGTTTTAGTTGTTAATAGGTCTTTTGGGCACTTGTTAGGAACTTTTTGGGTTGTTTTGAGGGTGAAAGTATCACTTAGACACTCTTTAGGTTCTTTTTTGGTTGGTTTGAGTTTCAAATTCACACTTGGGCATTTTAGTGTTGTTTTGGGAGTTCAAGTGTCATTTAGGCACATTTTGGGTACTTTTTAGGTGGTTTTTAAACACAAAGGGACACTTAAGAACTATCTTGGTTGTTTTAGTTGTTAATAGGTCTTTTGGGCACTTTTTAGGAACTTTTTGGGTTGTTTTGAGGGTGAAAGTATCACTTAGACACTCTTTAGGTTCTTTTTTGGTTGGTTTGAGTTTCAAATTCACACTTGGGCATTTTAGTGTTGTTTTGGGAGTTCAAGTGTCATTTAGGCACATTTTGGGTACTTTTTAGGTGGTTTTTAAACACAAAGGGACACTTAAGAACTATCTTGGTTGTTTAAGTAGTCAACAAGTCTCTTGGGCACTTTATAGTAACTTTTTGTGTTGTTTTGAAGGTGAGAGTGTCACTTAGACACTCTTTTGGTTCATTTTTGGTTGGTTTGGGTTTCAAATTCACACTTGGGCATTTTAGTGTTGT
Organism: Lagenaria siceraria; assembly: GCA_002890555.2. Classification (NCBI taxonomy): domain Eukaryota; kingdom Viridiplantae; phylum Streptophyta; class Magnoliopsida; order Cucurbitales; family Cucurbitaceae; genus Lagenaria; species Lagenaria siceraria. The sequence goes on from CM016487.1 coordinate 20,504,005, forward strand.
TTTGGGAGTTCAAGTGTCATTTAGGCACATTTTGGGTACTTTTTAGGTGGTTTTTAAACACAAAGGGACACTTAAGAACTACTTATAAACTTTTTATATAGCACATGAGACTTGTAAGTCATGCAAATGAATTTATTTTATTAATTTTAATATATGATTCGTTTCAAACATGTAAAATTGAGCATGTTGTGATTATTGGGCTTTAATATTCTTTTTCAGGTCTTAATATTTTGAAGATGCCAGAAATGTCATTTTTTGTGAAGACCAATTGACCAAGTGAAGAATTTTTTGTGAATACCAACTGACCAAGTGAAACATTTTTTTGTGTATTTAATTTTTTTTTTTTGTTCATTTTGTATAGCCAAAATGAAAGTTTATGGATGAATACTTAGAATTGTTGTTGGGATTATATATTTTGGTCAAGGAATTAATGGATGAATACATCTTTTAAATTTGTTGTTACAATGTTGACTATATTTTATCACATAAAATTAAAATTATTTTTATTTTAAATATTGATCTCGATGCATATAATAATATAATAAAAAATGTATTGGCAGTTATAGTGCTATGGCGACGCTTTGTGCGTGGGCAAAAATAAAACTTTTGTCCATGTTTACCTGCATGTTGGCAGAAAACACTATCTGTCGACGTATTATGCATGGGCAGAAATATTTTTTCAACCCAGATCCTTATTTTTGCCCACGAATCATGCGTGGGCAGAAATCGAATTTTGCCAACGGAAGTTTAGCATGGGCAGAAAGTATATTTGCCAACACATAATGCGTGGGCAGAGATCCGATTTCTGTCGACGTATATTCTAGCGTAGGGAGAAAGTGATTTTTGCCGACGTTAGTTGTGTGGGCAGAAAGACTTTTCTACCAAAGTGATTTCTGCCGGCGTTAGTTGTGTGGGCAGAAAGACTTTTCTACCCACATGTTTGATTGCGTGGGCATTTCTACCGACGCAATGTCAAAATGCGTGGGCAGCGGCCTTCTGCCCACATTATCTGCCCACGCAAAAAAATGTCGGCAGAAGATTTGCCCACGTTATTCTAAGGATCTGCCGACGTTTTCTTGCGTGGGCAGAGACGAAAATTCTTGTAGTGTTATAAACAATTACAATGCAGTACTTAATCTGTAACTACAACTTGATTACAGTGATTTCCGTAAAACTTAATCACATAACCTTTCACCTACGCTCCCTTAGATGTGAGACTCTCTCTCTTGGTTACTTAGGTTCCCCCTAAGTATTGATATTAGTGAAGAAACGTCTTCGTCTCCCCCTAAGATCGATAGTCCCTCTCAAGAGACTTAAGCTCCCCTTAAGTTAAGTACTGAGACTCCCTCTCACTTGATCTTTGTCTTTCCTTTTTGAGTGAAGACCACTTCACTTGAATAGCTTAGGCTCTCCCTAAACTTGTAAATCACTTCGCAAGATGACTACTGATGAAGCACACACTCAGCTTGGAGCAAATCTCAATAACATTCAGTAACCCAAACTTTTTTGCATGGAAGATTAACAACACACTTGCAAAAGAACATACTACAGGACACTCGATTCTTCGATTGGGAGGATTTAAATATGCACAGTGGACATTCAAACAAGCAACCCTAACTTTCAAAAATAGTCGCAAACAAAGAAGACAAAAGATCTGGAAAATGTAACAAATAAGATTTTTCAAATAAGGAAAGTATTTCATATAAATAGTATTTTCAGAAAACATTGTTTCGACATAGGAGCTGAAGATTTGAAAAACCCTACCTTTCTAACATTTAGGATTTAAACAAAAATTCTGAATAGTTCGAAGACTATGTAGCTGTCTTCATAAATCTTCCATTTTGATATAGTTTGGATTTTGGAAAACCCTACCTTTTTTATTTTCTATTTTGAAAAATAAAAACCACAATATTATTGTTTCTATCTTTCTTTTTTTTCTGTCTTCATAATTCAATATTTAGTTTGTAATTTGTAGAATTTGTGGTTTCCATTTTGAAGAATAAAAACCACAAATTCTAGAAATTACATATTTCTTAAAAAATAGATAACAAACTATATTATGTTGGTTTTTAAAATAATCTAACAAAAAAAATTAGATCAAATATGGTGTATTGAATTTTTAAACATGGTTTCAACCTGAAAATACAAAATAAAATAATTACCTTTCTTCCAGTTTTAGTGAAGGTAGCTAGGAATAAGATGGAAATTCAACAAGATATGGGATATGAATACACTGTAATTGGGCCAGCCAAAGGGATAGCATCAGAGATCCAGTGAACTCGTCGTTATTGGGCCATTTCTCAGAAGAAGCAATGGGCTTCAATGGGCCTTGATGATGGTGAAGTAAAAGACCAAGAGAGGGTCCACCGGCTTCTGGAAACCTCGGAAGCAGTACGATCCGCACTCGATTCTGAGGCGCATAATTAGCTGAATTACTGACCCTCCGTTTTTGTCATAAATATCATATCGCCTCTGTTTTTTTTTCTTTTTTTCTTTTTATAATATCAAATTTTCTTTCTGAGATTAGTTATTTAAAATTTACATCATAGTTGTTTAAAAAAAAAAAAAAAAAAATTACATTATATTCCTTCGGTTTTATTTCCTTATAATACGGTAAATTACTTTTCTTATTGAAAAAGATAATCCCCCGTTACTTTAATATAATTTATTTTGGAATTTATCTAGTTTTAAAAGCAAGGTTTACTTTTAAATTTTATATATACATTTGATGAACAAGAATTTAACCTTTTCATAAAGGTTGTTTTCAAACTTTAAAATACACCTACAATTTGAGTGTTTTTTTCCGTTAATTTTGCAGTCTCATTTTATCCTAACTATATGATACACATGGTCATTATTTATATTTAATAGATATAATAGAGGAAGGATTACTTACAAAGCGAATGACTTTATTTAGTTGATGGAAGAGTTAGAGCATGATTATTACACCTTTATAACATATGACATGTCGACGATCATTTGATAGAGATATAAAACTGAATAGGATCTACTTATAGTTATTTATATTGTTAGGACATATTTTAAATACATTTAACTGAATAACATATGGAATGTATGTTAGGAAACAACTTTGTCAGTATAATTTTGAGTTCATAATAATTCAACATGAATTTTCACAATAAGACTTGTTGTCTTGCCTCCTTTTAGTATGAAGTACAAAAATAATAGATCAAACGTTGCCAACTATAAAGTTTAAATATAAAATGCAACATGTACAATGAATATAAGTTCGTCGTGGTGGAATTATGAAATTTTCAAAGATGAGTACTGTTATATTTATTATCATTTTCGGTGATAATTAAATTAAATGAATACTATCTCTTGTTACAATCCAATTTATAAAATTCAAAGGAGAATTCACATTCTTTTTTAAGAGTTCATATTAATTTTAAATTATATATTTAGAACGCACACTAACACAATTAATATTATGTTGCCTTTTCAAATCTTTATTACTTTGGGTGGTGATATGAAAAAAAAATAAAAAAGTTTTGGCAAAATATTAAAGAGTGTTTGTCCAACATTAAAAAGATTTAAGAAAGTGATTAGCTTCCAACACTATGGGCATGTTTAAGAGTGATTTTAAAATCGTTAAAATCACTTTTGTCATTTTTAAATCACTTAAAAACACATTTCAATCACTCAAAATTAGTTTTGAAGGATTAAAAACATATTTCACGGTGATTTTAGTCATTTGAAAATCACTCCCAAACATACCCTAAAAGAAGTTTATGCTTTGAATTTCAAATGGTCCATTCGAAACACTTTAAGCTTGGATACACCAACTTTAATTAAATTTTCTATTATATTCTTTAGTTTGAGAATACGGTGGGAATAATATAAAAGTTTTGAAAGAGTGATGTGTAACAAATTTTTACATAGTTAATTTTTTTTTTTTTGGCGGATCGGGGTTTATCCCCAATTTTCGAGTTGTCTATATAAATTTTTGTGTTTTTATAGTTTTGTGGTTTTCTTTTAATTTTTTTAATTATTTTTCTGTTTATTTCTAGGATTGTAGTGGGAAATTTTCTCAATAAAAATAACCAAGGGAAAAGATTGGATGGTCACTAATTATGTTTTATTTTTTTCCATTTATGTCTCTAGTTCTTTTTTCAAGTTTCAATTTCATCTTTTGTGTACCTAAGTCATTACAACCACTAAATAGTTTTAAAAAAAATGATGATATATAAATTTACACACAATAAATTTTAGTTAGGTATCTAATCGCCATTTCGGTTCACTTGAGAAAAAAATATCTCTTAACAAACTCATTTTTATTTAAATTTTTTTAATAAAAACTATTTAAAATATATCTTGAAAGCTATTTTAAGTGGTTGTCAAACATTCAAAATAATAAGTTTTTATTTGTATTTCAAACATACCCTAAATTTAATGCGAAGTTAATTTTATGAAAATAATAAGTTTTTTTAATTTATGATGGAGTGGTATGTCAATTTCATCTAGTTAAAGTATAAAATATTTTATATTCAATCAATAATATGTATTTTGATGAAAAATTAGTATAAATAGAAAAAATATCAAACTATTTATAAATATAGAAAATTTTCACTACCTATTAGCGAAAGAAGTCTATAGCTCAAGCGATTTAATTCTATCACTGCCTATGGTAGACTATAAATTTTTTTATATTTATAAATATCTTGGCTCATTTTTTTATATTTAAAAATAGTACTATTGATAGTACATCATGATCCTAATAATAGCATTTTATAACATAATGACATGGTTGAAAAAATTAAAATCAATAATAATGATGATGAATGAGAGAAGATACAACAACATTTATGACAATCTGCAAAATGTGGGCTCGAACCTGTAGAATTTTAACAGCCCTAGTAAATGAAGCAACCATATTAAAATTACATCAACCTTTGGGTCATATAATCATAATCTAATTTCTCGTGACATTTTTAATTTCTATTAAAAATGGTACGTTTAAACTCCAACTTTGATGATACTCGACCAAAATTTGAATCTCCCAATTCTAAATATTGTCAAACTAAAAAAAAGAAAAAAGAAAACTTCCACTTTAATATTTGAATTATAACGTTAAAAAAACCATAATTTGTCGATTATGTTAAGGACAACGGACTTTCTACATATCTCCATAACAATATGATGTTTATCTTTGGACAGATCCTTTATATGATGACTTTACTTTTTAATATTTATATACGTTATCAGTCATATACATGTATTAATACTACCATGAATATAAAACTATTAAATTTGGTAACTTTTTTTTAGTTGTTTAAAATTAAGCCTATAAAAACGCATTCCACTTCTAAATTTCTTAATATATATGTCTGTATATTATACATTGTAAAGAAACATTCAATTATTCAATAAATAATATACATTGACAATATATATATTAGTAATATATGATGGAAAATCAATTCTAATGTACAACATTGTGATCTTATTCCCAATATTTTATAAGAAGGTTTTGTGTGCATATGTGACTATATATTAAATTTTGAAATTGAGAAACATATTCAACTTCGGAAAAAAAAAAAAAAAACTGAAACTTGATTGGACACTGAATATAATAATAAATCAAAATTGACCCCTGCATATTTGTCAAAAATATTAGTGAGCTAATATATATATCACTTTAAATAAATAAAAATATTAAAAATTCACATCCTAAAAATCCTACCGCAAGAAGGTAATTACTTACTACAACTTGTTATATATAATGGTTTAATTTCTAGTTTTCCATAATATATTTTAAAATATGAAATTTAGTTTTTGTATTTGGTGAAAAGTGAAGTAAATAAAGAATTAAAAAGGAAATAAAGGTAAGAAATAAATAAAAATGGGAATGAATTAATGAATTTAATTTAATGATGGGATGATAGGGGGACCACAAGTAAGGAGGTCCCATGCCCCTAGAATTATGGGGAAGGGGGCTTTGTTTGAATGAAAGGGTTTTTTTATGTGCAAAGGATGCCATGTCCCACTACCCCATTACTTGCCCCCATACTTGGCCCCACATCCCTCTCCTACAATTTTTCATATTTGCATTTTGGTACCCCCAATTTCCCAAAATGGTCCCACTAAAATTCCCACAAAAAAATTTAAAAGAAAAAAAAAAATCTTGGAAAATGGATGCTAGATCTATATACCCTACACCTACTCTGTCCTTAAGTGTGTATATCACATACAATCATCTAATATCACTTATTAGCGTTGCCTTTTCAACAATTTTTCTTTTTTCCATATTAATTTCACTTGTGGTAGTGTAACTTTCTTATTAAATTTTGATGAAATGAAAACTCTCATAAGTTTGAGCAGTATCCAAAGTTTTTGAAAGGACCTTTCCACCACATAAAATCTTTGTCATATCTTATAGGAATATACATTGAAACAAATTTAGAGAAATAAATGATGGTGTAAATTTGAAAATTTTTACTATAAACGAGTTAAAAAGATCAGTAATCTAAATTTGAATAGTGAATAAATAGAGTGGGAATTTATGAAATATATAAATAAATGATAAAATTATAAATTTAGTTCATAAATTTTGAGATACGTGTCTATTTGACTGATGAACTTTTAAAAGTGTCTAATAGATCTTTGATAAATTCAAAATTTTTAAAAATTATTGTTCAATAACTTTAAACTTTTAATTTCTCGTCAATTGTTTAGTAAATTATTGACTAAAAAATATTAAAAAATTCAAAGGAAAAATACCTTTTTAGTTCTAAGATTTTGAATCTAATTTTCATCATTTGGTCACTAGATTTTAAAATGGTACACTTTTGATCCTTAAGTTTTGAGTTTGATTTCAATTTAGTCCATATGTTTCAAAATATTACAATTTTATCTTTAAAAGTTGGATTTTGTTTCAATTTGGTCCCTAAATTTTAAGATTTATACTTTTAATTAATTAAATTTCTAAACCTTTTAAATTAAAATAAAATTTAAATCTCAAACGTAAAATTATAATATTTTAAAATTTATATATTAAATTAAAATCAAACTCGAAATTTAATAAAAGTGTCACAATTTTAAACGTTCGAACTAAATACACACCAAACATAAAAATCAAGGGCTAAAAATCTTTGTTAAAAGAAAAAAACAAATATTATTGGCTAAATAGACACCATTCTCAAAATTTAAAAATGAAAATTATAATTTAAGGTAAATAAATATAGTGGTTGGTTTTGGTTTAGAGGAGAGTGTCATTATTGGGAGAAAAAGAAATAATTGAGTGAGAATGAAAGCACGGAAAAGCTTGTTTGGGAGTTTCGATGCACAATGAGAATGCTGTTTGACGATAAAAAAAAAAAAAAAAAAAAAAAAAAAAAAAAAAAAAAAAAAAAAAGGAAACTTTTAAAAAAAACCCAAAATGGTGTATGATTAGCCTTCTTAGGCTTCTAATATCACCCTAACGCAACACGCTTCCTTTCGCCTTTACTAAACCCTTCACAAATTCCTCCTATTTTTCTTTCTAAATATGACACAGTAAGTATAATTAAGCTTTTTTTTTTTTAATAACTGTTTTGATCTTTTATTTTCAAAAAATTAAGTTTATAAATATTATTTCTACTTATAACATTTTTATTTTGTTATTCACATTCTACTAATGATTTTAAAAATTATGCTAAATTTTGAAACTTAAAGTTCCATTTAATAACGGTTTAGTTTTTTAAAATTATGCTTGTTTTTTTCACAATATCTATATCATAATTTTCATGTTTAAAGTAGCATTTGAATTCTTAACTAAATTTAAAATATATATATATATATATTTATATATAGTTTTCAAAATTTGGTTTGAATTTTGAAAACATTACTTTATAATAAAACAAATTAGAAATTAATAGGTAAAAATAGTAATTAAAATTATGTGCTTAATTTTTAAAAAATCAAATACTAAAAATTAAATAGTTATCAAATAGGACCATATGATTATGAAACAAGATCTAGATTACAATTCACCATAATTCCACATTAACCTAATGATGCTGCTGAAACTGGTTAAAGTTTTAGAGAACTACAAGTTTATTCAAGTTTACCAAATAATTTTAGTCACATATTTTCTTCCGGAAGGATCAATATTTTCATGCAAATTACAAATAAATAATTATAAAAGCTAAACTTTGTAATTTTTTTTAACTCTTTTTATCTTTATATATAAACAGGTAAGATTAACTCATTTTTTCAATCTGGTATTGTTGGGAAAAAAATCACAAAAAAATTAATAAAACTAGAGACACAAAAGAACTATAAACTAAACCACGTCCCACCAGAAATAAATTTACTATATGAAAAATTGTTACAATCACATAAATAATTTTCTCATCGATCTCAATTACAAGAGCACTATCTCAAAACGTTTATACTACTCAACCATTTAATTTCACTGTCAAACAAGAGAATACAAAAGTGAATTGAGTTAGAGTTAGCATACCCAAATTAAAAAGTGCATCTAACTAGGACACTTTGTAAACCAAACCTAAATAAGCTTCTTTTATAGCGCTTGAATCTCATCATTTCTTTGAATCTTTCGAGACAATTTCTCTTATAATATTTTTACCAAAATCCAATAGGTATACCATAATTTTTGTTATAAAAAAAATAAGTTCAATAAATCAATGACCTAGTAGACACGAAATTTAAATTTTAATGAGATATTAGATACAAAATCGATAATTTTAAAGACTTACAAAACTTTATGAAATTTAGGTATCCTACACAAATGAAAATTGAATGACCTATTAAATATTTTTTAAAGTATAAGAATCAAATAGATACAAAATAGAATATTGAATTAAACTTATAATAGTTGAGCTTATAAAAATAACTAAATCTAAAACTAATTAGATTCTACCCTAAAATAAATTATTATTAAAATTTGAGAGACCATAATTAACAAATAAAAAAACGAACATGTGTCAACCTGAGTCTAACTAGTTAAAAGACATATCTTGAATGTTCAAATGTTTCTAATAATTTTCTAAAAACATAGAAGAAGCTGAAAAAGAAAAAGAAGAAGAAAACATCAATAAATATTTTACAGGTCCCGGTAGAGGCGAGGACTGTGGAGTAAGGAAATAAAATCCAAAAATTGATTTCAAAAGGTAAGAACTTGATAAGTCAGAGAATGCAACGTGTCATCAAATGATTGCATAGAAAAGGGGCCCACAAAAGGCTTTATTAAGTTTTTAATTTTGATTAAGGCAACCAACTTTTAGTCTCATCACATCGCGTACGCTTAGGAAATTAAAAAAAAAAAAAAAGCGTAGGGTTAAAAATAATTTTATCGGAGGATAGCATCGTAAATTGTGCGTACTTTCGAGGTCATTTTCGTCAATTTGAAAAAGAGAATTAAACCCTCTCTAAATACTTATGCTGATGGCAATATATAAATATTTAATAATGCTGATGTGTATTAAAGATTTAAATGTGTTAAAATGAAAATTGTAGAGACGTGCCTGTAGTTGAACTGTTCAGAGAAACTCAAAGCGGTGTCGTTTAGCAATGGACATTAAAATGTGGGTTTTTCTTTAGACAAAACCCCCGATTCAAGTTTCAACGTCCTAAAATTCCTTTGAAGCCGACATAAATACCTTCCACTTCCAGCCGTAATATCCAACTGGGTTTCATTAAATCCACTCCACCATCCTCCTTAAAAAGACAAATCTACCCTCCCCACTTCCCCCTAAATTCCAAATCCAACACCATCTTCGTCATTACGCTAGAGTTTGTGTGAATCCAAAAATAAAACACACAGGGGCTGGCAATATCAAAAGTCTTCAACTAAAAAATAAAAATAAATAAAAAAAAAAAAAAAAAAAAGTAACTTTAAAAACGGTCCAGTCCTTACTGCAAGTTGGCAAAAAATTTAACATGGGTTTGCAGTGTATTGTCTCTGGTCCTCCATCAACTATAGTTATATTTAAATTCTTTTTTTAAAAAAATAAAAATAAAATAATTATATAATTCCCCGGGTCAACTCACCCCTGACCGAGTCATAATTGTCCCAAGACCTTCAATCAAAAAGGCCTAATAACTCGGAATTCTGACTCATTTAATTAAGAAAAAAAAAAAGAGAGAGAGAGAGAGAGAATTACTTGCTAGTTCCTACTACTCAGTGGTTGTATTGAGGTATATTTATTACACATGCAACAACTATCCTCAAAGTGGGTCCACCCAACTTAACCATAGATTATAACTAGGGTTAAAAATGAAGAAGTGGGTTAACGAAGGACAACCACAAAATACTCTGATTTTTATTATCAACAGCCTTTGGCTAATTCCCCTCCTTCCTTTTTCTGTGATTTCTCTTCCTCTCTTCCATTTTCCCTTTCTTCTTCTTCTTCTTCTTCAATTAGAAGTAGACCCAATTCTTTATTATTGTGTGTTGTTATGGGTAAGGATTTTAATTTTTACAGAAAGGTTAATGTTATGCTCAATTTTATTTGTAGTTGTGGTTGTTTAATTGTGGATGTTTAGAGAGGGGTTTTTTTCTTTTTTTTGTATGTGTGTGTTTGAGAGAGCCATGGATTTAGCCCCAGCTCCCATCACTACTAGTAGTAATAACACCAAATCTCCCGACGCTGACTCCGATACTCCGACAAAGATCCCGCCGTCTTCTTCCCTCAAATCCCTCCCCTTCACCAACGGTGTTCTCAAGCGCCACCACCACCTCCGTCAACCGTCCCTCATTGTTTCTTATAAAGAATGTCTCAAAAATCACGCCGCCAGTTTAGGAGCTCACGCCTTGGATGGATGTGGCGAATTTATGCCTTCCCCTTCTGCCACTCCCACTGATCCCACATCGCTTAAATGCGCCGCTTGCGGCTGTCATCGGAATTTCCACCGCCGTGACCCGGAAGATCCAATCTCCACTTTAGCCATTCATACGGCGCCCACTCATGTCATCGAGTATCAGCCTCACCACCGTCATCACCCTCCACCGCCGCCGCTTGCCGGGAACCGAAGCCCGAATTCGGCGTCTCCTCCGCCGATCTCGTCATCGTACTACCCATCTGCGCCGCATATGCTATTGGCGCTTTCGGCCGGGTTGTCGGGTCGTCCTCCGGAAAATAACACCCAGGGGAATAATTCGGTGCTGACGGTGAGTCCGAACACCCGGAAACGGTTTCGGACGAAATTCAGTAACGAGCAGAAGGAAAAAATGCTGGATTTCGCGGAACGAGGGGGATGGAAAATGCAAAAGAGAGATGAGGATTTGGTTCGAGATTTTTGCAATCAAGTTGGAGTTGAAAGAGGGGTTCTCAAAGTATGGATGCATAACAACAAGAACACCATGGGAAAAAAGCCCGACTCCAATGGCACCACCGTTGCCGACGCCGCCACCGCCGCCGTCAACAACAACGAAGATGAACCAGATGGCGCTTTACATATGCATGTTGGCTCAAATGGGTCATCTTCTTCTTCTTGATCTACTACTCCCAAGTAATTAATTAATAAAACTGCATCATCCCCTGATACGGAAATCCAAGCTAGGTAGCTCTAGTTTTTTTTTTCCTTTTAGTTTAGTGTTGAATTGAATGAATTAAGAGATGACCACTGAGAAGACCACAATCCTCTTTGGAGGTTTATAACATGAAATTATTAATTAAGAACAGAGAGAGGAGAAAGAAAGCATTAATCATTAATCGTTATTAATTACTTTATTTACTTCCTTAATTTCCTTCCCCATCTCTATTAATTACTCTATAATTTTGGTTAAATGGATAAGATTACGCGGTTTTATGTTATTCTTTGGAGATTTGGAATAAATAAATCTAATCTAATCTACTTTGTTTGTTTTCTTTCACTTTGGACTGTGAAATTCATGAATCTAACGTCTCATCACAAACACCAGAAGATTTTCCCCTTATCTTCTGTCTCGGAGAAAGCAACAGAAAGTAGAATATATTAGATTTTCTGCACATTTTCAAATTCTGTATTAAATTAATGGCTAATTATAATTTAAATTAATTAAAGGAGGGTTTGTATTGTATTGTGTGTGTATATATATTTTTAATTTTCTTTTTTACTATTTTCAATCATTGGTCGTACTTTATATTATTGTTTTTTGTTTAAAGAAGCAAAGTGCAAAGGGGCAGTGATCTCCCTGCTGCCCCTTTTCCTAGTACATTATCTAATATTTAAAGTAAGTGATTAGATTAATGTTTTTAGATTTAATCATCATAATCGAATAACCCTTTTTGCATGTGTAATTCTAAATTTTGCCCCTCTTTTCTTTCTTTTTTTAATCCCACTTTCCTTTAATGGGAAGCATTCCTCTTTCGTATCATTAATATTTAATTATACAAATTTTAAAGCAATGCTGCCAAATTTTGGGTTGACGTTTCAACCATTTTCCCATTTTATTTAGGGTTTTATTATATGACTTATTTTTAGGTAATTAAGTAGCTATCTTTTAACCTCGGCTATCTTGCTTCTCTTGAACAACTTTTTGTTTCCTTTTGGTATAAATTCATTAACTTATTTAAATTTCATCATTTAGGTGTTGAATTTTTTTCAATTTAATTTCTTATCGTCATCATAAGTTGAGAGAGTTCATTATATATTTAGTCTTCTTTTCATTTTATTACTTGAAAGAATTATTCAAAATATGACTTACACCGTGTAATTATCACTTTTATAATTATTAAATTGATGAGGAAAAATATGAAGAAAAAAAAGTGTCACAATGACGACTAGTTCAAAATACTTTTCCCTATAAAACTTGGTAACTTTTTCCTTTTCTTAATCTCTTTATAGCACCATTTTTTTTCTTTCAAAAATTTCATAATTTGAAACAAAAGCTTGACAAGAGAATTGAAAGGGTTGGCTGAATTAATGATAAATTGAATAAATCTTTAAAAAAAATTGAATATCTTTTTAGAGTAAAAAGATATTGGGACCGGCATGACTCATTTGTCACAAAGGGCTTTATCAATGGTATACCTATGTACTTTTATGAGTTATATGTGAAAGCCTTTAGCTATCTATCAATTATCAAACTATATGGATACTACAATATTTTCTTCTAGTCCAAATTTTGACTTAAGAAATTCAAAGCAATACAGTGTGTAATTACTTTATGATATAATTATAAATACTTGGTTGTTATATATTAGAGTGAGAATTAGGTGGTGATTAAGGTACTGCTAACCCCGTCTTAGATTGAGACCTAATTTTTAATTAAGGCGAAGTCTAAGAAACATAGGGACATAACTAAAGTTTCATTCTACTAATTTATTCCCTTTTTCCAGCGGTTGAAATTAAGTTGTTGTTAGCAATAATAAAAAGTTTTGCTTAATTAGGTAAACATAATCTGTGCAATTTTGTTTAGCTGTCTTTTCTGTCCCATAACATTGCACTATATAAAAAATGGACACTTAATCTATGATTTAAAAGTTGAACCTTTGAACTTATTAGATGCCAACTATAAAATAATTCAAGTTGTCAATTTCAACTATTATATTGAAAAAAATAGCTCAACTCCTTAATAATTAGGATAGAAAGAAAAAAAAAAAAATCTGTATTTCTAATACTATTATATGTATATAATATAAAATCTTATCCAAAAATTGAAATAAGAAATAATTTTGAAAAGTGTTCTTTGCAGATCGAATTTCAAATGTTTTGGCCTTCATCTGGTTATAGTTTTATTTTTGATGTTCATGTATAGTAAAAATTACTAACTAATAATTCTTATTTTTAACGAACTTTACTCTTTATCAAGATTAACATGTCCTTTTTAAAGTATTATACTTGTAATTGTTTTTTAATAAATGAAGTACCCAAATAAAATTCAATAACCAAGAAAAAAAAGGGAATTAAAGACAGAATGATTAATTAAATAGACCTTAAAAATAAAAGGGAAAAAAAATAAAAGTCCCTTAGGTAGAGAAAAATGGTGGAGAGGAACAAGCCATGTAAGACTTTGGAGTTATGAATGATGTGAAGTTTATCAATTTGATTGATTTGGAGAATTAGTGAAAACCAATAATGAATGTCACTATTTGGCCATTTCAATAAGCATTAGTCTATTTTCATTGGATTCTAATGGGAGAGAGCTTATCATCAAGCTAAGTAGCATTAAAGGACATTACTTTTGTCTTCATTATTGGAGCTAGCTACTTTGCTAATTATTTTCTCTAACCTAATATCTATAATTTCAAAATAATAACAATAATTATAAGAAGAAGAAGAATCCCCTTCAAGAAAGCTCCAACAACTAGGGAAATACCAAGTCCTCTATTTGAGTTTGGATCTCACTCCATTGTCCTATAATATATATTCTAATTATTAAAATTAGGGTTACTAATTATTTATGTTATTGTTTGTGTTGGCAAATAATTTTTTTTTTTTTTTAATCTTGTTGTAAATTTTGTCGCTGACTTTGAGCGTATTTCGTGGGTGGATATGTTTCCTTTTGAGTTTTTATTTTTCTTTCCTTATGTGGTTCATATTTAGAGGGCTCTTTGGTGGTTAGGGATGTTATTGATAGGCGGCGGTTCACAGATTTAGGGGCATCCAAGGACGCAATCAACAAGAAGAAAAAAGTTGTATCTGCAATCATGAATAGTTGAAGAAACCAGTGTAACAGTAAGATACCAGTGTATTCTGAACTACTCAAGTTAACTGAATAGAAGTTATTGTGAGTCACTAGTTGAGGGTGATCTCAACTAGGTAGGTGAAGAGAAGGTGAAGTCGTTGCAAGATGCATCAGTTTCAAAGGGAGCCTAAGATTGCAAACTCATCAACAATATTATCAAAGTTAGGGAGAGTCTAACTTGCTCGCTAGAATATAGTTCTATGAAAATTGAATTATGAAATCTTAGTTGAAGTCTACTTGGTAAAACTGGGATTTATTCTAGTGGATTTCTTTTCACTTAGGCACTAAGCCTCCCAGACGTAGGTGGTAATTCACCGAATTGGATTAACATATCTGTGTGTTATCCTCTTATTATTGGTTTGTATCAGTGTCTTTGTGAGTGACATCTAGTCTGTCTTAAACACGAGTGAATTCAATATTTAAATTTCTTATGCATAATAATTGAACAAAACCCAATCTACATAGGGCACCATTTTCTAAATTGATAAATTTAACGAAACTAAAATTTAGAGTTAATTCTTGTATATAATAATTGAAACAACACTCTATTCATAGATGACAAATTTCATGGGGAAAAAATGTTTATTGAATTATAGGATTCAATAATTATTTAAATATATCATGAATAAAATGTTAAATTATTAATATTGAATATTAATTGTTCGTATAATTCAAAAGGTGGATATTTAATGAATAATTAATTTTGCAATTTGATGAAAAAAACAATATACTGAATGTCACATTTTATTAGTTTAATATACAAATGAATAATTTATTGAAATAGGATTGAATTATTATTGAAACATTATTGAAAATGATTCAAAAAAAAAAATTTATGAAGGGTAGATTTATGTAAAATTATGCTATTTGTTATAATTTCTCATGTACCGTACAAGCAAACAACAAACACAAACCACACACAGCGATCTCATTTCAATAATTTGGTTGTTGCATATATATTTAATTTTATATCCTAAAAATGTAATTGTAACTCCCTACGACAAAAAAAAAAAAAAAGAAAAAAAAAGTTTATTTTAATTTCTTTTCTTAGTCAAAGTTGAATTAAAAAAAAGTTGGGTGTGTTGAAATAATTGGGAATTAATGTTTTACCTACCTACTACTCACCCTTTTATAATTTTTGGGTAATGGGATAAAAGTTAAATTTGAAAGAGGGTTTTTTTTTTTTTTTTTTTTTTGAAAATTTGAAAGTTTTAGAATTTGAAAAAGAAAAAAGAAAAAAAAATTGAAGAAGAGATTGAAGTGAAAGGGTGTGGAAGGAAAAGGCAAGATATGTGTAAGAAAGCAATAGTGAGGCATTAATGCAATGAAGGACCACAAAATAATTTGCAGCATAAAATTAGGGCATTTTGTAAATGCTGTGTGGTCCTAACATTACATGCCTATATTTCTCTGTCTTTAAGGGCATTTTCAGGCATCTGCATTATTTACCACTCCCTTTACACCTTTATCCTTCATAATAATATCATAATATTATTAATTTCTCACCTTTCAATTTCAATTTCAACTTTACTTCGAGCCAAATTAACCAACACATTCCAACTTATAACTCATAAATAAATATCAAACACTCATGTTTCAACTATATATATTGTGCTTTATCAACAATTATTTTAACCTTTTTTTTTTATTTTTAATATGCCATCATGAATTATTGATGTTTCTATGAATCGGGTATTGATTCTTTTTTAAGATTTTGCAATGATAGAATAATGTGTATATAGTCTTACAAATCTGGCAAATCAACCCATTATAATTAAATTTGGTCATTGTTAGTGATATAATATTAAATTTATCTTCATCTATCAGTTTAAATTTTTGGGTCAATCGGTGATTTAACATAGTATTTGGACATCCTTAATATGTATTTTAGCGATTCTTGTAAGGCCAAACACTAAGCCATATTTTTACCTACAACAAATACTAATAAAATAATTCAATACAAATAAGAATTCTATCAACAATGATAGAGTTCTATCACTCATAAACTTCTAAATCGGATGGGTTAATGGGCAAATTTTTAGACTTTTTTACATGGATTGGATTTAGATTTTGTTACATTTGTAAATAATTTTAGGTTTTGCTATGGGTTGATTTGGCTATATATGCAACCGATCTATATTAAATGTATTTATTATCATATTTTTTAAATATTTTTTTATATTGTTTGATGGTTATTAGTTGTGGATGATTGACAGGGTCAAACATTTCTTTGGGATGAACAAATTGGGCCTGAGGTTCTCATGTCAGTTACTAGTGGGCATTTTTACAGAGAGAAATGGCCCAAAACATTAGATTATAGCATACTAAGGAGATGGCCCAATAGGCCCAATCCCATAGCCTACCCACGCCCAAACTCATTTCACTCATCAATTTGCTGGACCTCCTAGATCCATGAATTTAAAGGTTGAAGGTTAAATGTTAACAAAAATATAAAAATTTGCATCACTAGTATATGTATATAACTAATACTATATTAGGAAGCTTAAAATCTTTCTTCCAACCTCCAAATAAGTTTATGAATTAAGCTAATTTTTATGACTTAAATAAAGATGTCTGCCCTTGTGTAGTTTTTTTTTTTTTTTTTTTTTTTTTTATATCCAAAAAAATACCTTATTTGGTGGAATTGAGAATGGAGGACAATGTGAAGTGACAAGAAAGTGGAGAAAAATTGTAATTAAAACAAGACCTAGAAGGAAGATCTTATTAGAAATCAACACTTCTAACATATGAAAATATTAAAGTTAGTTCGGCCCTTTTTATTCCTTTTTAATTTGTACTACATCTCATTGCCATCTCAAAAAATTTTATACTATACCCTTCTTCTTAAGTTATATATATATATATATATATATAATATATATATATTATATATATATATATATATATATTATATATATTTCTTCAACGCTTTTAATAATTAAGACAGTTCAAATTCTTGATTTATTAGTTAAATCATTTTATTTTAAGGAACTCCGATTTAATTGATTTGAAAATAATATCACATTATAAAAGAAAAGGAGAAAAACCAAAATGTTTAATGTTGGAATAGTGGTGTCACATGTCATCTAGGGATAATGAAGATGCCTAAGAATAGATGGAAATATATTTATTTTTGGGGTATTTTATAGTGGTTTCACATCTTTGTAATGTGTGTGTCAGCAATTAATAAGCTTTAAGAAACATAAGGGGTCATCACATGATAAATGGTTTGGTCTGTGGGGTTTGCCTACTTTCTCATGTTCCAATAATGCATATAATCTAATTCTTATTTATTAATTATCTCATTCATAATTCTCAATTTTATGCTCCAACCCAACCCCATTTAAATTATGTTTTGAGAATTAGGTTATAAAAATTTAATTAAGTTTACATCAATTACATTATAATTTTAAAAATAATTGGTTTCTTAAAACAATTTTTTATAAGCTAAAATTTGATATTGATATAGTACTTGAAAAGTAATCAATTCTTCTAGAAAATTTCAGTATGTGTGTTGACCCTTTAAAGAAAAAATCAAAATTATACAATTTTTTTTTCTTGAAAGAGAAATTTGTTGGATTCTTTTTGATTGAGTTAGGAGAGATTCCAAATACTTGTTCATTTATAGGATATAACACCATTTTCAGTTCTTTTTGGGTTGGAGTTAAATGGAATATTATTCTTAATTCATAAGAAAGAACTAATGAGAACTTTCCTTTTCCTCCCCAATCACTTTGAAACACAATATCATTTTTCTTATTGAAAGTTGTTCAACTTGCTTTTTGAACATTGAAATAAAGACTTGAAAATTAGCTGTTCAACTTAAATGTAAGAAGGTAAATTCAAGTGTATTCAAGGCAATTACAAAGTTTGTATAGTAAATTATTTATTCCTAAAGTAATTGGGAACACAACATTTTAATTAATGAGGTAGTCAAATACAATCAAATGCATTGGTTTAGTATAAAAGTAAAAAAGGAAGATAAAGGGAAAAGTTTATATAACTTTAATTTTACAACCGACCTCTACATATTTTCACAATGGTATGATATTGTCCACTTTTGACATAAACCCTCCTGACTTTACTTTTGGTACTACCCAAAATAATGTCTCATCCCAATGGAGATTATTGTCTACATTTATATACCCATGATCATTCTTTTCCCTAACCAATGTGGAGATTTGTTGACACTCCTAACAATCTTCCCTTCAAACAAATTTGTTTTACTCCCAACCATCAGAGCTTGCTCTGAATCCCAAGGCACCTCCTGTTCATCTTGTGTCACTTGCTCACCCGAACACGAGTACGGATCACAGTTGCTCTTATCACTTAGATAGAACACGAACAAGGCTCAATAAATTTCTTTGTTCATCATCTGAAGATTTTACTCGTACAATTGGACTTAGACCAAAGCTCTGATACCAATTGATAGTTTGGCCATTTTGTAGCACAAGTATTATATATATATATATAAATAAGAACACAAAGCTACAAATTAAGATTACTAATCAAAATCAAATCACAAGGTTATCATTATTATTAATTATGAGAGACAAATTTTCAACACTCTATGCTTCATTATGATTAACTAACTCTGCAAAGCTAATATTTTGATTGAATATAATTATTAAATTTAACAACGCATGAGTAATTATAATGAGTAGTACTTTAAAGGCTAACAATTAAGTGTATAGTATATTTTTAAAATTTTTTGCAAATATACTAAAATCTTTTATCGCTGATAGATTCCTATCAGAGATATACTCTATCATTGATAGACTCCGAGAGTGTTGAATCTAAATTTTGCTATATTTGTAAATTCTTTTATATTGTGTTATATTTGTTGCTATTTTAAACTTGATTACTATATTTGCAATTATCCCTAAATTATATTTAAACCGGGTAAACTATGTTTAAGGTAATACTCATAATTATATTTCAATAAGATAATAATATGCATGGACTCATATCTACACAAATTAAATTATGTGTCAATTTGGTATAATCGTAGTTGTTTTTATTTAGGAAGATATAATAATTAAGAACCAAAAATTTTATTTGACCTATTACATTATTGACCTACCAATAATGAGAAGGGTACTCCGATGCATTGATTTTCATGTGAATTGGTAATCATATAGGTAGGCCTTTTCGAAAATACATAAACAAATAAAAGCAACATAGATATGGATGCGACTATATAAACTTTGTAATATATATTTTACAAAGGATTTCAAAGTTCTAACCAATTTAGAAATTTGATACTTTGCTTTTTTCAGATTGAATAACATAAAGCACCAAAAAATCTCCTATTAGAAGATGCAAAAGTTGCTGACACCGGATAAGTGTTATAAATTGTATTAGAGGGGAACTTCTCCTAGTAAGATGTAGTTCAAGGATGAATCAAGGCAGAAGCTGGCGAGCATGTAACGAGACACATGAATGAACTAAGATACTATATATACCAACAAAGTGCACATTTCTTTTCAGTGACTTATTCATACGAATTTCAAAGTTAAAGCTAACTTGGAAAAATTCTATTTTGGGTAATCTCTTGGAAATATTCCTAAGAAGCATATGAGTGAGAACAAAGCATGTTGGATATTCTTCACTTCCTAGAAGCAGCTTAATTAAGACGAGTAAGTTGGATGACGTTATTAGGTTGCAAGAGATGCAGTGAAATGTTGAGGGCATGTGAGATATCAATATATTTAGATATGAATTAACAATCATTATGAACTTACATGCCTATAATTTTGTTGTATATTTTCTAGAAAGTTGTTGTTGGATGAAAAACGTACTATATACTACAACTACATATAATTTTTGTTTGTACAACATTATTATGAAACTTGAAGAAGCCATTTATGTTTCCTCAAATTTCTGGTATTTCGAATAATTAAGCTAGCAACCAAATTTGTCGGACTAGAAAGGATTCTAGAGGACAATAATTGAATTTGACAAACCATATGGAACAAATTAGATAAATTTTAAGGACAAAAATGAGAATTTAGCCTATATTCAGGATGAAGGAAAGCAATATATCATAAGCAAATATTTTTTATATTCATTTTTAAAAATTCTCCTTTTAAGGATATAATTTTATCAATATTACTTGTTAGGCTTAAGTTATTTGAATGAAATGGTGTGATTCAATATTTTTATCAAATTAACCGACCTTAATGTTTGGTCTCATACCAACCTGATAAATCTTAACTACTTTAGATATATACTTCTAATCAAGAAATCACAAGTTCAAATCATTTTCTCATAATATTAAACTAAAAGAAGGAAGAAAAATTTGTTAAAGCTTCATATAAGAAATTTCTGTCTTATATATATAAGGCCTAACATTATGATCCTCTTCATCTTGATACCATTTTTTTTTTTTTTTTTTTTGTTAATTGAAGTACAAGTTTAAAATGGAGTATGCTAGTTTTCTAAATCCAAAATTCAATATACATGTCATGAAATTTATGATTACACATGCGTTACATTTATAATTACCTAGTAGATTGGTACTTCCGATCATACAAAACTCATTTAAACTTTATCCAATATAGTATTACATAAAAGATTGAATTTATTATAATTCAATAAAGTATTACATTTTTTCGGGTGCGATCATACCAACACTAATGTACCAAATTCTATCAAAACTCTGCAGTTAAACGTGTTTGGACAAGAGTAGTACTAAGTTGAATTTCTTTTCAAACTCAGAAAAGATGAGAGTATTAACCGTAATCCCAACTTAAATTATGAATTGAGTAACAATGCATAGGAGAAAATTGGATGAGCATATATTATATTTTAGGCAGTAAGAGCCCCCACAAAAACCAGGTCTCTTTTTACACTCATTTAGGGGCCACAATACAAATTAGGCTCAAAAGCCAACTTATTACATAGCTGTTCAATTCTATATTAAACCAATCAAGCAGCTACGTGGAAACAAAAAAATTTCTTAACATCTTTAAATTTTGCCTTATTTACATCTGAATTATTGCTTTTCTTTTTTATTTTTGCCTTATGGTGAGTTGTAAATCACCCCATTTCCAACTAGTAGGTCACACCACCCCCATCATATTCCAGGGTTTTCCTCTTTAACCCATCACATAATTACTACATTTAATTTTTATAATTCCTTGTTAATTATTAAAATTTTATAAAAAGAAAGAACAAAAAGAGATATATATATCCAAATATGAGAAGACTTGAAAGAAAAAACATGTCTCCTCACTATCAAGAGCAGCTGTTCTTGACCAAATCAAGTATCCCTTTTTTTTCCCCATTACACTAATGGTTATGATTAATAAAGAAAAGAATAGTTTTATCTCATTTAATAATCTATATGATATATATAATTAACAAATGAGAAAATGACATGTCATAAAAGCTATTTTTCCCATTGAACTTTTTCACTCTATTTAAACAAATGCTTTGGGAGTTAGGGCTTCAGCCTAAAATCATTTCAATTTTTGATCTCTCTTAACTCCTACACTAAATTAATATTCCATCTTTCTTCAAACAATCCATTACCAAAATTTGAAGATTTTCTTTCTGTGTAAAAAAAAACAAAAATTAACTTTTGTTTTCCTTGGATTCAAAGAAAATGAGGAAGCGTCAAGTTGTGCTTAGAAGATCAGAAGAACCCTCAAGGGAGACTGTGGCTTCCTCTTTCACAGTAAGGAGTGTAAGATATGGGGAGTGCCAAAAGAACCACGCCGCCGGGGTCGGAGGGTACGCTGTTGACGGGTGTCGAGAATTCATGGCGAGTGGCGACGAAGGGACGACCGCTGCAATGACTTGCGCCGCCTGCGGTTGCCACCAGAATTTTCATAGAAGGCAAGTTGGAACTGAGGTAGTTTGTGATTGCTCTTCATCACCCTCAAATGGAACTTAAAGACTACACACACAATAATACTACAACTTCAGTGTGTATGGTGAGAAACTTTTTCTTTTGGGGGGGGTGGGGGGGTGCTGAATAAACAAAATTTCTCTACATGGGATTGAGAGTTGAGATTCAGATTTGTTGTTGTGTTGCTTGAATTACTATTATTTTTAAAAAGAAAAATTCTTGTGTTGGGATGAACTTGACTCGAACTGAAATTATGTGTGTTGTGCAATTGGATCCTTAATGAAAAGGGCAAAAATTGAAATGAATGAGAGAGTGACAAGTTTTTTTTTTTTTTTTTTTTTAATTCCTTTAATTTCAGGTTCATTTGAGGATTAAAAAGTTAGGTAAATTTTTTCCATTATATCTCTTTTGAATTATGTATATATATTTGATTTTGAGTGTATCAATTATCTTTTGGAGATTGGAAGTAATAAACCAAACATCTTTATTGCACTTATAATCTCTGGCAAAATTCAATTCAACTAATTATTGACACTATAATGCTATGACATTCACAATGCAAAAATTGTACAAATCTGATCAAAATTTACAAAACCCTTAAATGAAAAAGGGTCAGCAATTTCTTGTCTTTTTTTTCTTTTTTGAGAGATTTTTAATAACTCTAAATATAAATCTTAAATCGCGAGTGACCACCCTAGGAGGAAAGTAATCATTCAAAATAATTCATGTAAAAAAAAAAAAGAAAGAAAGAAATCTAGAAAGGTAATTTGAATTATTGTAACCCTCATGTAAAAAACTAGATTACTTAAAAAAGATAATATGTAAGAATTGGAAAGAAAGGGTTGTGGTTATTTTAATTTGGATTTGTAGCCCTAGAAGTGTCTTCTATTTGCACATAATACAGAGGGTTTTATATAAGGAAATTACCCTTTTTCATACAGCTAGATTATATCCCTCTGTTTATGGAAAACATTTGTTTGGTAATATTACTTAGTATTCAATTTGGAAGGCCCACACATCCAATCATGTTGGTTGTTATAGTGGAAAGTTTCTTTAACAATGTACTTAAAAGTTGATTAAAGCTTAAACTAACGCACAACCCACTATTTGAAGGGAAGTAGTTGCCATCTTTTCTGGTTGGTTGATGCTATTGATTAGCTAAAGACCACATTTGAGACATTAAAGGGAGAATGCTAGAAAGAAACATTGTAGCTAGATTTTATGCATTAAGAAATTTTTTTTTTGCTAAATGCGTTAATGTGATTATTGAAAAATGTACAACAAAGAATTGATCAATTATTGAAAATGGTTGAATCAAATTAGCAATACAAATTTGGTATGTTCATAATTACGCTAATACACTCGCTCAAGTTTTTTAGTTTAGTTGTGATTTAAATAAAATAACTTAATGATTTGTGAGGATCGAGATTCATGCGCATGCAAAATGAATAAAAAGTGAAGATAGGAGAGCATATGGTTAGCCAATTTCCCCATGTGAAGTGTTTGCAAGTGAAAGTGATTCAAAGTTAGGCTTTAGGTTTTGGAGGGTACCTATGAGGAACAAACCTTCAGGTATACTTTGTATTTCAGTGAAGTTGAGAGGGTATATGTCAATTCCAAAGGCAAATATCTCACTACCCTTTACAAGATATTTGATATATGAAGAATACTTGCATGAAAGTAGCCTTAGCTAGTTAGGTTTCCTACATCCAAATAGTTTCAATCACTTAGATTTTAAACTACAACCCCTTATTCTTTGGTTCACCACTTTGTTTTGCTTTTAATTTGCTCAAACTTTGCATTATTGCTCCAAAATATGCCTAATATATCAATAGCTTCAAGTGGCAATAGATTTTCGAAGATAACCGATAATAACATGTATGAAGATTACTTAAGTGATAAGCATAGATTTTGATCTTTAGTGAATGACTTTTCTTTAATATGTAAATATCTAGCCATCGATATTTGAATGAGATAGTCTATGAGATAAATTTGGAGTAATTGAATAATCCATTTTAACTATGAAAATTATAGATTTTGCAAACATGGCATTAGAAAAAAACACACTCTGTAATGACAATCAAATGTTGGTGTTATTGTGTTATTTATTGGTAACTAGTCCATTTCTTCATGTGCAAAGAATAACATGTTATATCATGCCACATTCATAATTAACAAAAGGGTCAAATCTAGAAACTCACTTAATACTGACATTTCTATATGGCAATATAATTTTGCTAGTTTGAAGAGACACCTATGATCAAGATTGAAATAACTTATATATATCTAATGGTTATAAAAAAAAATAGATAAAGATAAACTTAAAATTATTAAGTTATAATCTATCGACTTAAGTTTTAGTTTAAAATGTAAAGATTTAATGTGTTAATAAAGTACCAGGAATTGTAATTCCGAACTATTACATCAGTTTTTGTCCAAAACCAAAAGTGTATAAGTTGTTACTTTAGAATAGTTTTATCTATTTCTAGACTCTATAGGTCGTACTCTCAACTATGAAGATCATCACACAATCATTTCTTTTTCTAGATAATTTATTAATTTTTCCACCATTCTTTTTATGGATATATAGAACCAACACGTATAATTAATCTTTTTCTAGATATATATTGATGGATTGTTATTATATTTATTCTATTTGAATTTTTGTAGTTTAATTTCTTTTAGGTTTTTATGATATTAATTCATATTTTTATTTATATATATATATATATATATATATACACACGCTAATAAAGATGACTCGTTTAAAAGGTCAAGTTCATAGATTAAAAATAATAAGAAAATAAAATGAAATAGTGACTCAATAACTCAAAGTTAGCTTTTCAGCTCATATTATTTAATAATATAATGGATAATCTATTTATGAATTGAGATGTTAATTTTTTAAAAAGTTGATTAGATGAATGAATTGACATAAGGAAGAATAGATTACTCGATCGGGCCAATAGAGTTTAGTTTGTGTGTGCCGCAGCCTAATGCAATAGTTCGTTTCAGTTGTAAAAGAATGACAATGGTTGGCCAAAAACAGGTTAAAACATAATAATAATAATAATAATAATAATAATAATAATAATAATAATAATAATAATAATAATAGATGGTTTCTTTTAGAAAAATTAAAATTGTTTTATTTTTCCAGCTATTTTATCGGTGGAGGAAAAAATAGAGATATTTTACTTCTCTTTATTTCTTTTCCTCCGGAATGATTTTTAAAAGCTTAAGAAATATTTATAATTAGGTAAAAAAAACAATAGATTTTTAAAATATTTAAAAAATCAGTTAAAAGAGACCTAAGACTTATATTATACTACTTAGGCCTTTAATATATCATTGGGATTTCTTTTAAAATATTCCCTCCCTTCTTTTGTGTGCCCATCACAAGAAAGAAATGAATAAGCAAAATTATATTCTTTTATAAAAGTTTCAACTTTCAAGAAGGTACTCAAACCCTAATGTGAATCTATTTGACAAATATAGCAAAGCAACAAAGACATTTTTGTTCTACTTTCCTCTTGAAAATATGTCTATCCTATTTTGGTTACTAAAATTTTATTTTAAAACCTAAAATGCCTACTATAAAATAAAATTATTCAATTAAATACTTTTAAGCATAGTTGAATTGTATAAGACATACATTACTTAATATGGGAGACGTCGTACAATCCTCACTCACTCACAATATTTATTCATTAAACTTAAAAGAATAGATTAAACTAGATCAAAGTCCTACAAAAATCTCTTCATGTTAGTGAATTTATGAGGTTGCATATCTAGAGAGAAAGCAAAATGGGTTGTAAATAACTCAAAGCTAGCAACGGAAAATTCTTTGTTAATATCATTCAGGTATACAGAAAAATATTATATATATTGTGGATTTCTCCATTTCCTCTTACTTTTTAATGTGGAGAATAATTAAACACTGACAATGATAAAGTCTTTGTAATGGACAATTAGATCCTAGTTTTGAGAGACCTTCTTAACCATATGATGCCATAACTTTATATAATGGTATGTCATTGTTCACTTTGGACATAAGCTCTCAAAACTTTCAATTTTGGTTTTATTAAAAAAGTCTTCGTAACAATTAATATAATTGCTATTTTTACCACAAATTCAATAATTTTGGTGTAATTGATTAAGATGTATCTTTGATCATACAAAATTATATTATTTTACGTCCAGCATTATATTATGGTGGTGGTTTATCTTTTGAATAATTACCTAACTTCTAAGACGAGTCCACATTAATTAACCTAAAGTTAGAATTGATGATGACATTTAATTGTGATCTGATATCTCCCAATTTCATAACCACAAAATCTTTTAATTCAAAACAAGTGAGTAATCATGGTATGAAGAGAGGTGGGATTTAATTGAAGATGCCAACTTCAAATCAGGAAATTGGGTGTTGATTGATATGGGCATAAGAAAATTAAATTGGTAAATTTTGGTGCAATTTAAATTTTGAATAAAATGCATTAGAAATTTGCTCTTCTTTTTAAAGCCCACTGCAAATTGCAAAGATTCCCCTCTTTTACCATAGAATATATATTTATATATATATAATACACGTAGGGCCGTCTCAAAATTTCCTAGAATTAGGCCATTGCTATATGTTGCTCCTTCATCATTGTCTCTCTATTCATTGCAAAAAGCCTAAACACAACCATTTTACACCTTCATACTTACTGCAAATATCAATTTTTCCTAAATTTAATTTACTACTTTTTTCCTTGGTTTATATATCACTTATACTGCGAATATCATCTATCGCTAATTAAATTAATTCTCTCCATTATATTTTAAATCGTCTAATTTAGACAACTTTAATAATCATTCGGGTTTTTTTTAAAAAAAAAATTAAGCTAATAAATTTGATTTCTTTCATTTTGTCAGCTACTTTTAGGAGAGTTTTTACCAACCAAATCAAGTTTTATAAATATATTTTGATTTGAATGATGAGTTCATAAATTGATTGGAATGATTAAATTAGACATTTTAAAATATCGATGTCGATAGAAATGTGTGAGGTTTTAATTTTATGAAAATAACGATGAAAATATCAATAAAATATCAATGCCAATAGATATTTATGGAAAAACAATAAAAAAAAATTAATTAGTAATAAAATACCATTTATTTCTTATATTTTAAAGTTTGTTCAATTTTAATCCCTATACTTTTAATTGTCCCATTTTAGTCCTTCTACTAATAAATCTTAAATTTAGTCCCCTATATGCTAGTTTATTGTTATTTTTAAATAATTTTTTTTTTATCTATTAACATTTTACTATAGATTTTGAAAATATAACTATATATTATATTTCTTTGCATGAAGTGTTATTATTATTTAACCTATTGGACTAAAATTAACAAACTTCAAAGTATATGAACCAAAATAGTAGTTTAATTTTGTTTTAAAAAGTTAAAATATTTATTATTTATATTATATTCACATTATTGACATTTTATTGTTTGTTTCTTACGTGTTTCATGGATTTCTTTAACAATATAATTAAAATGTCAATTCACCTCTTTGTGTTAATGTCAAATTTATAAAAATATGAAAATATCGACATGTCGATAAAAAATTAATATCATCTATATAACTCTGGATGATTTTGGCATATTTTTAAAATATTTTATCAGCATATCTATGGTATATTAATTAAAAACTATTTTTTGTTTACTAGTAAAATAATTACATCATTTTAAACTTAACCACATAAAATAACATTACATAATTAATCATTTTGTCCCAATCAACTTTCCATTATAGTTTAATAACGACAATTATGATTCCATGGACAATTTCAAACTATTTTTAATTGAATGTTAAAATGTTGCTTTCTGACACCTTGTACCAAAATTACAAATGTAACAAACATATACAAACAGATTAGATTATTTCATATATGATAATATAATGTTAGTTTGTTTTACATATTGTTACATTACAAAAATGAGTAGAATTTGAACTTACTACAAAAAAGAGTACTAATATAATACATACCTAAGTACCTTAATTAATATTCTTGAGTGAGTAGAATAATATTAATGTGTAGTTTGACCATGTTTAAAGAAATTTTTTTCATAATTTAATCCTGCAATTTTACAAAAACGCCAATGCTGAAACTCTTAGTGATCTTTTTATTTTATCTCTCTTCACAACATTTAGCACCACATCCTACAATTAATTTCTTTACCGCTACCATATAACTTCTATGCATGACTCGAGCAAATTAAACACACGTATATATATATTCTTTTAACAATAATTGTAAAATTTTTTAGTATTACCATATGTATGAGAGGATATTAATTATCATTGTGGTTGTTTTCAACTAGACTTTCAAGCAAACCATACAACGAAAAGCATTATTGTCAACGATGTAGGGTACATAGTTCATTTCAAACTTTGACAAATATATATTATTTCACTTAATTGTGTGGAAATTCAACTTCAATAATGGTGACTCTTATTACTATTATTTTGCATAAAAATATACATAAATATATATATATATATATATATTTATTGTCACACACTTGCTTCTTTTATTCTTCTTTTCTTTGATCCATATGCCAGCTTTTGGTATCACAAGGTAGATGCAATTAACATTTACTGCATATACCTAATCCTTAGCTTTTTTGCATCTTTTTTTTTCAAGGCAAAAGGATATGTTTCTCACATATCATTCCTCTCCTCCAACCAATTAACTTTGAATGTTAAGAAAAGTGAAGAAAATGGTGGGGAATAAGAGGCTGAAGATCCTAGCTAGTAGCTGGCAAAATGATATATTCTTAAATTAACTTTGTTGAGCTATATATATAGCTTCTTAAATAGTTAGTTATCTCTTTCATTATATTCTTAAAGTTAATTTGAGGTACACACACATATGTAAAGTACTGACTGTGAGACATAGCTTTTTACATATTGGCTATATGATATGTGTGTGTGTTGTCACTTGGCATATATATATTGGCAATCCCAATACTCAAATTGGGTTTCTGTCTTTAATATATATAATCCACATGTAGCACTTAATGAGATTCATGAGATGTCCTTTACAATGACTTGTCTAAGAGAAGCCCACATGACTTGGTCTTTTCAAACTAACTTTTTCAGCTGCAAATTAACCCTCTTTTTTCCTCATTCCAACCACAAATATCAACCAAAATATTACAATATAAAGTTTATGTATATTGTTCCCAATAAACTTTACAACACACATCATCCTAGACCAAATGTTTTTTCTTTCTTTTTTTTTAAAAAAATGCTTTTTAGTACAACAAAATATGAAGATGTATGAATTAAACCTTATGACACTTTATAGGAAGTAATCTAATCCATGTCAACTACTATTCAGCACTATATGCTCCCTTAACTACGCACTCACATAGTTACTTTATTAGCCATAAATTAAACTACACGTGAAGGAGTCAATAAAATATACATGTAATTAAAGAGTCAATAAACTACATAGCTACTAGAGAAATGATTCATAATCAAATTCAACCGGAAAAAAAATACACGTAATTAAGTGAAAATATGTTCAAATTCAAATAAAATAATATCCAAAACAGGCTTTGAAAAGCATTCATATTGTTGATCATGTTATCAACTGCGGGAAGAGATTGTCACGCACTTTGCTCTCTGGTGTACTAAATCTGCTCTTTTTTGTAACCATGATGTCTCTTCTATAACACTTAATTAGAAGACATTTTTCTAGCTTTTGTATATTTGTTTTTGTTCATCAAACTTTTCTCTCGTTCTTCTAATAATGTACCTGACTTTTTCCATCTAATGAATATCTTTTGAGTTTGGGATATGATGAGAGTGCAAAGTATGTGTCGAACCTAGTTGAGATATACATATGATGAGGGTGCAAAGTATGTGTCCAACCTAGTTGAGATATACAGTTACGTCTATTGATCTCATCATTCTCTAGTATATTGTTAAAAACAAGATACTCACTTAATTTTTAGATGTTAAAGTAATATAATTGGCTTTATCGAGTTTGAAAATAAATTGACTTTAGATGTGATAAGAAATAAACTGTTTGAAAAATTTACCTTAGTTTAATTTATGACCTTTTTATAATTCTGTGGTGCCCATGGGAGCAACAGCTAGGTCATTGAAAAAGAAAGTGGAAGAATTAATAGTGAGTTGGAAAATGTGAGAAATCCCCCATTCTTTTTTTTTTTTTTCTTTTTTTTTTCCCCTCTAAAGTTGTAAAAGCTATTAAATGGGCAACAATTCTCATGAGGCCTTCTGCTTCTTTTCAATGCCCTGCCCTTTACACCAATGGTACTGCCTATATTTTTACATGCTGCTCTACGCCACCCATACCTAACTTCTTTTCCAACCTGTAAAACACCCAACTTTAATACAAACCAATCATTCAATATTATTTCAATTAAATCCTTTCGTTTTCCCCCTTTATTTTTCAAAATCTTACTAATCTTTTTTATTATAGAAAAAAAAAAAAAAAAAAAAAGTAAGACTTTGTTTGATAACAAGTTATTTAAAATGTTATGAATTTAGTTAGATTTCTTTTATTTTATTTTTTAAAAACATTCGATTCACGATTGTCTAAGACAGAGTAAAGTTGTTTTGTGTAGAGTTGTTTAATTAGTTCTATAATCAACAGTGTAAGGCGTTAATAAGTCATGGAATTTATTTATTTTTTTAGCCGTGAAGTTCACTAACTCTTTGGACTAAACAACAAGTCTCACCCCAACTTCTATTCTTTGGGCCAACTATTTGTTCATGATCGAAGTTTCAAAAATAATAAAGAGGTATTTCAAAAGTTTAGAAGACTGGTTTCATGATAATTTTGTAGATGAAAGTCGTTTATGATTAGATTTTTTATTAATAATTTTCACTATTTAAAAACGATTTTGAAATGGTTGTCGTCAAATTTATCATATATATATATATATATATATATATATTTGTTTAAAGAAAACAGAAGATTAAAAAATTGTAATTATTTTAAATGGCAAAATTGCTAAAAATATTTTTAAATATAGCAAAATATCACTGTCAATCAGTGAAAGATACTGATAGAGATTATCAACTATCAGTGTCTATCACTATAAGTTAGCTCATTTTATTATATTTGAAAACAACCAAAAAAAAAAAAAAAACGTAATTGTTTTAATATATGTTATACAAAAGATGACTTTACATTTTAGTTTCTCAAATTAATTAGCGTGGACTTTTAACTTGGAAAGTTATTAAAAAAATGGTAAATAAACAAATCAATATATTATTGATTATTGATTACGGAAAACTAAAAATAAAATAGAATTGTTTTCAAATATAGAAAAATGAGACAACCTATTTACAAATATATAAAAAAATTTACAATTTATCCGTAATAGACCGCAATAGAATTCTATCGCTCAAGCGATAGAATTTATTTGCTTGAGCGATAGAAAGCGATAGAATTCTATCGCGTTCTATCGCTAATAGACAGTAAATTTTTTCTATATTTATAAATAATTTAACATTTTTTCTATTTAGAGTAATTTTCCAATAAAATACTTATTAATCATTCTTGAAAATTTTAATCACAAACTTTGTTCTTATACTTAAATAAAAGGAGCCTAGCAAAATATTTTCTTGATGTTTGAATACGATTGATCACTTATCATGGATGTGAAAATTAACGTGTGTAGAATAAAATATAGTTAATACAAAGAATGGGGGAAAACATCAAAATAGATTTATGCACGTTTTGTCTATAAAAAATAAGAAAATGATAGTTATAAAGGAAGTATATCTACTTTGTTAAGAATGTAAACAGAAAAAAAAATTATTTTAGGAAGAATACATCCATTTAAAATTTCAGATTTAAGACTTGTTTAGATTGAATAATCATTTTTTTCTTTTTTTTTTCTAACATTAAATCAACATTTCCCCAAACTCTTGTAGGCTTTGATAATTTATAAAATATTTAATAAATAAAAAATAATATTAATTGAGAGAAAAAATAATATTATAATTTCAATCAAAGAACAATCTCTAATACTAGAGGTGTACATGAAGGCACCAAAAATCGATTTGTCGAAACTGAACAAATTGACCACGATCGATTGGGGATGTGTCATGGTCGGTTTTTCAACAAAAATGATACCCCCAACCAACCGGCCATAGAGTGCAAGAGTTTTTTTCTCCTTCCTTTTTCTACTTTTTTTTTTTCATATCTATAAGTGACCAGTCTAAGAAAGAAGGAACTTCTCTATCCACAAGTCTATGAGGAAGGAAGTTCTAAAGAGATGAGGCCTTAAAAAAAAAAAAACGATCGACCAGTCCGATCTACCATTGATCGAACATCAACAATTTTTTATGATCAGTTTTCAATGCAGATTTTTGTCCAAAACTAACACGAATCGACGGATGTACACCCTATTTAATACAATGTTAAATCACCGATAATCTCGTAGTATTGAAAATTTCAACATATTTCAACATAAAGAATGGGAAAAAAATGTTGTCAGGGGTATTGAAATTCAAAATCGTCTCTTCTACCATTTTTTCTACTTTTTAAATTTAAATGAGGTAAGCAACCAAAATATGATGAAAATGGGTTTTTTTTTCTTTTTTATTTTTTATAAGTTTGAGGACTGGAATGGAGGATATACAAGAAGTTACGGAGTGCAAGAAATTAAAATATTAGACAGAAGAGAACAGATAAATAAAAACATGAATATGGGATTTTTACATGATCTATAATAATAATATTGCCAACACTGAAATCTAAATCAGTTAAGAATGTAAAGGGGAAATGAAAAAAATAGTCCCCCCAAAAAGAAATCCCAAAAAAATAAAAATAAAAGCATGAATGTTGATGTTCTTCAATTCATATCTTTTCATCCAATATTCCAATATCATTAAAGCCACAATCTCTTGGTTGAACACCTCCAGTTTCCTCAAGCAGCCATTTCTCCAGCACAGAAAGTGGCAATCCTTCACAATTCATCCCATCCTCCATTGCCTGATTATTATCAGAATTAGATACAGACCGAGACATTTCCGAATTTGAATTCCCATTTTCAAAACACTCATATCTTAAAATTGACCCAAAATCCTCATCCCCGCCGCCACAGTAACCATTCGGGGAGGTTTCAGCCGCCGTCTTGGGCGGATTTTTCATCCACCCAGTCAGCAATTTGGCTATGTTCTCAGTACTTGAAGCATAAGCCGTAGCTTGGGCCTGGGCTTGGGTTTGGGGTTGCTTTGTGGAAGAATAAGAGAAGCAGCCTAGTGAAGGCTTTAATATTTCAGAGAAATTAGGAGTTGAATTTTGTGGTGTAAGAGCTTCCCATAATGCCTGTCTAGCCATTCTAATATCAGTTTGAAGCCTCTTCTCCCATTGTCCTCTTGCCATTCCTTGCTTTGATGTTCCTGAAAATCCATCTCCATAATTCGACCTCGCTTGAACCTTCCTTAACTTCTTTTTCAAATGTGTATTCCAATAGTTCTTTATGTCGTTATCTGTTCTTTGTGGAAGATACGAAGCTATGGCAGCCCATCTACACAAAATTTCAATGTGACTCACAGTTTTACATCGTAAAAATTTGAAATCGTTGAATGGTAGTTGTACACCCTACCTATTTCCCAAAAGAGCTTGAAGATGGATAATCATTTTCTCTTCTTGATCAGTGAAATTACCCCTTTTAATTCCTGGTCTGAGGTAATTAGTCCATCTTAACCTACAACTCTTGCTACATCTAAGCAATCCTGTCAAAAATTAAGTTTTTTTAAAAATAAAAAAAAAATTAAAAAAAAAACCCATAATTATTATAATGTCGAAATTAAATAATAAGTAAATAAACAAGGAAAACAAACCTGTATTAGTAGGAACAGCCCTCCAATTTCCGGGGCCATGTTCTTGAATATAAGAAACCAAAACAATATCCTCCTCAGGAGTCCAAGGCCCTTTCTTCACACCTTCTTTATCACAACATGGAGGCCTCCCCATATGATCTTTAAATGATTATATTTTTTTTTTCACCCAAATTGAAAATTTTCAAAATTAAGGTAAGGTTGAAAATTTCTTGGCTTTTGGGAGAGTTTAAATAGAGAAATATGCTGAGCTTAAATTAGAAAGCAAAGGGGAAAGAGAGAGAAAAGAAAAAGGAGTTTGGCAAAAGAGTCAAAAGAGCATTAAATTATAAGTACAGCAGCAGCATGCTCCAACTCACTTCTTTCAAAAACTACCACTTTCATCTTTCTGCCTCTCAAACCGCGTTATATTCAATGTGGCAGCCCTCACGATTAATAATAATATTAATAATAAAACCCTCCCTTTATTATTATTATTTTTTTTTATTATTATTTTTATGTGTGTAATAATGAATAAGGGTTGCTTTTTTTCTTAGCTGACTCTACTATAAATTACATAAATAATAATGGAATTGAAGTTTTTTTTTTTCTTTTGCACTAAAATTTTCCTGCTTGATTTCTAAGATATCTCATTTCTCATATGTTATATATGATTAATGTAGTGTACAATAATTTCTCTTCATGTACATATTTTATGAAATGGAACCATGTGAAAAATAATGTTGTAGGGAAATTTTAATGTAATCTTTATATATATTTTGTAGTATGTCATATTCTATTTAAACCATTCCTACAAGTTGGTGAAAGATTTTAATTGCTACGTGTCATGTCTTATATTTGGCCACCAAGGCTATTTAATTTGATGTTATTATTAAAATTTTCATTTATTATTTTACCTTATTTGAATTCGATTGTTTTTTGGGAAATAAAACGTCGTTATATCTCTCTCTTATTTCTTCTTAAGTTCATTTTTAATGGCCTATGGCTCAACGTGGACATTTCAAAGCCACTTTATTAACCAAGTAAAATTCAACTACGATAATTATTTGGGGGTGTTTCGCCCCATCTTGAATTAGGTTTAGGGTTCTAGCACTTCAAATATCCTTGAAAAGTTGTGAGAATACAAGTACATTTTTTAAAAACTAGAATTCAAATGACTGTAAAATAAAATTTTTGATAGGAACAACGGTCCACTTTGGACATGAACCTTCATGGTTTTGTTTTTGGTACCACCCAAAAAGCATCATATCAATGGAGATAGTTGTCCTCACTTATATACCCATTATCATTATCTTCCCTAACCAATGTACGATTTTGTTCGCACTCCTAACAATATCAGCTACCAATACATGGAGAATATTTGTAAATGATATTAGATACTGTTAAACAATCAAGATTCATAAATAAGTTTTCTTATTATTGAAGAAGTTTCTTAGAAGACAATTTTGGGTTAATGGATATTACATTTCATCCAATATCAATTTATGACTATTAGATCTTCTACATTGTCCAAGACTAATTTGTAACCCTTAGATCCTTTACATTAATCAAGGTGAATTTGGAGTCCTTGGATTTGCTTTTCAGTCAAGTTTCTTTGGACTATAAATAGATGAAGACTCATGGTCGTCAAACCATCTCAAAATCTCAAACTAAGTGAGCAACGTGTGAGATAAAGTAAAAAGAGAACTCTTCTTATTAGAGAGCTTGTTATTTCTCTACAAAGAAATAGAGTTTGTAGCTCTTATTTTACATTTAAAATTTTCTATCCTTGTCTATGATTTTTGTTCTACTTTGTTTAAACATTTTTCACGTAAAATCACGGTGTTATTCTCTCCCTTCTTTTTTTTTATTATTATTTTTAATTTATTTTAGTTGCGATCTTACTCTATTCGATCACAATCCATGCCATAGTATTATTAAGGAAGAGTAGAATGACAAAATATCAAAGATAGGTGGTTCATGTTTGAGAATTAAAGATTAAAAAAGTGTTTTTAATTTTCAAGAAAAATAATAATTTTAACAAATGGTCATACCAACTTCTAACTCTAAATATTTAATTTCATCCAATTAGACCAATTTAGTGTTGCATTTTCAACCTCTGGTTTAATTTCCTCTAATACTCCCACTAGTTTTAGCAAAAATATTGTAGAAATATTAAACTACTCTTTTTCAATAAAATAAAGTTTCTTACACACAAAAAAAAAAAAAAAAAAAAAAAAAAAAAAAAAAAGTTTGATTAATACACGAATGGCTCTTTGTTAAAATTTATAAATTTCAACAAAGATTTTGCTCTATTGTCATTTTTCTCTATTTTTTTTATCAATTTCATATCAGACTTATATTTTATATAATTCATTGAATGTATGACAGAGAATTCTTTTGAACGATATTTGGAACAGAAACTTATTTAGATGATTAAAATTGCAACACTATTTAAAGTTTAAGATTAAGATTGCAACATTTATGCAATGAGATGAAATAGGCTAAAATTGATAGAATTTAAAGTCAAATTTGTTTGTTTTTTCCGCCTGTTTTTTAAATGAAAAGATTTGTCTGTTTAATTATAAAAGGTTATATTATATTAACAAATACTTTACAATATTTCAGCTGGAATAGTGTTTGTAGTTTGTTCATGCATGGTTGCTTGTTTTCCTATGTAGTCTGCCTATTTTATAAATAGTCGTTTCTTGTTATTATTTCTCCATCTCCTCTCATAAAAATTGTTTTGTCCTTCTATAATAATTATTTTTGCTCATCTTTTTAAAAGTTTAGGTTCTTTCTTTGTCAATGTATGAATTCTCCTTTAGTCGTTGTTGTGAGACTTCTGTTTTTTTTTTTTTTTATTATTCTAAAATATTTTGAGCAGCTTCTTTAATTTCATTGTAATTGAAAGCTTCCAAATCACAGTTT
Source organism: Lagenaria siceraria (assembly GCA_002890555.2). Lineage (NCBI taxonomy): Eukaryota > Viridiplantae > Streptophyta > Magnoliopsida > Cucurbitales > Cucurbitaceae > Lagenaria > Lagenaria siceraria. Next base: position 20,541,283 of record CM016487.1, read on the forward strand.
TAAATTCTGGAAGCCCATGTGAATCTTCAACTTAAATTACAGTGCGCAATTTTTTTAATCTTAAAATCTATATACGATTTCTCAAATCTCATATTATATTCCAATCTTATCGTTTCAAATATGATTTTATCTTAAAAAAGTCCATTTCGTGAGGAAGTCTAGAAATTCTAAGTCAAGCCTTACCTAAATTCTATTGAGTCTTCATTCTCTCAATCTAATTTTTTATATGTATGTTAAAAAAAAGGATTGGATAAGTTTGAGAATGAATGCAATTTGTAATATTGAGAAAATAAGAAACAACTTTAATAATGGAGAAGAGATTAAATGTTTGGCAGAAGAGTGAGAATATAAAGATATGGGATTCATTGCATTCAAATACATATGCTAATGGTATGCAATGTATCTCTGCTCAAACTATGCAAAAGCTTTGTGATCTGCATACCCAAATTAATATAGCTTACTATTTCCAAATTAATTTCCATTGTAACATAAAATAGTAGACTACTGTGATTTTCTTTTTCTTTTTTTTTTTTAATTTCAGTCTCTTTAAATTTAATTCTCATTTGACCTCACTTTTGGATTCTTCTATAGAGAATTTTGTTTCCTATTTTTAGAAATTGTCTGTGTGTGGTTTTTTCTGTAATCTGCTTTTTAAAAATATATAAAATTGTAACCAAATATTAATAGTTTAAAAAAATTGTGAAAACTAAAAATAAAGCCGATGGCTTTAAGAAACCATATTTTTTTCAATTAATTCTCTAAATACACATATATTACTTTTTTTTAAAAAAAAACATATGTGCTTTAATATATCATTAACTATTTATTGGGTTGAAAACTTGAAATGTGTAGAGTTTATTCTATTTTTTTATTATTATTATTATTATTTACTTCATGAATAATTGTGATAAGTTGAACTTTACGAAAATAAATTACTTTTGGCTTAATTATGTAATGAACAATACAATTTGATTCCAAACCGTCAAGATGGCCGAGTTGGTCTAAGGCGCCAGTTTCAGGTACTGGTCCGAAAGGGCATGGGTTCGAATCCCATTCTTGACAATTCTTTTTTGCTTTTTCTCTCTTTTTCTTTCGTATGTAGGCACTAATATGATATTATGATTGTTATACACCCTTTTTTTTCTTTTCTTTTTTCTCTTTCTGTATGTTGGTTAAACTATACTTATTTACTTCAATAATATCTATTTTAATAGTAGTTACTATTATATTTTTTATATCTCACTTAATTATAAGAATTCATAAGATAAGAAGCATTCTTTGTATCCAATGTATCCTAAACACGTATAGCAAATAGATGTCAAAATTTCATTGTTATTTTCTAAGAGGAGTAAAGATAATATAAAGCATTATAGAAAGCTAGAATATCCTAAATGTAAATAGATAGTTGATTTATTGTCCAAGCAATAATAAAATAGGCTTTCATAGACATGAATTTTAAATTTAGTCCTTAAATTTCAATTAATTGTGTTTATTTAATCTACAAATGTTAGGTCTTTTAAGGTCAATTTTGAATTTTGAAATGTAAATTTATATGATATTTTAGAATAAAGATTTAATTTTACACAATATCTCAAATGTTGGGGTGAGTTTAACTTTTAACGTTGAACTTTGAAAATATTAAGATGAAAATTAACATGACAGTAAATGTTTAAAAATTAATTATATGATAATATTTAAACAGTAATTATCACATCAATTTTTATCATTTTTTTTTTCTTAAAAATACTTGAGTGCTATGCTACCTAAATTGCATCTCTTAATTTATCATGTGACAAACTATTGTCTTCTTTATTTTAAATATTTATGAAGATTTTCTTATCATATACTTGAATATACTTCAAAATTGAAAGTTGAAAATAGATACAAAACCAAAATAAGGAGCAGAATTGAAAACTAGTCAGCTTACGAATATTTTGTAGAGTTTAAAATGGATTAAACAAATTTATTCACTAACTCGAATAGTTCACATTGTGTTTAATATTAACAAATTTATTCCCAGCCGAAGATCGCGCGGTGGAAATCGTCGTGGAGGATGATGCTGGGTTTCGATGAGGGCTGATTGTAATCGTTCGTGCAGATTGATTTCCACTTGCATTATTGTAATTGTTGGTATTGGGCCCACTGGAACTGATATTGGACGGCCCAGCTGACCCACTTTTTGTTGATGATGGGCTCCCTGACACCCCCTTTATTCTCTTCATTTCTATTGCTAAATCATCCTCTATTATTTGGGCCATTTCCATCTTGGCCGTGAGGCCCACTGGGTTTAATTTTCTCATTTCGCTTTGTATGTCCTCCTTGAGCCCACAAATAAATTTGCTCTCTAGGGCTGCGTCACTCATGTCTTTCAAACCCGCCGAGAACTGCTCAAACCACCAGCGATATTCACGATGTCTCCTGCTGCAATTTCATTAGCCGAGCGTGTTTATCCCCTTGGTCAGATGGTCGAAATCGTTTCCACAAGAGCCGCCGAAATTCCGTCCAACTTCCGATCTTCTCTCGATCATCACGCCACTGATACCAATCGAGAGCTTCACCTTCCAAGCACAAAACAGCGGCGTCGAGTTTATCCCTCTCAGTCAAGCGATTAACTACGAAATACCGCTCCACCCTATGTAGCCATCCATCTACATTTTCTCCTACTTCTCCTTTGAAGATGGGTACCTCCAATTTCTGGAGACGCATGTCGAACAATGGCACCTCCCAATTATTAGTAGCACACGGAGCGCTTATCCCTTCATTACTTACTGGGTTAGTATGTTGATCATTGTTTGTTCCTTGTATTGAGCCTTCTTCCATCGGTCTTTTCCCTTTATCTGTGATTGTTCTTTCTGATGATGGTGTCTCCTTCAATCCGCCGCTCCACCCATCCATTCTTTGCAATATTGATTCGAAATTCTTCTCCATTCGTTTTTCTGCCTTCGCCTGATTCACTTCTGCCTCTGCAAATCGTGACTCGAACTTACCTTCCAACTTCGAAACTTTCGTTGAAATCCCAGCCAACTTCTCTTCCAATTCTACCACTCTAGCTTCCATCTTTCCCACCATTCCAGTAACAACTGCTCTATACCAAAATTGATAGGCCTTAGCCTCAATTTTATTTATCAACAACAGGGGAAGAATTCAAGAGCTTCCCAATCTCTTCTAGCAACTCTTTAGAGTTCACATTCACAGTGAAAAATAATCCATATCCCTGATATTCTATAACAACCAATATTCCCGGGCCCACTTTCTAACTAACTATTTTCTCTCTTTTGTGCTTTCTAACTAACTATTTTCTCTCTTTTGTGCCTACGTGTATACACTTTTATTCCTGGGGATCTATCAGATTTCAGCCTCCAGTGGTGCTTTCAGCTTCAGAGTTTGGAAGTTTTTGGGGCCAAATTACAGAGCCTCCAAGTATCTAACTGTTTTGATGCCTACACTACCTCCCACTTGGATTAAAATCGTTGCTCCCAGTCTCAATACTCTGCTTTGGATTTACAATGCCTTAACCTATGAAAACAATATTCACCATTTTACCTCTCTAGGTTTCCTCAACATTTTGTTACCAAGCTTCACTCTGTTTCTGCTCCTCTCCACAATTTCCCTTGCCCGCTTAATAGTTTCTATGTTGATGTAAGTTCCATTTGATAATCTCTTCACTTCATTTGTTCTTTATTTGATATATTTGGTTTAATTTTAATATGCATTGCTGATTGTATCCACCCCTAATTACTTCTCATATTATTTCCCTCCATTCAACAATGTAAATTGCTTGGAAGGGCAGACTGTCTTCAAGAGGGGAAAAAAAAACCAACAGATCAAAACCAATAAGCCTAAACACTATGATTGAAGGAAACGACCAACAAAAGGTGAAGACGATCAGAAGCTATAACGTGAAGAGAATGATGAGCAAGAAATTTGATTCTTAGCATAAGACAAAACGAAACCATTCTAACCTCATTATTCAAACATCGGGGCCTAAAAGTGTATCTTTTAAAACCTCACGGACCAAATACTACCTTGAATCTCAAGGACCAAAAGTATATTTATCCTAAAGAATGTAGACATCAGAACAAATAACTTTACCTAGAGGCAGCTCCACTACCCCTATTTAGCCCAAAGGAGTTCATGGTCTCTGCAACTAAAAAAAACATTAATTTCATGTTTTATTAATAACTAAACTACTCTCCAAAATTCTCTCAAATACCCCAGAAACAAAAGGGCAAAATCACTGTTAAAGGGAGCAATACTTGTTAATGCATTGACGAGATACTTCCTTATAGATGGGTTAGCGCAAACTATATTTCACTTCAGCCCATAATCTACTAGTTCCTAAAGCCATCCCAAGAACAATGTTTCCTGAAATCCATACTCATCGATCAGGAGAGTATGGAAATTGTAAAGTATTCTACTTCTAGAAGATGCGCTTCTAAACCTCCTAAAAATTAATCATGACCAACATAGACACAAAGTTATCCAATCGATGACCTCATCAAATAGTTAAGAACAATAAACTAAACTCCATTTAATCAGAGAAATTCTATTCTAATGTCAATTCACGAGATAGATCGTATAAGATTCAGCAGCATAATACAAAAATCTTTAAAAAGGGAGTTAAAAAATAACATCCCAACATTGTCATAGTAGATACAGAATATCACAAAACAAGACCTCGGGAATTGATTTGTCAACAAAGTGAAGAATGAAAAAGTGGTGATCCAATTAAGCAAAAGAAGAAACACCTACTCACTATCAACACTAAAATTCTTAAATTCAACGCAAAACACTTCTAAACCAGAGCAGTTCAATTGTCGTTTCTTTTTTCCCCCTTCTTTTTGCCTAATCATATCTTAACTCTTGGCAGCTAACTTTTCCTTTGCCTTTTGGATTTTCAATACCTTTTTCACAATCTTCTGCTCTTCTACCAGAAAAGCCCGAATAATCCTGCAATGTTGAACCAGCACTTAAGCTTGGCTACCTTGGTTACAGTAGAAAGAACCAAAGAAACCAAAAGTATCAGGGTTAATTCAATGAGCACATACCTTTCTCTAACAGCGCTTCCTGACAACACACCACCATATGCCCGATTAACGGTTCTGCGGTGCCTAGCCAGTCTAGATCTCTTGTATTCAGCAGGCCTCAAGTGCGGAATCTGTTCAAAGAAAATATTTAAAATAAAAGAGATACAGAGAGGGTATGTTACAATTTCAAATGCGACCAATTGTTACAATTTCACAAGTATAGTTCTATAGACTGAGAGTATACACACAACCTATATTCATGATCTCTATTTATTAACAATAGCCAATAGCCAATCGCTAAGCTTAAATACTTGCAACATATACACGTCTCCTAATCAAAGCTGGCTCATAATGTATTACATACAAACAAAAAGAAACATCTAAATTTTGTTATCAAGCGAACATTACACGCAAAGTTACAATAGAAAATCAAGTATTGAAAAGGAGATGTGGCATTTGAAATATAGACTTCATACATTCTGAACCAAATTAGAAACTAAACAAAACACAAATGCCGGCAATGAACACCTGTAAACCACGCTACTTCTACTTTTCAAACAATTAACAAAATGAAAACCCCCCCCCCCCCCCGCCCCAATCAGTATGACGCAATGTCAGTTTCAAGAAGAATGGTTATCCCCAAATGCACATGACAATTATAATAAACACCCAAAAAAAAACGAACTTTGAATCAACGTAAACAACACTTGCATTGATCAAAGGCATAAAATCACACATACCCCTTGGATTCTCTTCCCAGTAACAGGACATTTGGGGCCGCTGGCTCTCTTTTTGGTGGTTTGATAGATCAACTTTCCACCTAAAACGCATCATCACGACACCCATTATGCGACTGATACTAAAATACTACAGAATGGTCAAGAAATGGAAAGGGGGAAGGGATTATAAGCGCTGGAGTTATAGTGAAGAGGGAAGAAAAGTACCGGGCGTTTTGACAACACGGTGCTGATTGGATTTGGTAGCGTAGCTGTGGCGCTTACGGTAAGTAAGTCGCTGCACCATCTTCGATTGACCTTGAGTTGAGCTCTATGCGTCTCTGAGAAATATCGCGGCAGTAGGGGCTGCAATTTGGCGGAGGAAGTCGCAATATATAAGGTAAGGTTTTAAGCTTTTGAAGCCCTAGATCCAACGGCAGTTGTACGTTTCAAATTGACGATTGAGATTAGGGGCAAAATTGTTAATTGAATACTCGTATCCTGGACTTACGAGTTACGACTTAAAAAATTAAAATGTTTATTTTCTTTTCTTTAAATCAAGATGAAAAAGGTTTAGGGTATATAAAATATAAGGCACACATTAATTTATACTTTGAAACTCTAAATTTTAGAGATTGTATCGAACGATGTCTTGGTAAATTTTTAAATAGTTATAAGAAATAAAGTTGTAATTATTTTTACTGTTTGATAATGAATTAATTAATTAATCAAAAACGTGTAGAACCTATTCTTCTTTCACATTCGATCGTACATATTTTTTTTAAATAGATTGCGTAAGTAGTTTGTTTTAGAACTCATGAGAAGTTGAAATGACCTGTTGGGAGCCTTAGTATGACCCATAGGGAGTTAAGAGGACTCGTGGAGGAAACTAAGAGGACCCATAAGGGAACTCATAAAACCCATGGGGAACCTCAGTAAAACCCATGAAGGAAGAGAAGCTAAGATGACTCATGGGAGAAACTTAGAAAACCTCAGATGACCTATAAAAGACATTAAGATTTTTGCAGAACCCATGAAGACTTCAAGGTGTGAGTTTAAAACCGTTGAGGAGTTGAGTGGGTGATGCACTTAAGCATCAGTTACAACTTCAAGTAGTGTTAGTGTAACCACATCACGAGTAATGATTTAACAGTTCCAAAAATTCAAGAGGTACAGTTATGAGTCCAAGCGTCGATTGTGCATCACTATCAAAAGTATGCTCAAAATTCTTTACTATTTTGTACTGTCAAGTTACTTGCAACCCCAAGAGTGACTCGAGCATTGGAATGTGTGTGGCTTGACACTACGCACGTGTTCAATTTTCTTTATCTTGTAAGGTACTTGAACTATTTTTCTCAAAAAATGCATATTTAGGATTAATTTATTTTTTCACATCAATGAAAAATATTAAAACTAAAATTAGAAATTTAAAAATAAAAGTATTAAGATTGAATAAGTCACAAACATTATAATTTAACCTAAAATATAAATAAAAATCCGGAGTAAAATACTTTCTCATACAATTGGATTACTTTATACCCAATAAAAACAAGGTCAATAGTTAACGAGAGTAAAATGAAAATTATATTTAAAAAGTCAATCGTTAATGAAAATGACGGATTGTATATGGTGGCCACAACCACAACCATGCTCTTCGACTTTAAAGATGAGAAATAAAAAAAATAATTGAAAAAAAAAGTCAAAAAGTTTTATTTTCTTTCAGAAAATATATTTGTTAGGTTCAGAAATATAAATTTTATATTTTTGTAGATATAAATAATTTCCATGTTCATCGCCTCGCCTTCCAGAAATTCTAAAATTCCCTAAACGAGAATTTTTGGGAATCAAAAACGAAATTCAACTTTTTCAAATGGCATTGACTAAGCAGGGTCCTCAAAATTTCCAAAAATCTTCAAGATTGGGTTTCAGAAACATGCTCTGTTTTCCCTTCAAAAAACAGAGGAACCTATTTCAAGAATTATCCAACGTTCACGGATGAAGTTATTGTCCAAAACCCAGTTTTCGTTTTCCAATAACGAACATTTGTACAACATTTTGGTTGTTCTTTTAAAAGTATTGTTGGTTTTGTTCTGTGCTCTGTTCCCACTCCTTCTCTGCTACTTCTGGTACGTCAAAACCTCCGACGACAAACAGCCTCTGTTTGAAGAAGATTGCAATGAAGCTTTAAGCTTCCGGTTTCCAACTTACGAGGAATTTTTGAATGCTACTGAAAATGTTGATTCAGTCAGATCCGATACTTCAAACGAAAACGATCTTCTTGAAGAACACTGCTCGATTCCTTCGAGTCCTGATCCAGATTTCAATCTTCATCCTAGAGAAGCCTCAGAAATTTTTTCTCTAAATGGTTTGGATTGCACCAATGATGTCAGAATCGATGATTCCAACGTCGAAGATGATGATGGTTTCGAATCTATCGATGAATTTAATGATTCTGTCGAAGCCAGTAAAATTGAAGACTCGGCTGAAATTGAGTCGGAAGAAGAGGACTTTATAAAAGCTCTGCAAATTCAGATTATGAAAGCCAAAGCCAACGCCAAAGCCAAATCTGTCCTGCCATCCATTCCTGAAGAATCAGAGTACCCAATAACAAAAGAGGACGATTTAAAGCCATGGAAGAAAGAAGAAAGCTTCAATCACAGAGACTTAACAAAAGAACTTCACAGATTCCACAAGCTATACACAGAAAAGATGCGAAAATACGACACTTTAAATCACCAAAAAACGCACGCAAAAGGTCAGTTCTAGTCGTAATTTCACTCATCTCCTTGAAATTATGTTTCAATTAATGAATGAATCTTGACCCAAGTAGAAATTTTCAGAGTTGAAGATGATGCAATCGAAGGACTCAGTGGAATCTGTTTTATCTAGAGGCATTTGTGTGTGTAAGCCAGATAAGAAAACAGGTGGTAAAACAGGGGAAAACAGAGAAATTGATGGGGAACTGGAGTTGGTATATGTGGTGCAATTATGGGTTTCTTGGGAGTTCATTGTCTGGCAGTACAAGAAAGCCTTGGAAATGTATAGCAGAGAAGCTTATGGAAGTTGTAGGTTCAATGAAGTTGCAGGGAAATTTGAGCATTTTCAAGTGATGATACAGAGATTTATGGAGAATGAATCGTTTGATAAAGGGTCGAGAGTTGAATGTTATGTTAGAAATCGACTTGCTAGGAGAAAGCTTCTCCAAGTTCCTCTTGTCAAAGGTGAGTAAAATAAAATGGTATTCTCAAGTATAAAAAAGGGAAAATTAGTTTTTTCCTCCACATTTTTTAGTCTAATTTCTATTTAGGTCCTAAATTTTAAAAGATTACACTTTTATATAGGTTTGATTTCAAGTTAGTTCATTAATCTTCAAACTATTACCATCTTACCATGAGATTTTATCCAATTTTTAAAGATGTTGCAATGTTACCCAACTTCTGGTTAATTTTTCAAAAATATCATTGTATTGTAAATTTGTTAGAATATTGGATAATAAATTAAGATATAGAATGACGTGACACTGACTTAAAACGAAAAATGACACCAAAATAAAGTCATACCATACTCCAAATTCGTATCTAAAATTGTAGATTGAATTTCTATTGCAATATTAATTTTGAAATATCTATGAAAGGTGAAATGTAACATATATATTGCAACTCACGAAATAATATAAATATTTTTTTAAACAAAAGATAATACATTATAAGATACATGGGTTCTCTTCTCATCTTAAAGATGAACTCTATCTTCATCTAATACATTTCATATAGTTTGTTACTAAGTACTATTAAGAAGGAACCTAACTATTTGTAAGTTTGCCTTTTGATTGTAGAAGATGAAGTGAAAGACAATAAGAACAAAGGAGGAAAAGAAGAAGAAGACAAGGAAAATGCAGTTAAAATTGATGGGCTTGTTAAGATTCTACAAGAATCCATAAGAATCCTGTGGCAGTTCATTCGAGCAGACAAACTTGTTCATATATCAACTTTAAAATGCCATTTAGAAGCAGAACAAGAATATACAAGTCCTGCACATTCCAAGATTCAAACCCAAATTCTTTTAGATCTCCAAAAAGTTTGTTTTTCCCATCCATTAAACTTCATAGATGCATTCAAGTACAATATCATTCATTAAATTACTCAAACACAAACTTTCTTTTTCCCTTTTTTTTGCAGAAAGAGAGAAAATTGAAGAAGATAATAAAGAGAAAAAAGTGCATGTTGAAGAATTGTAAAGAGGGTTTAGAAGATGATCCAAATGATGATGAACTTTGCTTCTTAACAATGGTGGATTTGAAGTTGGTGTCAAGGATGTTAAATTTGCAGAGGATTACAAGAAACCAACTGAGTTGGTGTCACCATAAATTGAGTTGCATTACTTTTCCAAATGGGAAGATTAAAATACAGCCTTCTTCATTTCTCTTTCCTTTCTCATAAGTTTTGCTTTGTATTTTTAATATATATCAGCCTACATTAGTAAGTTTGAGTTCATCTCGTTTATGTTTGAAATGTAAAAAGAAAGTTGGCTGCTACAGAAAGTCTATATGAAATTAGCATTCTTTTTCACAGCTTTTTACTTTTTGAGTTTAATAAGTTTAATGTGTACGTTTGATTTCTATTTTTGATATGTGGTCGAACTCGATAAATATTACAAGTTTTATATCGGTTGAGATATGTTTATTTTAACCCGATTGTTATACTCAAAATAAATATATAAAAACTATAATGTAATATAAATAAATTCATATATTGAATGAAGTCCGTAAAATTCTTTTATAATAGGAGTAAAAAAAAACATTGTCTTCACGGTCAATTTCAAACATGGAAAAAAGAATTGTCAAGAATGGGATTCGAACCCATGCCCTTTCGGACCAGTACCTGAAACTGGCGCCTTAGACCAACTCGGCCATCTTGACCCGTTGATTTTTAAGAATCAAAAGACAAAATATATTTGATAATTGTTTACTTAAACATTAAAAATAATTTCACAAACCAGATAGTTAATTTTAAATTTAGTCGTTTGGTTTGATCAGTTTGAAGTTATTTTCTATTCAGTTTGATAAAATAATAATAATTTTCATTCAAAAAAAATCTAATGTAGATATGTTTTTCAAAATTTATAGAAAAAAGGATAAATAGAGACTTTTTTTTTTTTTTTTTTTTTTTTTTTTTTTTTATATAGTAAAGTTAACACCCATCAAAAAAATTACTATAAACAAAAAAAATTATCAAACTATTTACAAATATAGAAAAATTTCACGGCCAGCGATAGATCGCCAAGTCTATCGCTCAAGCGATAAAATTATATTGCAGTTTATCGCTGATAGACACTAAATTTTTTCTATATTTATAAATAGTTTGACTCATTTTTCTATATTTGAAAACAACCCTAACAATAAACTAATTGCATAGGCTAGTTTTAAGATTTATTAAAAATGTAACAACTACAATAGAACAAGTCTTAAGATACATGGATAAAATGGACAAATAAAATGCACTCTTCTTTTTAGATAAAATACTTAACTTGTTTTCTTCTAAAAATGATTACACAATATATGTCTAGCTTAAAATATAATTATAGTTAAACTCATTCTATTTTAATTATTGTGTTTTTAATAAATCTTAAAATTATTCTCTCATATTAGTTTATGGTTGAACATTTTTTTTAAGTGAACAATAATAATAATAAAAAAAAGTCCATAGTCTTCCAAACTCTATTCATACTAATAATATTTTCCACAGCTAAATTATATGTTTGATTTCTAAATATTTTTTAGGTTGGTGTACTCATTGTTGGAAAAAATTTAATAGATCTTCAGAGTTTAAAGTTATGTCAATCCGGTCCATGTACCACAAAATATTTTTTAACAAATTTATTAGTTTTTTAGTTGAAGCTTTTAAAATGCATAACTCTATATACACAACTCTAAATAGAGAAATTCTTAAATCATCAATTAGTCCAAAAGATTAAGAACTCGTTTGAATTGATTAGAAAAATTTTTTTTTAAAAAAAATGTCATTATTATTTAAATTTTTCTGATAAAAATTGTTTAAAATATTCAAAAGTTATTTTGAGTGGTTGCTAAAACATTCACTTTTTTCTAAAAAGACTTATTTTCAAAATTAAACACTTCAAAAGTTAAAGTAAACACACCATAAATCAATAGGTTGTAGTAAATTTAATTATCTACACTTTAACCCTTATCTCACTTGTGAGCTTGAAAATTTGTAGAAAACCCAATAAGATTTCTTATTGTGATATCATGTTAAATCACCGATTAGTCTAAAAACGTAAGTTTAAAGGTTATAGTTAATTTAATTATATCAACAATTTAATAGAAAATGTGAAAAATATTTTTAAAAAAAAACCGTGAAACAATCTAACGAAATCAATAAAAAAAAAAAAAAAAAAAAAAAAAAAAAAAAAAAAAACTCTAGCTGTTCTAAAACTTATCTCAACCATTATTTCCAATAAAACCATAATCCCCAAGTAGAGACCAACCCCTTTTTTAATAAGAGAAAAGAGAATTGGTTGATCCTTGGTGGTTGGTTATGGAGCATGTAAGCTTGACTGTTCCTTAGAGCTTCCATGGACGAAGAAGATATATAACTAATATACTCACTATATCTCAAAAACCCTCTTCTCAGAAACAGCCTCCCATTACTGAGTGGAGCTGTTGCCATTGCTAAATCCAGTGCCCATTTGCTCTCTAATTTCTCTCAGTCTCCATCTATAATCTCAGGCCTAATCTCTCTATTGGGTTGTTGGGTAACACTCCAGTTATAGCCTCTCTCAGTTTTCCTCTCTCATTGTCTCTGATTTTGCTGCATCTGTTGAGATTTCATCTTCAGGTTAGTAATTAGTCTTAATGGGGGCATTTAAAATAACCCCTTTGCTTCTGTATTAATTCAATGGTGATTTGTGAGTGAAACCATTTGGAAATTGTGAAATTAGTCTTGCTATGATACCTTGGATGATTTGTTTATTCGTTTGGTCTTGAAACTTGCTTTATGTTACTTTCTAAATTTAGCTCTTAGAAATGCAAGTTCTGGCATGCAATGCTCCGCAACTGCGCATGATGGTAAAATCTGGTGTTTCGACTTCGACCCATTTATTGGGAAGGAGAGAACTGTGCTTTGATGGTGTGTCTTCTGTATGCTCTTCTTCTCAGCCCTCTACTTCAAATCCCAGCACTTCCGAATCCTTTTCCATTCGAAGGTTGTTTTTCTCTCCTTTTTACTTTGTGCTATTGCATCGTCTGATCAAAATCTTGGTTCATCTTTTACCCATTGATATTCATTTAGGTGTTTTAGCTCTGAGTTTTGTTGTTAGTTGTTGGTTTTGGACTTTGTGTGAAGTTTGTAATTAGTTTAGCTCATTATTCAGGAGTGCTGGTGATGACTCTGGGGATCTTGGTTCTGTAGTGAGCAGAAAATTTCTTTTCACAACTCGGCGGATGTTATTTGCTAGTTTGTTTCTGAGTTTGTGGCCTTATCCTTCTAGGTACTTGACTACTTGTTTCCCTGTTTCAGCTTCATGCTCTGCTCAGTGAACTTGCATTTAGTTATTCTATACTGGTCTCAACCTGTTATGTTATTTTCTATGTCATGGATGAAATATTGTGGCTATCAACGCTGACATTTGTCATTTTTGTATGTGAAAATGAAATGTTGTGGTTAATTAGCAAACTTGTTAAGTTTTAAAACTGAAAGCATGTACAAATCTTCCTTCGCAACTTGAAATGTGCAAATTTCTGATCTGAGGGTTCTAAGAAAAGAAGCATAATTGTTAATTTACACCAAATAGCTTTTATAGCTTTATATCACTGTTTATACTTTGTTAAACTTATGAGAAAATAACTTATTTATAACCAAGTTGTGTAGTGTATTTACAGCTCAAGCTTTGGGCGATCCATCTGTGACCATACATGAAGTAACTCCCACTATTTCAACTTCTGGAACCCTTTTCCCTACAGAGGTTTTTTCTTTTCACTAGATACTTATATTTGCTTTCTTTCTACTTGATTTCTTCTGGAACTATTGCATTGTTGTTATTTATCATGGTGTGTGAATGAGAAATATGTGATTGACAGGAAAGAATCGTCCAATTGTTTGAGAAAAATACATACTCTGTCGTCAACATTTTCGACGTGACTTTGCGTCCTCAGCTCAACGTAACTGGTATGGTTGAGGTAATCAGCAATAAAACTATGGTTAATGTTGTTTCACCGACTTTGACACATTACGAATTGGCACATCCCAAGCCATTTATTGTGCTCGTTTTTTTGATAATCTTCGTATTTACTATGCCTATTTGTAGATTCCTGAAGGAAATGGGTCTGGAGTAGTCTGGGATGATCAAGGGCATATAGTAACAAATTATCACGGTGAGTGCTTTTAATGCCCTAGTAAAATGGTGACCACATACAACTAAAAACAACTATACATTGAATGACTTCAGAAAGGATCATCTGAATTTTGCAATGTAGTTTTACCAAAATATGACATTTATAATGCCAAGCCTAGTATTCACCTACTGAACTTTAGACTGTCATTTAAAAAGAAGTGCAAAATTTCCTCATAGCCTTTGCTTTTTATTACGAAACAGTAATTGCTAGTGCCCTTGCAAGAAATCCGAGCGCTGGGCAGGTTGTTGCACGAGTTAATATTCTAGCGTCTGATGGGTGAGGACACTTGAAGTTAAACCAATATACTACTTTGATATACAACATGTATCTGTTTCCTCAAATTTCTAAATCTTTGAAATAGGATACAGAAGAATTTTGAAGGCAAGCTTGTTGGTGCAGACCGCACAAAGGATCTTGCTGTTCTAAAGGTAAGGCTTTTCAACTTAAAATTTTCTGCTTTATAGTTCATCCAAGAATTTCCACTTTTGGATGAGTATTGTATCTCTTTTCAAGTTTGGGCTGAGTACTTTTTTTTAAAAGGAATTAAACGAATTTCTAATGTTGACACCAGTTTGTTTGGATTTTAGATTTACTAGCCCTAATGTCAACCATCTGTTAGGTTTCCACCACCTGCAAACAATATAACGTAACAAAGAGATGCCAAGCCACAGAGCAAACAGCCTCTGTGACACAATATATTGACAATAAAACTTCCAGAGTCTCAACAGTAACAGAACAGAGTATCAAGACTTAACAAAATAAATCCAGACAAAGAAATGCAGAAACACGAAAAGATAGGTTCTCCAGCTGATTCGAGAGCTGCTGGAAATCCTTCCAGAATGAGCCTCTGCCCACAAAATATTCCACACCCCTTCACCGAAGCCTCCAGCCATTACACAACCTTCTCCCCCTGGTTCCCACACGCGTATCAGCCTTCTTCGTTTCACTAAACCGTTTGTTCCCTCCCCCTTACTTATCAGAAATTCCCTTCTTGCTCCTTCTCACTTAAGTATACACTATTGGGGTCCCACACAATCGTTGCATAAGTTTAGATTTATTAGTTCAAGCATGTATGATTTATTAGATAACATGAGGTTTCATCTCAAAACTAATTGGCAATTAGAGGAGTTGCTTATCTATCTTTATAGAGGGTGTTTGGGCCAAGGAGTTGGGAAGTAGGGAGTTGTGAATTCCACTCCTTGTTTGGCCCAAGAAGTTTGTGGATTCTACTACTAAAAAACATCAATTTTATACCTTATTACTTTCTTACATTGTAGGTCCCAGGAGTTCATAACAATCTAGATTTCATAACTTCATGGAGTTCATAACTCCATCCTTTGCCCCAAACAACCCCATAAAGAGTGTGAGGTCCCTTGTTTTTTTTCAATATAGAATTTTCAACATGCCTGCTCAAGATGGTGCCTCTTTGGGTTCACCATTTTTAGATCGAATCTCAATTTTTTTTGATTGAATGCTCATTTGGGCTTGATGGCTCTGATACCATATTCGATAATATGAGATTCCATCTCAAAACCTGTTGATTATTTCCTATTTTGTTAATATTTTCACTGTATTTATTTTATTATATTTGTCATAGTTATATTTTCCTTATTTGTAATTTCCTTATTTGTAATTGGGTGTTTCTTCTATTTAAGAAATCCATCCTAGCCTTGTGAATAATAAGAGAGGAAAATACATATTACTTTGATGGATCTCGGGGCTTAACAAAGTGTGCAAGTTAAAGAAATCATTATACAGCCTTAAACAATCTCCTAGAGCCTGGTTTGAACGGTTTGAGAAGGCAGTCACCAGCTATGGATTCAATCAAAGTCAAGCTGATCACACTATGTTCTATAAACATACAAAAAATGACAAAGTTATTGTCTTGATAGTGTATGTTGATGATATTATTCTTACAGGTAATGATGAAATAGGATTGACTTGTGTGAAGGAACTATTAGCTTCTGATTTCCAAATCAAAGACCTAGGAACCTTAAAGTACTTCCTAGGCATGGAGTTTGCCAGGTCCAAGAGTGACATTATTGTCAACCAAAGGATATATGTTCTTGACCTCCTGAAAGAAACAGGTTTACTTGGTTGCAAGGTAGGTGACACACCCATTGAGCAGAACTTAAAATTAGAAGCTGCAACTGAAAAAGAAATAAAAGACAAAGAAAAGTATCAAAGACTTGTGGGGAGACTCATATATCTCTCACACACACGTCCTAACATTGCTTTTGTCGTCAGTATGGTGAGTCAATTCATGCATGCACCTGGACCAGCACATTTTGATGCCGTTTATAGAATCTTGAGATATTTGAAAGGTACCCCTGGGAAAGGCATATTGTTTAGAAAGCATGATCATCTAAATGTCGAAGTTTACATGGATGCAGATTGGGCAGGTAGTACTACTGATAGAAGATCCACTTCGGGTTATTGCTCATTTGTTGGAGGAAATCTTGTTACTTGGCGAAGTAAAAAACAAAGTGTGGTCGCGAGAAGTAGTGCTGAAGCTGAATTTAGGGCATTAGCCCATGGTATTTGTGAAGGCATATGGATAAGAAGACTACTAGAAGAACTGAAATTCTATCAGATGATTCCCATAAGAATTTATTGTGATAATAAAGCAGCAATTTCTATTGCCCACAATCCGATCCTTCATGATAGGACAAAACATATTGAAGTTGATAAACATTTCATAAAGGAGAAGATTGATGCTGGAATAATATGCATACCTTATCTTCCAAAGTGGCAATTCATCAACTTAATTGACAAGCTGGCCATGAATGATATCTTTCAACCAGATTGAGGGGGAGTGTTGATTATTTCCTATTTTGTTAATATTTTCACTGTATTTATTTTATTATATTTGCCATAGTTATATTTTTCTTATTTGTAATTTCCTTATTTGTAATTGGGTGTTTCTTCTATTTAAGAAATCCATCCTAGCCTTGTGAATAATAAGAGAGGAAAATACATATTTTGAGCAAAACCAATTGGCAATGAGAGGAGTAGCTCATTTATCTTATAAAGAGTGTGAGATCCCTTGATTTCTTTAATGTGATATTCCTTGATTTTTTTAATGTGAGATCCTTAATATGTCCTCTCAAGATGGTGCCTCTTTAGGTTCACCATTTTTAGATTGAATTCCAACTATTTTTTGGACCAAATGCCTCCATTGTTTTTCCAGAAAACAAACTTTTATCACTGGTTATGAACTCTGAGACTATTGCTCGCCGTTAAAAGTCTAACTGAAAATGAGATAATCTCTGTGTCCTTGCAGGTGGATGCCTCAAACGATTTACTGAGGCCAATCAAGGTGGGGCAGTCATCTTCTCTTAAAGTGGGGCAACAGTGCTTGGCAATTGGAAATCCTTTTGGTTTTGATCATACTCTCACAGTTGGAGTTATCAGTGGACTAAATCGTGACATTTTTAGTCAAACTGGTGTCACCATCGGGGGTGGAATCCAAACAGATGCAGCTATCAATCCTGGGAATAGGTTAGTCTAAGATTCATCCTAAAATGAATTCCCCCACATTCATTCTTTCTTCGGGCAAATCTTGTCTTCCGTATGATTGCTGAATGTGTAACTTACCACCACATATATTTAATTTTGACATCAAGGAGCTCAAGTTTTCCTGTATCTTTGACAGTGGAGGTCCTCTACTTGATTCAAAAGGAAACTTAATTGGTATCAATACTGCTATTTTTACTCAAACAGGTAACGTCCATCTTTCTCCTGCCAAGTGCCAATTCACCATCAATGCTTAATTCAATATTTATAACCCTCAGTTTCATCCCTGCTGTAATGACGTAGCTGTTGTGCTTTTCACATTTACCTCGTCCTACTCTTGAAGACTTGAACGATAGCATTCAGAATGTGATTAACATTAGTCTGTACTATTATGGTTGCAGGAACATCAGCTGGTGTTGGTTTTGCAATCCCATCTTCAACCGTACTCAAGATTGTACCTCAGTTGATCCAATTTGGTAGAGTAAGTGATCTTGCTTTCTAGTGAGTTAAGGTGTAAGGTTAAGGTTAAATTATAGTTTAGTCCTTAAACTTTCATGTTTGTATCTAATAAGTTTCTGAACTTTAAAATGAACTTTTAAAGTATCTAATAGGTCTCTAAACCTTCAATTTTAAAATAGAAGATTTTGTCTAATAGGACATTCAACATTCAATTTCTTGTTCCATAGTTTTGTGAATTTTAAAAAATGTCGAATAGGTCAAGAACCTATTAGACTCAAAAATTGAAAGCTTGGAGCCTTATTAGACACAAAATTAAAAGTTTACGAGCTTATTGCATAATTTTTTTAAAAAATTTAGGGACCAATTAGATATAATATTGAAAGTTTTCGAATCTATTAGATGCTATTTAAAGTTCAATAACTTATTTAATACAAACTTAAAAGTTTAAGGACTAAACTTGTAATTGAACGTAATGATTAATTTGGTTGCTATACAAGATTATGACTGTATCTTAATATGTATATTTTTTCTTTTTCCGAAGCCAGCCTAGCCTATATTTTTAGTTAGTCATGTTAGCTTGGTTCTTTCAACAGTCAGATTCTACCTTTTCTTTACAGGTTGTGCGGGCTGGTATAAATGTAGATTTTGCTCCTGACCTAGTCGCAAATCAACTCAACGTTCGTGATGGAGCTCTAATTCTGCTGGTAGACTCTCTCTAGACTAATTTCATCTTCTTCATTATTATTCTTCTCTCTAACATGCATCAAGTAATTCAATTTGAGATTACTTATTGTCCTTTTATTTATGCCTTTTACTCCTTAGGTTCCTGCAAATAGTCCTGCAGCCAAAGCTGGACTATTGCCGACCACCAGAGGTTTAGCAGGTAATATAGTACTTGGGGATATCATAGCTGCCATCAATAATAAGCCGGTAAGCCCTTCCTTTCTTTCCCTGAAAATGTTGCATTTCCAGCCGCTGCCTTGAACAAGGAGAATATTTCTGTACAATTACATGAACAATGAAATTTCCCTCCATAATATTTAAGAAATTTACCATTGTTTCTTAAGGATACATGGTTTTCGCATCTGTTTACAGGTAAAAAATAAAGCAGAATTGTACAAGTTATTGGATGAGTACAACGTGGGAGACAAAGTTATTTTAA
This sequence comes from Lagenaria siceraria, assembly GCA_002890555.2. Lineage (NCBI taxonomy): Eukaryota > Viridiplantae > Streptophyta > Magnoliopsida > Cucurbitales > Cucurbitaceae > Lagenaria > Lagenaria siceraria. Next base: position 20,560,573 of record CM016487.1, read on the forward strand.
AGATAAAGAGAGGAGGGCAAAGTTTGGAGTTGCCCCTGATATTAGAAGAAAGTCGGTAGAAAATTTGCGAAGAACACGCTAACCATTTCGACTTTCTACTCAGAATCAGATGGAGAAGAAGAAGAAGATTAAAAGGAGCAATGGAAGCAAAGCAAAGCTTGAGGTAAATGAGTGATCTTTTGTTGTAAAATCAAAGTTTTCCATGAAAATTGCTGAGTTGCTATGAGATAGTTGAATTGTTTTGTCTGAGTTGCATCTTTCATGTTATAACATCAAGCATGAAATGTGCTGAGTTCTCATGTGGAGGACTCAACTTCTCAACTTGATGCCTTGATGGTAAGGGAGAGATGGAAAATCAAGTTTTAGCTTTTATTAGAATTGATGTAAATGTTTATGTAAAGATGAACTGTCTCTGATTGATCTGATGCTCATAAGGGATCCAATTCAAGAGTCAATATGTGCTTCTGTAATCTTGCTTAACTACTTCATCCTCCCTGTTTTTGCTCTTAATCTGCTCTTTTTATTCCTGTTGTTCAGGAATTATAACATGAATACCATTTGTAAAATGTTCAAGTAACATACTTTTTAATCTTGTTACTTTAACATTGAAATATGAACACGAACAAGTTTGATTTCATCAGTGTTATTCTTTTAGGGGTAAATTGATTTAAGAGGTATCTTTATTATTAGTTTTGGTTGATGCATTGACCTGATGTGAATTTATTGTTTGGTTTTATACTTTTAAGCACATTTTTCATACCATTAAAATTGATTTTAAATAATTAAAAACATGCTAAACTAACAAGTGATTATCTTTACAAATTACAACAGAACAGTTATCCTACTAGAAACTTGAGAAAATAACCTTTTTTACATATGACATTTAGTGTCTCTTAGATGTCAAACTCGTCTCATTTTGATTAGGTCATTTCACTTTTAAATTTATAGTCTTCTTAGTACAACAATTGCATAGATGGAGGATTGCAATATCACACTTTCAACCTCTAGGGAGGAATGTCATGTCAATTACCGTTGAGCTAAAGTCACTTTGGTTTGAATTTAGAAAAAACTGAGTGTGGCTTAATCAGAGATATTTGTGAATTACTTACAAATATGATCCATAATTAAAAAAATTGATTCAAATGTGAATACCGTCATACTAATTGGAATTTTTTTCACAAACTAAAGTTATCTAATCCGATTTTTTTTTTCATAATTTATCATTTTTTTAAGAAAATAAACAAATTTTATTGATGAATAAAATAAACCAATTTAAGAACTCCAAACACCAAAAGGTAAATTACAAGAAAATTCTCCTATTTGAAATCAACGAAGTACAATAACAACAACAAAAGCACAATTTATTTATTTGCACAAATACATATCACATAAACTCAAGCTTGTCCAACTTTGGACTCATTGAGATTTGTGGAGCATAATCATCAAGATGACTCAATCAGAGACTTGCTAGAAGAAGGTCTAGTAGAAAAAAAAGATAGAAATAATGAGCTAAAGAGTGAGTACTCCATCACAAGATGGAGCCTAGAATTTGAGAAGACATTGTCAATGCACCAATTTGGATGCCTTAGCCTACTTGCTACACTTTTGAACGTGTTTTGAGAGTCTTTTTCTAGGAAAGAAGAATTGAGGAATTCTCTTAGATTGCAAATTCTTTTTGTAATCTTCATCATTTTAATAGAAAATGTACTTACAAAAATTAAAGGTGGCCTAAGTTTTGATTAACCGACAACATAAACTTTTGTCTCATTCGTTTCAAATATGTAAAGATCTATTAGACATAAAATTGAGAATACAGAGACCCATTAATTTTTTTTTCCTGGAGTTGTATCAATTAAATCTTGAACTTAGCAAGTGTATCAATTTATAACTTCAATTATATTCCATTTGAATAAACATTGTGTGTGTCTTATCAATTTATCAAGGAAACTCCTAAATTTTCCTAAGCAAATAAATTTGGACTCTCAGTTGAGCTTTCCTTTGAAATTTGTTCATGCGTGAAATATAATCGTCCATTTTGTTAATTTGACATTTGAAGAAATTTACATGATGCATTGATGGTTTTTAAATGTAATATTAATTAAAAGTCTAAATTGATTTACTTATAAAAATTTATGGGTTTAATTAAAATAATTATAAGTCTCACATAAAATTTTCAAATTTTTTTTTTGAAGGAGTGACAGACTAATAAAATTTTAAGGTTTAAATTAATAAAATTATTATTTTAGAAGTTATATTGATATAATACTAAAAGTATTGGGATATAAATTTATAATTTTTAATATTTTAAAGGTTAAGTACCTTTAAAGACACTTTTGGTTCATAAGCTTTCATGAAACACTTTATTCTCTAAATTTTAACTAATAACAACTTAGTTCTTGTACTTTTAGATTTGTAACATTTTAATCCATAAACTTTAAAAAGTCACAATGTAGTTCTTATACTTTGAAACTTGAAGCAATTTATTCCTTATCAAAATTAAATGTCGATTTTTGTTACATAACAACTTAGTTTTTAAAGTTCATAAATAAATTTGATTTTCAATTAATTTTATCAATCTATATGTATAAGAAATTTCATTAAATTATAGTAATGATTTTCACGAAAGGAATAAATCATTACATCCTATAGACTAAATTGTTACTTTCTTCAACAAAAATAGTTTTTCTTAACCTAGGTTATAACTAATATATATAACTCAAATGTTAAAAAAAAGTTAGAAAATTGTCCAAGCAAGAGTATAGCTTAACTGATTAGAGTGTTAGTAACACGAGGTCTATAATTCGAATCTCTTACCTTAATAGTACTGAAAAAAAAAAAGTTAGAAAATAGTAATTTAACTTTAAAAAGGAAAAAAAATACAAATAGAAAAAGAAAAAGAGAAAGGGAGAGGAGAACATAGGAATGGAAAACTGTAACACAATCGTTCCTCGTCCGTCTATATAAATACAGAGCAACTACCACTTCTTCATTAGCCGATTTCAGTTTTTCTTTCTTTTTGGCCCCAAAAACATATTTATTTTATTTTTGGCCCTCTGTTTTTTCCTTCGCTTTCTCTTCAACTCAGGGAACTAGGTTTCCGCCACTAAAATGGTCGCCGATAAGGGTAAAAAATCTAAGCCCGCCGACAAAGTTGAGGTCGACGAAGCTGACCACATTGACGTCGAGCTCGTCCATTATATCGAGAAATTACAGGAGGTTCAAGACGAACTCGAGAAGGTCACCTCCCTGCCTCTCCCTTTTCCCTTTTCTCACCCTTTACTTTCTGCATGCATTTTTCTGCTATCCTATCACTCTAAATTTATTCTGTAGCTGCCTTTCCTGAACTTGAACGTCATTTTCATTGATGGATATGCTAGCTCAATTATTTTGGAGGATGTCTTTTTCTATTGTTTTTTATTTCGTATTTTACTTGCTTCTTTAACTGGAGTTGAACTTCTTACATGTTTAGTGGGATGAACATAAGTTGGTTATTCAAACAGTATTTATACCAAGGCTTAACTTTTGATTAGCTTTCTGAGTTAAGGTCCCAGACGGATGGAATCTTGTGATTAGGGCTAATTTTCTTGGCTTATGATTCTTGTATGGAATGAGGGTGGTTTAGGCGTCCTGAATTATACAATTGACGGCACTCCTGGTTTTTATAATCTGTCTTATCTTATGTATGTGTCATTTACCCTAAATTCTTTGAGCTAAAAGTAGTTATGATTCACTTGAACAATTCGATCTCTTTATCCTAAAATGTGATATTTTATGTTAATCAGGGATGCCCATTGACATGGAAAACTAATTTTTTTTTGGAAGGAACATAATTTCTTTTTAATCAGTGTTTTTTATGCAGAACAATTACATGTGCTTTAGAACTATTAATGATTCATATGATTCCCAAGTTTGATAGAAGTTCTTTCCCATTCGAGATTTTAAGCAGTCCAGTATTGGGTCAAAAGATCTGAGTTCTTGTTCTAGGCATCTAAAAATGAGTATGAATCCCGGACTTGATAGGCAATGTGTACAAGACATTCATCACCATGGCTATGTTCTGCCAATGTTTGATTTATATGGCGATAGTGCATTTTCTTATATATCATTCAATATCTAATAAATAGACTTGTACTTAGCCTTGATCCTTTGGCATCCAACAGGTTAATGAAGAAGCAGGTGACAAAGTTTTGGAAGTTGAACAGAAATATAATGAGATAAGGCGGCCTGTCTATGTGAAACGGAATGAAATTATCAAAACTATTCCAGACTTTTGGTTAACTGCTGTTAGTGCTCTGTTTATTTATTGGCGCTCTATATCTTATCTTTGTGCAGCTACTTATTTTATAATTTATTTACTTTTCTGTCCCCCTTTGATGCACTTGACCAATGCTTGATTTTTGCAGTTCTTGAGTCATCCTGCACTTTGTGATCTTTTGTCCGAAGAAGATCAGAAGGTATTTTGCTTTAGTCTATTTGATTTCTAATTGTGGGTTGGATGAAAAATGGATATTTCTGCAAGTTTTTTATATTCAATTTATTTTGAAATCTTAATTCAAGGAGGCTTTAGATGTTGTAATAATCAACTGCGTACAAATATATACTCTCCTAACTGTTGGTCTCTTATTCTTGGCGCAGATCTTTAGGCATTTAGATTCTCTTGGAGTGGAGGATCAGAAGGATGTAAAGATGGGCTATTCAATCATGTTTGTAAGCTTCAGCTAACTTGTTTGATTTATACCATGTCCGTCCATTTTCATCGTTCACGTGTTACTTTTTTTGGCCTATTTGATATTCTCCCTCAATTGCAGAATGTGATAATGATCTGTCACTAAACTGCTTAAAATTACAGAATTTCAATGAGAATCCCTATTTTGAAGATAGGAAGCTAGAGAAGACATATACATTCTTTGAAGATGGGGCAATTAAAATTACTGGAACAACAATCAAGTGGAAGGATGGCTCGGTAACAGTTATTTCTATCAAAATAATAATTCCTGTGGTCTATTAGACCAGATTAATGACTGATGGTAATTTTTGTAGGGTGCCTCAAACGGAGTTAATGGTGAGAAGAAAGGGAAGAAGCGACCCCTGGCTGAAGACAGGTGCTTCCTTACCCCCTTGCTTTTTTTATTCCATCCGTCTTGCACAAAGTCATAGAACCTCAAGCTTTGACAATGACCTTGGTGCCTCTAGCGAAACTGTGCTTGAAATTATTGTAGTTTTTAAAACTCAAAATATTTTGAAGATTTTTTTTTCTTATTTTAAGTTCATAATGAGTTGATTATTGGATGAAAACTTTCCTTGATTGAAATTGATTAAACGTTTACACATTTAAAATGAGCTACCTTTCAATTAATGCTTTTCCTTTTTAAATTGTGTGGTAAAGATTCACTTTTATGGTTAAGAGGCTACAGTTATGATTATGTTAAGAAAATAATCTCTTCAGCTCAACCGCATGGCTAAGCAGAAAGATGGGAAAAGGGTGGCGTGCCATTTATTTTTCTTATACATTTTTTATTTAATGTTTACCTAAAAATTTCAAAACTTAGTTTCATTCACGTCTTTATATCTACATTATTTAATACTTGATTGTCCATCAATTCTATGTTTGAATGGGTTCAATTGGGCTTCACCTTTTCTGTAATGTTATATACCATCTATGATTCGAGAACCCTAAGAGAGTCGTCGACTCAAACTATTGTCCATGGATGATCAATGCTAGATCTGACCAGCTGCTCATCCTACCTACTCTAGTTCAGTAGTTCTTGACCATCCATATTTGTCTAGGTAGAATCTTTCAGTGGCATGTTTTGGTCTTCTTTTCCATTACTTAGATAAAGTGAGCTATTGATTCAAGTACAAGATACTATCATTACCTCCTCAACCATTAGACATCCAACCTATAATCGCATCAACCCAATCGCAAGAGCGGAGATCTACCAATTGAGCTATATCCACTCGAGCCAAGTGGGGTTTGCATGAAGGAGTTGGGATGCTGCTTCTATTCTTTTCCTTGATTGTTCTTTACCTAAGAAGGGGAGCTTGCAGGAGAGAATCTAAATTCAGTTCATTGATTTTATTTCTTGACGAACACAATAGATTTTAATATTTTATTTTGCTTCTTTGTCTCTCTCTTTTATATATATATATATATATATATATATACATCGTGAGCCAAAAACCAATTAGGTATCAAATGAAGAGTTATTTTTTTCAACTAGAAATCAATCCTATGAAAAATTGAATAATACTATGATATATTTTAATGTATGGTTTTATTAAAAGTAAAATAACAAATTTATTTTATTCTTGACAGGTGCAATTAATTATTCAATGTACTAAAAGAAAATTATTCAAAGCTATAATAGATGAATTGTTTTCTGTCAACTATTGTGTAAAATAATATCATTTGAAGATTTTTAAATCCGTGTATTCAACATAATACGTGCTGAGGTAATGTGTTACAATTATGCTGTTACCCTAATACAATGATTTATTCTTTCATATCCTCAATGATTTTCTGTGTCAAATAGAAAAGTCAAAGTTTGCAACACCTTCCCCCACTTTTCTCTTCCCCTTGTGGTTTCATACGTTCCTCCACTTTTCTCTTCCTGTTTTGGTTTCTTGTTTTAATTTAAATTAGCATATTTACTCTCTGTATTGCTCATCAATATTGATTATGCAGCTTCTTCAGTTGGTTTGGTGAAACTGAACAAAAAGACATCACTGAGCTTCATGATGAAGTAAGTCTGAACATCTTTCTGCCCTGTAATCATGTAAATGCTCGGCTTGTAAATGGAATAATGTCTTATCTGTTAGTTTCTTGTGTACTCCTGTTAAGTGTTAACCAGCACAGTTCCCTTTCTAGGCATTTGAAATGCTGCTTCAGTTAGATATTACTATTGTGCCAACCTTGTGGGGAAAAAAGCTAGATATATATAACTTGTTGCTTTTGTTTGTCCTTACGTGCTTGGTTTCTTGACTTAAAATGCAGGTAGCTGAGATAATTAAAGAGGACCTATGGCCCAATCCTTTGAAATATTTCAACAATGTAATCTCCATCTCCTTTGTCTTATATCTCTTTACCTATTCTTTGACCCCATTCATTTTATTTTTCAATTGTTCAGCCTGTGGAGACACCCCCTCTTCCATCAAGCTCAGTTGTCAAGTTTTTTTTTTCCCTTCTTCCCCCACTTTGGAGTCGGGAATACCAGTCCTTCTATCTTAGTGACTATGGGATGCATCATAACAAATGTGACTCTTAGCAAGTTAATAGGGTAGTTTCATGGTCCTTGTACATTAATTTCAGGAATACCAGTCCTTCTATCTTAGTGACTATGGGATGCATCATAACAAATGTGACTCTTAGCAAGTTAATAGGGGTAGTTTTCATGGTCCTCGTACATTAATTTCTTAGGCTCTATCTTGTTTTCTTTGTTCACTAGGCTCTCTGTTGGGAACATCTCTCAGCTCTATTGTTTGTTTTTTGGGTGAATGGTTGGAGTGGGGAGGATTATTGGTTCCTTGTGCCTAGTTGTGCTTGTTTCCATCTTTGTGCTCTTCTGTTGCTTTCCACTTCTATAAGCTTGACGAGAGGAATCTTTCTCGAGGATAAAATGATATTGGTAGGAGCATCGGCATCTGCTCACCAAGAGGTTCCTCTCTTGTGCTTCCCTCGTTTCTAATTTATCCTTTTCCACCCACCAAGACGTTGTACCTTTCTTAAAAAGCTTTAGGGAGTAAAGATGGCCAAGAAGGTGAGATTCTTTGAGAGGAGGTATTCTGTCTACCTTCTACCCTAGTGTTGCATTCTTTGACCGTTTCTTTATAAACGGACAAGTGAGTACATTCATCAGATGAACATATTCTCCTTAAAAAGGTCTAGCAGATTGGAAATAGCCCATCTATTTTTGTACTTTCTCTACCCTTGTGTTGCATTCCTGTTTTGGGAATTTTGTTCGAGATTGCAGTGTTGTGAATTTCACCGCCTTCTTTGGATTTCTTCTTCTTCCTTGTTTCTGGATGATTGACGGACAGAAAATTATAGATAATTAGATTCCTATTCATAGTCGTATTTTGGGCTCTTTCTTCTTTTCTTTTTTTAGGGTTCTTAGTCTTTTGTTGTTTTAATGGATGTCTTAATTCTTCCAAGCAAGAAAATGAGGTTTCTTCTAATTTCTTTTCAGGATATTGATGAAGACGAAGAGGACTCTGATGGAGAAGATGATGAGGTAAACAAGATTAAATGTTTTCATTTTCACCATTGCACTCGTATATGTTTTTTTGGGTCTGTCTCCTGCTCTCTTCCGTTCCTGAATCACCCCGGCATACATCTTTTAGACAATCATTCCTGAGCCTTTATCTAGTTAGCTAAAAGTGATGGGAAATAGTTATAAGCTTCTAAGTACTTGGTCTAAGTCTACTGTTTTGCAATTTCATTGTTGCTTAAAACTGTCCTGGATATATGTAGCCTAGCTAAAAGTTCAAAAGTAATCGAACTTTGGATGATGCATGTATAGGAAAATGGAGATGAAGACGATGATGATGGCGAAGAGTGAAACATAGAGGACAAACCCATGTTAGACACCCCTAGGTACTTTTTTTTTCTTTTTTTTTTCTCTCTTTCCTTATTCCTGTTAACATAGGATATCATATCAATTGTTCCAATCTGTGATACTTGTTAAAGCACTGTTGTCATATTTATACATCAATGTGCTATTTATCTTCTAGGCTATTTGGCCTCCCCATATCATTTAATACACAGCCCAATCATTTCATGAGAATTTTTCATTTCTTCTCATAATATTGTTGCGTGGAAAGGACTCGTCACAAAACTGCACCCAGTTGACCACTAGGCAATAAAGATAATTAAAATAACAAGTGCTTAGAGAGAAATGGGTTTTAACTTCTAGTGACCACCTCCACCTACTTAGGAAAATCCTATAAATTTCATTGGCTCCCTCGTAAGGCATGATGGTTGTTTTTATGGATATAGTCGAGGTAGGGACATTAGAATTAGTAATTTTTCAATATTCTGCCAACACTATTATCACAAATGCAGGTATTTCTAAAAGTATGGTCCGATTTAACTTTTAAAGGACTTATGGATAAATCTTATAATGTGTCCTTTTTTAAATTCATTCCAAGTGATTTCTGAAAGGTAAGTGGTAATCTGAGAACCTTAGACAATTTTGCTTTGATTATTCCCCTGCGGTATAAATAACAGGGTTAATAGCGTTGATCCTTTCGGAAAATGGTAAGCTGTAATTGGTTGTACCTTTTTTTTTTCAATGTTAATATTATTTTTTCTTGATGACTTTTCTTGAAAATGATAGTTTAATCTTTTTTAAAATAATATTTAAAAAAAAAACTTAATTGCTTGCGCTGCAAATTTATCCCACTAAATGATTCTGGTTGAATGATGGGGCATAATTTTCAGGGAAATTTTCATAGAAAGAAAAAATGTTAAACTATTTACAGAAAATAGAAAAAAAAAAAAAATACGTTGTTAGACTTTTATTAGCATTTATTAGTGATTTCTATCGTTTCTATCATTGACTTCTATCAGCGTCCATCACAATTAATTAAAAATTTTACTATTTTGTGTAAATAGTTTCTCTTATTTTTTTTGTTTTTAAAAGTTTTCTTAATATTGATGTATAATATTGTTTAGAAAAAGGTTATTAGTGAGTTACAAACTAAGTAAGAATTTCTGAATGAGTAGATGTTCAAAGTTTTACTGTCAAACTGAAAAAATAGTTTGAATTTTCTTAATCTATTCACTGAATTGATTTAATTTTTGGGTCATTGAAATGCTTAATCATGGACGGGAGATAATAATCTTTTGGTTTTTGACTTTTATTGGTTTTAACGAAGATAAACCACTAGGAAAATTATTCTGAATGGAAAAAAGATCTAACTATTTACAAATGTAGATTAATTTTAGTGTTAATGACGGCGATAGATTTCTATCACCCAGTGATAGAAGTCTATTGTGGTCTATCAGTGAAATTTTTTTATATTAGTAAATAATTTAATAATTTTTTCATGTTTAAAAGCAGCCCAACAATTTAAGTGAACATAGTAAGTCAAAATTTATTTTAATGGTTAGAAAGATTTAGGAAGTTAGTCTCTAAAATTTAATAATATTTCATAATTAGATTTAACCTTCGAGGGACTCTCTCATCTTATAATTTCATAATATTTGAAAATAAAAGTATTATATCATTTTTTATTTTAGTATCAATTATCTATGGATTTTATTTTCTATTAATTACGTTATCTCTCATTAATAAAATTTTAAAATATTTATTTATTTTATTAATATTATTTTTAAATTTTAACTTTGTTTTTGTTATTTTAGTTAATACTCATTTAACTAATATTTTATAAATGTTTTAAAATTTAGTAATATTAGATATCAACAACATTGGGACATTTTGAACTTGTTGATAGATTCTTTCTTTATCTTTTAATTTTGTAATATTTTAAAATAAAAATGATATCATTTCTGGGTTTTGTATCGGTTATAATAAGGACTTTATTTTTGGAAATACAATAAATTACATTATTTGTCATCAATAAAATTTTGAAGTATTTAATTCTTTTCTTATTACTATCATTTTTTAATTTTGACTTTGTTTTTGTTATTTATTAATTTTGGTTGATATTAATTTGATATATTTCAAATTAATGTTTCCTTCATTTTATGAGATTTTGTTTATTTTTTTTTCATATCCTTAGCTGAAAATTGATGACCCCTCTTTTGAAATCTTAAGTATATGTTGAATATATTGGTAATATTTTAGAAAATGTAAATCTACATTGCTTATACCATGGTTTATTTTTGGTGTGCTTAGAAATATATTGGAAAATATAAATATACATCACACATATTGTTTAGTATATAAGATAATATATTGTACAAATTGTCTTGTTCATGTACTTATCAAATATATCTTGATTTATTTTTAGAAAATTCAAATATATATCGAGTATATTGTGTTGTATACTGAAATTTGTGTGTAAATTAGGCCAAACATTTATGTTAAATAATAGCCCATTAGGCTATTCATATAAAAATAGAGAAGTTTAGATAATTGTATGATTAGATTTATTTGTTTAGATTATATCCATAGAAAACTCTTAAATTAAAAAAAAAAAAAGAAAAATAGAGAAGTTTCAAATTTGTATCAATATGGTGTTGTAATTTTGTGTCCAAATATAAACTTTCAGTTGTGTCTACCTATTAGCATTTTTTTAATAAAAAAAATTACAATTTCATCTATCTACTGCTACAGAATTGGAAGTATATTGTTCTATTAGATATAAAAGTTCAACGATTAATTAATTTTAATAATTTTGAATATAATAGGGCCTTGTGAGATTTAAAATTGAAATCTATTTGACACAAAATTGGAGCGAGAAGTTAGCTAAATGGATACCAATCTAAAAATTTAGAAATTAAACATACAATTCAACTAATTTTGATCCACCCTAATTTGTTAGATTGAGAGGGATGTCAAAATGTTTAATTCGATTCTTGTTGGCTCGAGTTCTTGCACTTCTAAAACTTAATAACATTTTATCTATCTTTTTTATTTAGCTATATAAATGGATTTCTTTAATATTTTGATATAAAATAATATAAGAATCATAAGATCAAGAAGATATTATTGGTAAACAATGTTTTTTGATTTATGGATCTCTTTAATTATATAAATACATAACAATCCAATTCCAAGGATAACCGAGCATAATCCAACATGTTAAAGCAATTATAACATTTGTAAAAGGTAAGAGGTTTAAATCTCTCCTCCCTGTATATTGTTGAACTCAAAAATACATAAAGGTGTCTCTTCAATATACAATCACTGTAATACATTAAATATCTTGACCTAGAAGAGAAAAAAAAAAAAGAGATTGATTTTCATTAGTAGTGCTCACAAAAATTCTAGTATGTTTTTAATCCTTACTAGTTAGACTACACATAATACTTATTAATAATGTATAAACTTGAGACTAATGAAGGAATGTTTTCAAACATAAAAAAAAAAACTAAAATATTTATAAATATAGCAAAATTTTACTATCTATTAGTAGTATATTGCAACACAATAATAGTCTATCAATTGTACTATATTTATAAATATTTTAAACAGTTTTTGTCATTTAAAATAATTTCTCATTAATTAATTAAAGTGCATAGATGAAAGAGATGAATTTGGCACAAAAGTCCATGACAAAATGCACTATCTTACCAATATATTATAATTGTACCAAAAAATCAACATATTTTAATTATTAAAAAAAAAAAAAAAAGAACTTGCAAACAAATACGAATATAATATATAAATATGTTAAAGCATTTTTTTTTTCTATGGAACTTTCCTCACCATCAAATTTCTAAAGGGAACCTTTTTTCATTTTGGTTGAATAATAATTTTAACTTTTAAGTACCCTCTCTAACAACATTGCTTTCAAAATGGTTGCAACAGAAAAAACATCCAAACGACCTTCCAGATTTTCATATGCCCATATCTTAATAAACCAAATAATAATAATAAAGTTTTAAAACTATTATTATTAATTATGAGATTTTTTTTTCCCTAAAAAAGAATACAATAATGATGAGACCAAATTTTTTTTATGGATCATGAAAGTATTGGGCCCACAGTCCACTAAGAAATGATCCACATGCATTGTTTGATGGAACAGTAGTCCAAGAAAAATCTCTATAATTTTGCTTTACAAATGACATATGGGCCTCATCTTTCCCACAACTTTGGGCCCATATTGTTTGTTGTTAAAGCTTCTCTAACCATCAACAGAAGACAGCCTAAGTACTTGCTTTTGTTTTCTTTTCACAAAATAATTAACCCTATTTTTCTCCTAAATTTGTAAAAAAAATTCCCTTACAAAGTTTCATTTTGGTCATTGCCACCATTATTCTATTTTAACATTACTTACTAGACCCTAGTTGAGATGTCCTAGTGCACCTCCTGATTCTTAGAGTTAGGTTTTTTTCTCTCTTAGTATTTGTCTCTTATATTTCGAACATTAGTCTCATTTCATTTACTCAATGAAGAGACTTGTTTCCTTTTAAAAAAAAAAACATTACTTACTAGACCCTGGTTATAGCAAGGCACTTGTTTTGTTCATCAATCTGATGAGTAGATGTTTATAACTGTAATATAAAAAAAGTTTAGTTTTTTTCTCTATACTTATTAAAAAAAAGAAAGTTTACAATAACTTATTTTTTACAATAACTTATTTTTTCTTAATATATAATTCTTGAGGCTAAAACAAAACCGCTCAACAACACCGTATAAAACAGATGAACGAAGGTTTTTTATATGTAAGATGAAAAATCAAATTTTTAACCTTAAAGTTGATCGTATAAGTTTTATATTAGTTGAATCATATTTATTTTGACATCGATTAAGGACAGTTGAATAGTAATTAGAAATATAAAAGGTCAAATTTAAAGACAATTAACTAAATTAAATTATGTTGGACATGGACCAGTATTCCGGTTTAACATGCGCATAAAGAAGTTGTAAATTTATGATGATAATATCGCCGCAAACCTAAGAATATTTTAATAACAAAAGGTTATTAAAGCACAAAAAGGTAACAATTATTTTAATTTGATAATATTACGGTGAACAAGGGAGCATAATTACGATTAGCAGGACTAGGACATAATTTTTCTTTACTTAATATTAGTTTAATTAAGTTTTTTAAAACATCATATTTAATGTGTCCAACCTTTGCTTTATATCCATGATTTTAAGGAAACTTTGAAACCAACAAGTTCATTACATGAGCTTATATACATAATATATATATATATATATATATATATATATATATATTATATATATTACAAAGTTCATAGTATATAATATATTTCATTTTACAAGCTCAAATGTGAAAGGCTAATCATTTTTGGTTTCCTGGTTTTCATATCAACATAATGATCATATATTAGTTGGAGAAACGCCCATACTAATAATCATTATGTGTATAAAATATCATTCTTACAACTTATAAAAAGAAAAAAGAAAAAAGTTAATCAGATTGTACTAACCAAACTATAACTATTGTTTTACTTGTAACCACAAACTTTTCATCTTAAAAATTAAATCTTTGCATTTTACATATTTTTAAAATTTAGACTTTGCCATATTGAATTTTAGAGAAATTGGAGTGCTACTCAAAATTGGAGGATTAAATTGGAGTGCATAGCCATATTGATTTAGAAGTTGTTGTTTCCAATGTGCAATTACTTGTGGTAGTGGATTTGGACAATTTAACAGTTGTGCGATTTTGACGAGAGAAGAGGATGTGTTAACTTCAGTGAAATCAGTAGTGGAGGATATCCTATCTTTGGTATGATCATCAGAAATCAGTAGTGGAGGATATCCTATCTTTGAGAATGCATCATCAGAATCAATTCCATCATATCTAACGTTCTCAAAATTTGGTGGTAGATGGACTAGCTTGTTCAGTAGCAGATAGATCTCAATCTTATTGTTGGATGGATAATTTTTCTATTTGACTTTGTCTTTACTTGAGGTGGATTTAGTCTCTTTATTACTGTAATTGATGTTCTATTTTCTTTGTAAAAAAATGATGCCCAACAAACTTTACAAACTTATATATATAGCAGCTTAATCGATAGCACTAGACCATTTAAAAGTATTAAAAAAAAACACAAAAAAAAAAACAAGTACAAAATTCAAAGATTATATTAAAGTATAATTTTAAATCTAAAAAAAAAAAGTTATTATTGCCAAATAAATTCATAGCTAAGAAAGGCAAAAATCTTTTTTCATCCTTACTAAAAATACAAAACTTTAAATGATGCCTATATGATGATAAATATACAACCTAGATCTATAGATAACATATTAATTAATTAATTAATTAAATGAGAAGACTAGATATTATGATTGTAATATAGATATCATTAATGCAAAAATAGTTCAAGCTAGTCAAACTTATGCTACTTTATGCATCCATTTATTATGATTTTTTTTTTTTTTTGAAGATATCATTGAAATTAAATCAAATCATTAGAATTTAATTTCAAAATTTCAATACAAAAATTTTGAGAGTTCCATTAAATTATGTAAAGAAATTTAAACATTATTTCCATTGTTGATCTCTTATCCCAATCTCACCTAATAAATTAAAAATAATATATCATAGGTGTGTGAATCCCCTCTATATCTAGAAGAAAAGAAAATTATATAAAGATAAAATAAGGGAGGGAAAAAAAAGGTCATCTACAAAGATTGTGGTCCATGAATTAATTATAGGAAAAGCCAGAAATAGAATCCATTCTGGTCATTTAAAATATAATTGCTAACTACACCAATTTTACAACTATTGACACCCACATCTCCCATCATCATCATGTGGCTCATAGTATTTTTTTTTCCCTAAATAAATCTTTGATCATTATCACAATTGGTAGAAAGTCTTCAATCTTACAATTTTACAACTATTGACACCCACATCTCCCATCATCATCATGTGGCTCATAGTATTTTTTTTTCCCTAAATAAATCTTTGATCATTATCACAATTGGTAGAAAGTCTTCAATCTTAATTTCATATATAAGAACAATAATTCATCAATAAAATAAAACATGAACCCAAAATATATATAGACATATAGCCCATCTACATATTATTTTTCTTTTTCTACGTACATCAAATTATTTATTAAATACATTCATATATTTTATTATAATTAATAGAAAAACATTAATGAAATACATTCATATATTTTATTATAATTAATAGAAAAACATTAATGGAGTGTTTGAGGGTGGAATAGTGAGGAGTAAGAAGTTACAAAATCTATAGAATTATGAACTCTTGGGGTCCACAATGTAAGGAGTTGATAAGATATAATGATGTTTTTTAGTAGGGGGACCCTACAACTTCTTGGGTCAAACAAGGAGTGGAGTTCAATACTCCTACTTCTCAACTCCGAGTGTGTTATTTGACCCAAGAAATTTGAGTTAGGGTATGTAGTTGTGAACTTCACTCCTCATTTGGTTTAAAGAAGTTTGTGTGCTCCATGTCTAAACAACATTGATTTCTGCTTTATTAACTCTTTACATTGTATGGCTCAACAACTTCACAACTTTATTTCTTGCCCTGAAGATTACAAATTGCTAATAGTGTTTTCTCATTGTTACCTTCTCATGTGATAATTATAAGATCTTTCTTTAACTCATTTAGGTCAACTCAAGAAGAACAATATCGAACTCTCGTTGTTGTTGACGGTACGAAACTCAAGTGTAATGTTACTTAGGGAATAGGGAGCATTGTTTTTTCCTTCATGGGCTTAAAATGAATAAATTTTTATCATAGGGGCATATATATACATATCATATTGGATCCAAAGATAAAGAATAATTATTAAAATAGAATTAGAAGGAAAAATTTAAAATTAATCCAAATTGCAAGGGGCATACCACATGGAAGGAGAAAACATGATGGTGAGAAGGATACTAAGTTATGTTTAAATTACTTTACCAAAACAGATCTTTATGTTCCCAAAAGTGAATACAAAGCTGTCTAATCCACCTCTCTTCTCATTTTAAATCCATCCAAAAGCATTTGGGTGTTTGTGAATTTTGGATTTTAATTTTCATAATCTAATTTTAACAATTTTAAACCCCTTAAAACCACTTCACCAAGTACAATTGGGGTCTTCTTATTATGGACTTTGAACTTACTTTTCCAAACACAAAGCATTTTCTTAATCATTCAGATTAATTGCCTTTTGGATTCTCATTAATTAATTAATCATATTTGGTAAACATGCTATTATATATAATAATTTTGGTATTCAAAATCAATCAATGAATGTGCTGTCACAGTCATAACACTTGGAGATATAATTTGAAAAAAAAAAAAAAAAAAAAAAATCCTTATGAGTTGTGATTTCCAAGGAGAAAAAGTCATAGAATTTGATGGGGAGGCTGTCTTTTTTAATTTTAATTATGTCTATATGATGGAAATTGGCATGCTCAAATGTTCTTTCTTTCTTTTCCATTTTCACTGATCACTGGCATTTAGCAATTTGTTTTTGTTGGCTTTCAGTGGAGGATGGAAAATTTTCTTATTAAATCAACAACTTTATAGGAAGATGTTTTTAGTAATTAATATAATTATTTCACTCTATTGTCCATTAGCTAACCCAAAATATGAATTTGAATTCTTAAACTTCAATAATCATTATGCTATTAGGTAGTAAATTTTAATGTCTATGTCATAAAGGTAAATAATTATGTAAGAAAAGGACATTACATTATGATCTATAGAATCTATACTTGACAAATGAATATGAAATGTCATGGATTTGACAATTATTAAAACCGACAATGTTGATCAAAGGTCATTTTTGAAATGCAAATTTTTGGTCTACTTTGTTTGTTCAATTGATTTAGTATAGTCTTACTCAAAAAAAAAAAAAAAAAAAAAAAAAAAAAAAAAAAAAAAGTAGTGTAGTCAATTGCTTCAACTTTTTCAAGAGAGAGATTTTCATCCACTTTCACATATTTTTAAGTTTATATAGTTGATTCTCCGTCAAGAAAAATTTATCTATTGACATATACGAATTAACCATTTAAATTTTCAAATAGATTCTACATTATTTACATTGAATTTAGTTTCAATTGGGCCTAGCAGCCCAACTATATACATAATTGGGTTGTACAAAGGGTAGGCTAAAGTGTTGGGCTTGTTTTACTTAAATAAATAGACTCACTTACATAATTATCTAAATTTTTCTATTTTTCACATGAATAACCTAATAAACTATTATTTTATTCAAAATTCTAGCCCAATTTACTTTTTAACTCTCTTTATCATTCAGTTTTTTTTAAAAAAATATATATAATAATATTAATACCAAAAGATGCATGTAAGGGAAGTTTCTTGCAACTTTTTAAAACGATATACTTTTAAAACTTATACCAGTAAGGAAAGTTTCTCAAAAAATCGAAAATTGTTTCCCAAGTAAATGAAGACAAGAATTGGTAAGAAGCTTCAAAGAGAAAGCAAGTCATATTTGATATATACAACACAATATATTCAATATATATTTTAATTTTCTAGTAATAAACTAGGGTATATTTGATAAGCACACAAACAAGACAATTTGTACAATATATCGTCTTATATACCAAATAATATGTGCGATGCGTATTTACATTTTCCAGTATATTTAACGTGTACTTGAGATCTCAATGAAGGGTGATTGATTTTTCGCTAGGAATATAGAAGAAAATAAATGAAATCTTCTAAAATGAAAGAAACATTAATTTGAAATATCTCGCATTAAATGAATATCAACCGAAATTAGTAAATAACAAAAAGAACATCAAAATTAAAAAATAATGTTAATAAAAAATATTAAATATTTTAAAAATGTTAAATTGGTCTACAAATAAAATTAAAAGCTCTTAACAAAATAATTTAAAATTTAAGACATCTATGAAGTATATGGTTTAGGAAGGATTTTCCTTTGTACAAATTTTTGCTATAATTTTCGGAAAAATAAACAATTTATACTCTAATTTTGAGTTTTATCAACTAAAATACCAATTGAATAATTTTATCGATTTAAACTATAAATTTTCATAACTTTCCGTACGATATATTTTTGGAAGTATATGACTTTTTGGATGACTGTAAATTTGACTTTTTTTTTTTTTTTTTTTTTTTTTTTTTTTTTTTTTTTTTTTTTTTTAACTTTCAAATAGAGAGAGATGCATGAACGGAATAGATAATAGTAGTTTTTATTTTATTTTATTAAATTTAAGTGATTTTCCCCTATTTATCTAGAAAGACTTTCGTGATAACTTTTTTTACTACTTTGATAGAATTATTTTGAAATTAAAATAATTTAATTTAGACGAATTCTTAATGAAATCAAGTGAAATTAATAATAAATCACTAATCTACCTTGTTATATTTAATTATAAAAATTTAAAATTAAATTGACACAATTATATATTAATTTTAAATTTTAATTAATACAACCTCAAAGTTGGTATAAATTGATTTTTTCTTTTTATTTGCTTAATTCTCCAAATTTGAAATAGTAAAAGAAAAGAAAAATGAAAATTCTTTTCCGCATTTATATGAAAGATAAATCAATAAATAGAAAAAAATTGAAGAACAAATAAACTTAGAAAAGACAATTGATATCATTCTTCATCAATAATGTATTTTAATGGATAAAGTTCCGTCGGTTTAAATTATTAATTTAAGATTCGTTCAAATCTTTCCATTCATGTCAAAGTGGACTTAATTCAACGGTAATTTATACACACTCTACTTATATTTTTATTTTATTTATATGATGTTACCTTTCTATCACCTTAGTAATTTTTATTTTGTGAGGTAAAAAGAGTGATAATTAATATTTTTTTGACAAAAAAAAGAAAAAAAAAACAGGAAATGAGAGATTGAATGTTGAGCACTATGATTTGTAGACATTATGACATTTGCAATGCATGCCTGAAGCATAAGTGCCAAAGGATCATTTACGCTGTCACCTAACTTTTTTATTTTACTCACCTTTTTTCTTTTATTTTCTATTTACTTCTTAGTTCCATTACTCTCCATTTATTTCTTTATTCGTTTAAATGACAACCAAAAAAAAAATCATTTAAATAAATTCCAACTGTATCCCTAATTAATATAGCGTTTTTTTATTTTTTATTTTTTATTTTTATAATTGATAACGACCCATACTACAATTTTATGCAATTATATAAAATTTTCCTTTTAGACATAAGTATTTATCTAATGGAAGGTAGAGTTATACACAGGGTGGAGTGGACATATTTTGAAACATTGTGCAACAACAAAAATTCAAAATATTAAAAAAAGAAAAAAAAAAAAAAAAAAAAAAAAAAAAAAAAAAAGTTTCTTCTGCAAAACTGAGCAGCTTCCATTGAAAGGTTGGTCCTTGACTGAGAGTAGACCCCATCGGTACTGTACTTAAAAGAAAAAGGGGAAAAAAGACACCATTGCTACTATTCATTTATTATGACAAGTGAAATAGAGAGGTAAAATTTCAGAAATAAATTTGACCATAATTCATATATTCTGTTTTAAAAAGCTAATCAAAATATCAACAGAAGAACTTTAAATTTTGCCTCTAGATTTCTAGATTTATCCTTTAAATTTTGGTGTTAATGTTTATTAAGTGAAATTTTAAAAATAATTATTATGTGTTATTTTGGACCAAGAGTTGCAAACTCGAAAGAGAGTAATATTAAGGGTAAAGTTGGAATATAATAGTCACGTGAGGACCAAAGGAGTACAAGAAACAGGCCAAAGGAGGAAAAGACTAGGAACCCTGGAGTTTACTCTTCTATATTTAAGAGGACATAGCACCACGAAAGGTAAGTTGCTCTGACCCTCAGCTAAACATTGACTTAAGCATCGGGGTCCTATGGCATGCACCACACCGATGTTCTTATTCTTTGTTGTGTAGGTCATCTTTCTTCCCCAAAATTATAAATTCCCCAAAATCTTTTGGACGATTGATTATTACTAATTTGACATTAGATATGCACTAATCAAGTACAGTGACAATGAATATGTGACATCAACAACTAAGTCTTAACTCGAAATTAACCATGTTGAGGGTCTTTCATCGATCCTTAGGTATGGTTGACTTGACTAAAATGTGTTTGGATAACATTTTTTTTTATTAACTATTGAAGGCATGTAAAAGTCAGGTGAGCTATCCTTTCTAGATTTTGCTATCAACATTGATGGAAAAAATAGGTAGACTTATTTAATTATAATTTTTTTATTTTTTTAAAATTAATTAATAGATATTAATACTAAAGACTAAAAGTGAGTATTTAGCAAAAAAAATCGATGTCAAAAGTGTAAATTTTGAAACCTATGACCAAATTGAAACAAAATTCAAGCTTCGAAGTTAAAATTATAATATTTTGAAACCTAGGGACTAAAATGAAATCAAACTCAAAACCTAAAAATGTAATATTTTGAAACCTAAAAACTAAGACCCCGTTTGGTAAGTATTTCGTTTTGGGTTTTTTTAATTTTTGAAAATCAAGCCTATTATCTCTCATTTTCTTACAATGGTTTGCATCTTTCTTAAGTACAAAGGTTGAATTCTTAGCCAAATTTCAAAAACAAAAACACGTTTTTAAAAACTACTTTTTTTAGTTTTCAAAATTTGACTTGATTTTTTAAAACATTAGTAAAAACTAAATAACAGAGCAAGAAGTTTAAAAATGGAATCAATATTTATATGCTTAATTTTCAAAACTAAAAACCAAAAACTAAGGTCCGTTTGGTAATTATTTGATTGTTGGTTTTTAGTTTTTGAAAATTAGGTTTATAAACATTCATTACACCTCTAAATTTCTTAATTTGTCATCTATTTTGTACTATTATTTTAAAAAATCGAGGCAAGTTTTGAAAACTAAAAAAAAATAGTGTTTAAAAGCTTGTTTTAATTTAATCAACTCTTTTACTTAAGAAAAATGCAAGCCATTATGAGAAATTGAAAAGAAATAGAGTTAATTTTAAAAATTAAAAAATCAAAATCTAGGGACAAAAAGATTTTCTTTTTCCTTAAAAAGGAAAAAAATGGAAAAAGAAATAGCCAGTTATGGTGGCATGCAGGATTGGCAGTATGGTCACTTTAACAAGCACATAATCTTGTAACTTTTTTTTTTTTTTTTTTTTTTTAATGAAACTATGGGACTAGGGCCATCCAACCATAAATCTATTGATTGTATTGACATTAATTTCATTTTGACAATTGAATTTTGGACTTGAATCCATAGAATTTTATAGTAATTTTACTATGAATAAAAGTTATTATCAACTATAAAATGTATATAAATTTATCAGCTTTGTCGAAAATTGGTTTAAATAGAAAGATACACCTTAAATGTATTAAATTTAAATTATTCAACTTTATCTTAACAAAAATAAAAACTGAATTTGCATAATGGCTCAGGATAATAATTACAATTATACAAATAGTAAGAGTACGTTCAATTTAAGATCCAACTTTTAATATCATTAAATAAAATCTTTAACATAAATGAGCTTAAAAATAGTGAATATTGTAATTCCATTTAGGTTTAAATAAAGTGAAAAATAGTTTTATAGTACACAAGTAATAACACAAGCCTTTTTTATTTAGTAAAATCTAAAGCGAAAAAGTAATTTCGTTAACTCAAGCTTAAAGTTGAAAACATTATATTATTTTAGAAATACATAAGAGAACTAAAACATATATTCTATTATGGCTAAAGGAGGAGGGTATATTTTATGGATGCTTACAATTATTTTTCCAGTTGTTTATGCGATTATGATTCAAAACAAGACCGATATATATAATTGGATGAAATTAAATGTTAGGATAAATATTAAGGTATAATTGGATGAAATTGAATGTTAGGATAAAAATTAATACAACTTGACAACTATAAGAGCAAGGATTAATTTTTCTTCCGAGTTTATTTAAATATATAATGACAAAAGTTAAACAAAAAACTTTAGTGCATATCGAGCTGTACTAATTCTTTTGCAAGTCACTTAAGTGTTCAATTACATGTTGCAACGAGACAATATTTTTAATTTTTTTTTTGATAGTTAAAAAAGATGTATAAAGATGAATGTAGTATAGATGATATCAAATTATGTATAAAAAAAAAAAGTAAACGTAAAGCTAGCTAAACACAATATTTATGTTAAAAATGTAAAAAGAACAAAAAAACGACATAAAAAAAAGAAAATATTTTTAAAATTTTAGGTTAAAAAGGTCACGACCGTAATGATTTGGGGACGAGAAAGGGAAAAAAAAGAAACATTTTTGCGGTTGGTTGTGTAATAATCTTAAAGAAAGAGGCCTTCAATGCAATTCTCAAGGTACTGCAAGTAAGCAAACGTCACTGTTGTGTACTGTTAATCTCGATTGCTAACCATTGCAAATCTGCCACGTGGCAAAGTTTTTTCAATTCTTATTTTACTCATTTTATACTGACCCACGTAGCGACATAGAAATGAAGAAAAATAAAATAACAATGAATTAATAAAGAATAAACTACCGTACAGAGAAACGTAGCGACATAGAAATGAAGAAAAATAAAATAACAATGAATTAATAAAGAATAAACTACCGTACAGAGAAATCACAAAAAGAAAAAAGAAAAAAGGAAAGCGTTAAAAAAATATTTTTTAATTGTTAAATTTTGATTGACATGAAAATTTTAAATATATTACCGAAATAATATAGAAACTTTTTACATATAGAAAAAATGTCAAACTAGATTTCTATCATTTCTATCACCGAGAGATTTATATCAGCGTCTATCGTAACTATCTGAAAATTTTGTTATTTGTGGTAAATAATTTTCTTATTTTTCTATTTTTAAAAAAGTTCCTAAATAATAATTTAATATTAAAATATATTCGACAAAATTATAAAATAGTTTGTTTTCAAATTTATGAAAATAGAAAATAAGAAGAAGGCGGCCACAATATCAGACTTAGATATTATTTAAGAAACTTTACATTTTGTTATATTTGTAACAGTATATTATATTTTATCATGTCACCAAGTAAAAGTTTGTCAATATAAATCAAATCCATTTATTTCGTACTTTAGGTGAATTAGATAAAAATATCTAAAATTTACTCAATTTGTATTTTGTACGATTAAAAAAAATCAATCAATGTAATGTATAAACTTTTAGGAAAAGAAATGAAATTGGAAAATGTTCATTATCATGGGAGGGGCCAAAAAAGAAAAACAAAAAAAGAAAGAGAAAAAATAGAGATAGAGGAAGCTAAGACAATAACGGAAGAAAAAAAAATATTTTAAAATTTTCAATTCTATTCATAATTTACAAACTATTCACCTCGAGACCTTTGATAAACAAAAAAGATTAGGTATAAATTAATTAAACATCAATAAGTAGATTTATTTTTCTAATAATAATTTCAAAATAAAATAATTAATGAATAGCCTAGTTCATAGGTTAAATCATCATATGAAAAATAATTCGTGATAAAAAAAAAAAGAAAGAAAATGAGACCAAGTAGGGAAAGAGATTCAAAAAGTGAAAATATCTGGAATAAAAGATTATTTCTATTAGAATTGGGATGAAAGAATGAAACTTCTAACCTTTTTTATTGAATTTATATGTTTTAATTTTGACGGAATGATTCTTTTAGATTCTTTTTCTTTTTTAATACAAGCCAATTTTTGTTTTAAAAAAACAGAAATATGAGAAATATGAGATATATTAATAACTTTTTTTTTTTTTAAAAAAAATATATATATATAGAGAGAGAGAGAATTTAATTTTACCAAGAAAAGGTGAGATGGAATCAATTCCAAAATGATTTGTTTAGAAGGGGGAATTGAGTGTACACGAAAACCCAGGCAAAGGAAAAAATGGAACTGCATCGATGTGGCATATATTCTAACTTCATTACATTTCTGCAATTTAACCCATAAATTATATCTAATTTGCTATAATTTTGTTAGGTTAAAAAATAGTTTTTGTCTCATTTAAGATTGATTCACTTTTTAGTTTGTTTGAAAGGTTGTATTTTATTCTTTATACTTTTAATAAATTTTAAATTAAATTTTTATCAAAATTTGTTAAATAACAATTATAATTTTTACGTAAGAAAATATAATATGTGGATATATTTTAGAAATTTAGAATGAAAATGCTAATATATATATATATATATTTTTGAAAAAAAAAACAAACAATAGGGACTAAAATTTACGATTTCTTGAACGAACTTCAACAAATAAGATTGAAGTAAAAATAATCTAATTATCATTTAAAAACCTTTGATTTTTTTATTTAAAGAAATATTTGTCAATAATTAAAATTTTGATATTAACATTGACACAAGACTTCAATCATTTTGGTATTAGTTGATTTCATAATGAGAATAGATTTTCAAGTGAGCTAAAAACCATTGAGGAACTTGTAAGATATAGCCAAACTATTTTCAATAGGGAAAATTTTTAAAAATAAAAAAATAAGGGAAACTATTTATACAAAATAACAAAATTTTTAGATAGTTGTGATAGACACTGATAGAAGTCTATCAAGCTTTATCAGTGATAGACGCTGATAGAAATTTATCAATGTCTATTAGAGTTTTTTTTTACTATTTTCTGTAAATAGTTTAACATTTTTTCTATCTGTGAAAAATTTCTTTTTTATAAATTTAAAATCCTAATGTTTCACGACCAATGAATGTTTGAAATTTTCAATGTTTTTCTAGTACAATAGGAACTGGAGAATTCGAACTACAAACCTTGTAACTAATAACACTCTTGTATGCCAGTTAATTTATGATTGTTAACTACAATTTTCAATGTTATATATTATATATATATATATATATATATCTATAGATATATATATCTTTATTTATTGAGTTTAACAATATTTTACAAAATAGTCTCACATATTTACACCACATACATAAGTTTTTAAATAATAGGGATTAAATTGAAAATTATACAATTAGAGAATAAAAAAAAAGTTAAAACTTTAAAGCAAAATTAAAAAGAACAAACACGAGTTTTAAAAATGTCCCCATCTCTCTCTATAAGAATCCATTCTCCCCATGCACTTGTTCCTTCAAATCTCGTCTTCTCCACCTTTGACCACTGCTTCTAACTCTCACTCTAACTTCCTCTCTCTCTCTCTCTCTCTCTCTTCTTTCCTGTTTGCTCCGGCGATAAAATCATAACTCAACACACAGAAAAGGACCCAAAAAACACACCATTTCCCCTTTAGATCTTTCTTCGTCATTACCCGAACCCGAAAAGAAGAAGGAACAGAGCCTTCCTTTTCACCAACTCTTCTCTTTTGCAGACAAATATGACTGGTTTCTCATGATCCTCGGTAGTTTCGGCGCCATTGTCCACGGCTCTTCCATGCCTGTTTTCTTCCTTCTTTTCGGCGAAATGGTTAACGGCTTCGGCAAAAACCAATCCAATTTTCACAAAATGACAGCAGAAGTCTCTAAGGTTTTCTCAATTTTCAACACAATTTCTCTGTTTTATCATTCTTCTGGTCTTTAGATCTCAGATCCGATTGTTTTTTTTCCCTCTGTTTTGTTTTCTTTAATTTGCAGTATGCTCTGTATTTTGTCTACTTGGGTCTTATTGTCTGTTTCTCATCATACGCCGGTAAGTAAACAAAATCCTCTGTTTTTTTTCCTTCTCTCTTTATAACCCAAAAAAACAGGTCATCATACGCCGGTAAGTAAACAAAATCCTCTGGTTTTTTTCCTTCTCTCTTTATAACCCAAAAAAAAGGGTCGATTAAATTTGGTGTTCTTCGTGTACAGAGATCGCATGTTGGATGTACACTGGGGAGAGACAAGTGAGCACATTGAGAAAGAAGTATTTAGAAGCTGTTTTGAAACAAGATGTTGGATTCTTTGACACTGATGCCAGAACAGGGGATGTTGTTTTCAGCGTTTCAACAGACACTCTTCTTGTACAAGATGCAATCAGCGAGAAGGTAACTTTTTTAATTTATTCATTCTAAAAGGGAGAAAAATCTAATAGTAGCTAGTGTGGGGGCAAAACGGATTACTTCATTCTGCAAAATGCCCATCTGGGTAGTTGCTATTTCATTAATTAAAGCAATATGCGCACATTAGCAATATAGGTTTTAACATGCGCATCTACAGAGCACTGCCATTAATACAGTGATTCTTGACCATGAATCAGAATCTTCCTTCTTTTTATTGAATTGGGTTTTGATTTTGTTTAGGTGGGCAACTTCATTCACTATCTTTCGACGTTTTTGGCTGGATTGGTGGTGGGTTTTGTGTCAGCATGGAGACTAGCTCTTCTGAGTATAGCAGTAATTCCAGGAATCGCTTTCGCTGGAGGTTTATATGCTTATACTCTCACTGGACTTACTTCAAAGAGCCGAGAATCCTATGCCAACGCTGGCATAATCGCCGAACAGGTGAAAACTTTTTCCCTTCTTTTCTATTTTTGGGTGCAATATTAAGATTGAACTTTCTTTCACTGTTCTGCTTTGCCTTTGATCTTTAAAAGCACTTTCAAAATCCACCAGCCTGGCTTTGTTATTTAGCAACATGTCATCATGATTTTTTATCATGTGAACAAATTTATCATCATTTTAGTTATTAATTTCATTGTAATCTTCATTCCCAAATGTTACTCAAGTTTGATTGTTTTTCACTTGGTGGGTCAAACCCACAGTAAAGTTAATTGAAGAAGAATCACATGTCATGTTTTTCATTGTAAGACTTCCAAGAACATAACATGATATGTTTCATAAACGTGTTCTTATTAGGCGATTGCTCAAGTTCGAACTGTTTACTCTTATTGTGGAGAAAGCAAAGCTTTGAATTCCTATTCAGATTCAATTCAAAACACATTGAAAATTGGATACAAGGCAGGAATGGCTAAGGGGTTGGGTCTAGGTTGTACCTATGGCATTGCTTGTATGTCTTGGGCACTTGTCTTCTGGTATGCTGGAGTCTTCATCCGAAACGGCCAATCCGATGGCGGCAAAGCCTTCACTGCTATATTCTCCGCCATCGTTGGTGGCATGTAAGACTCAAGAAATTAGAAACTGTGATTTAACTATACATCAACATCCAAGTTTCTGTTTTTTCTGAATGTGGTTTTGTGTAATGCTATAGGAGCTTGGGGCAGTCATTTTCCAATTTGGGAGCATTCAGCAAAGGGAAAGCAGCAGGGTACAAATTGATGGAGATTATCAAACAGAGGCCTACAATTATTCAAGACCCATTAGAAGGGAAGTGTTTGGCTGAAGTTAATGGCAACAATGAGTTCAAAGATGTTACCTTTAGCTATCCGTCCAGACCGGACGTGATGATCTTTAGGGATTTCTCCATTTTCTTCCCAGCCGGGAAAACGGTGGCTGTCGTCGGCGGTAGCGGTTCCGGGAAAAGCACTGTTGTCTCTCTCATTGAAAGATTCTACGATCCCAATCAAGGTTATTATCCCCCAATGCATGTAACCAACACACTACATAGCTAGCTTGTGAATTGTTCTGATTTTCTGTGTTTTCGCTAAAAACAGGGCAGGTTTTACTTGACAATGTGGATATCAAGACACTGCAATTGAAATGGCTGCGTGATCAAATTGGTTTAGTGAATCAGGAACCGGCTCTGTTTGCAACCACCATATACGAAAACATTCTCTACGGCAAACCTGATGCGACGACGGCGGAGGGGGAAGCTGCCGCGGCTGCAGCAAACGCTCATAGCTTCATCGCATTGCTTCCCAATGGCTACGACACCCAAGTTAGTACAATCCTGGGGTTCAGTTTCAATACAATTTTGTTATTTTTTACATGACATAACAACTCTTAAATCAAAACCCAGGTGGGCGAAAGAGGATTACAACTCTCCGGTGGACAAAAACAGAGGATTGCCATAGCCAGAGCAATGTTGAAGAACCCCAAAATCCTTCTCCTCGATGAAGCCACCAGCGCGCTCGATGCAGGCTCTGAGAGCATAGTTCAAGAAGCTTTAGACCGTTTAATGGTCGGAAGAACAACGGTGGTGGTCGCACATCGATTATCAACCATAAGAAATGTTGATTCAATTGCAGTTATTCAACAGGGGCAGGTCGTCGAAACAGGAACTCACGAAGAATTAATAGCGAAATCCGGTGCTTATTCCTCGTTAATTCGATTCCAAGAAATGGTTCGAAACAGAGAATTCTCAAACCCATCGACCCGTCGAACACGATCTTCACGGCTGAGCCATTCGTTATCCACAAAATCGTTAAGCCTCCGCTCCGGCAGCCTCAGGAATTTGAGTTATTCGTATAGCACCGGCGCCGACGGGAGAATCGAAATGGTTTCTAACGCCGAAACTGACCGAAAAAACCCAGCCCCAGATGGCTATTTCATTCGTCTTCTTAAACTAAACGGCCCCGAATGGCCGTATTCGATAATGGGGGCTGTTGGGTCTGTTCTCTCTGGTTTCATCAGTCCAACATTTGCCATTGTTATGAGTAACATGATCGAGGTCTTCTATTACAGAAATTCATCCGCCATGGAAAGGAAAATCAAGGAATTCGTATTCATCTACATTGGAATTGGGGTTTACGCAGTGGTAGCTTATCTAATTCAGCATTATTTCTTTACAATCATGGGTGAAAATCTCACTACTAGAGTCAGAAGAATGATGCTCGCAGGTAAATATTAATCAATAATCTTCAAACTTCCCTAGTTTTTTATAAGCCCTTATTATAAAAAAAAAGTTAAATCCTCTGTTTTTTATATAGCGATTTTGAGGAATGAAGTGGGATGGTTCGATGAAGAAGAACACAACTCAAGTTTAGTAGCAGCAAGGTTGGCTACTGATGCAGCTGATGTAAAATCCGCCATTGCTGAAAGAATATCAGTGATACTACAAAATATGACTTCACTCTTCACTTCTTTCATAGTTGCATTCATTGTTGAATGGAGAGTTTCTCTTCTCATCCTTGCAGCCTTCCCTCTACTGGTTCTTGCCAACATGGCTCAGGTAAAAAAAAAAAAAAAAAACTTAAAACCCACTTCCCAAAACTCCATTAATTTCTATTTCAAAGCATTTTAAAACAACCCACATAAAAAGATTAGTTTTTTTTAAGGAAGTTTTTCATTGGAAAGCTAGGGCTTTCCTTTTGAAGAAATGGGTCAGATTCTCTGAACTTTGCTTTTTACAGCTCTTGGAATATAACTTCACTGCATCCTAAGTCTATCTTTCTATACGCGACAAAGAACCTGAAATATTTAACTCTTACCATCTCTGTGCGCTGCACGTGGTTCATCCCACTGCCTGCTCTGCACTAACTTCTGAAAACTTTGCAGTGATAAACATTAAAGAAACAAGTCTGAAAATTCATAGCTTTTAATATTATAAAAATATATGACAAAGACAAACTAGCGAGGAAACCTCTTCGAAATTCCAACAAGATTCAAACTTTACTAAAAAAATTTCTCACCCCTTTCCTTTTTCAACTGGAAAGTTTCTGGGTTTTGCTTTGTTTTTGTTTTAGCTTTTTTCTTCGAGCCCAATGCCTATTTTTTTCTTGATTTCTCTGTTTTTAATAGTTTTTTATACTACACATACACCGACTCTTCAGCATTTTTGCAGTATTTTTATCAGCTCTGTTTATTTCTGATTCAAAGCTTCAAGTTTTGACCATCTTTCTCTCCCTTGAAATCCGAGCTCTCTCTGGTTTCTCTGGCTTTTTGCCAGATACCCCATGTGAAAAACTGCAGCTAAGTTCTCACTCCCCGTGATCTTCATTCATATAATATAAAGTTTTCAAACTTAGCTCTTCACATTTTTCCATAAAAGAGAAGGAAAAGAAAAGGGTATAGTATAGTATTTTTGCTGCAAAGTTCAGTAACTGACGACTTCATTATACATTGTCGTCTTTTGGTAATTTCTCTGAAAGTGATTAAATCTAATGGGGAGGGGGTTCCAAAAAATGGGGTTCGTTTTCAAACTATAGTGTACTGATCCTGACCATTTGTCTTGTGTTGAACAGTAGTGTAAAATTTGCGCATGCTTCTAATACAGTGAAAGTTACGATTGATTGCAAAATGACATTACTTTCTGCTACCTATTAATGTCTCTGTCACTGTTCCTTTTTCCATGTTTAGGAAAAAACCTCATGTTATGATCCCCTTTACTTACCCCCCATTTGTTTGAAACTCATACATCAAACACAGCTTTGTTCTTAAGTGAACTTTGATAACTGAGCTTGATTTTAATTAGGCTAAATTAAATTAGAGATGAGTTTAATCGACAGAAGTTGAACATTGTTGTTTATTTTGCAGCAACTTTCTTTGAAAGGATTTGCTGGGGATACTGCTAAGGCCCACGCAAAGACAAGTATGATTGCAGGGGAAGGTGTGAGCAATATCAGAACAGTGGCTGCCTTCAATGCTCAGGACAAGATCCTATCTCTGTTCCGCCAGGAGCTTTGTGTCCCACAACGACAGAGTCTCCGCCGGAGCCAAACGGCGGGGGTCCTTTTCGGTATCTCGCAGCTAGCTCTATATGCCTCTGAAGCTCTAGTTCTATGGTATGGTGTCCATTTGGTCAGCAATGGTGGATCAACATTCTCCAAAGTGATCAAAGTCTTTGTTGTCTTGGTTGTTACTGCCAATTCTGTGGCCGAGACTGTTAGTCTTGCTCCTGAGATCATTAGGGGCGGCGAATCAATCGGTTCTGTTTTCTCGATTCTCGATCGCTCGACAAGGATTGACCCTGATGATCCTGAGGCAGAGACTGTTGAGACGCTTCGTGGGGAAATTGAACTCCGACATGTCGATTTCGCATACCCATCTCGACCTGATGTCATGGTGTTTAAGGATCTCAATTTGAGGATCAGGGCAGGTCAGAGTCAGGCATTGGTTGGAGCCAGTGGATCAGGGAAGAGTTCAGTGATTGCCTTGATTGAGAGATTCTACGATCCGCTTGCCGGGAAAGTTATGATCGACGGGAAGGACATTCGACGCCTAAACTTGCAATCCTTGAGGCTGAAAATTGGGTTGGTACAGCAAGAGCCAGCCTTATTTGCAGCCAGCATTTTTGACAACATTGCATATGGAAAAGATGGAGCAACAGAGGCAGAAGTAATAGAGGCAGCAAGAGCAGCCAATGTGCATGGCTTTGTAAGTGGACTGCCTGATGGCTACAAGACACCAGTTGGGGAAAGAGGCGTTCAACTCTCTGGTGGCCAAAAACAACGCATAGCTATTGCCAGAGCCGTTCTCAAGGACCCCACAATCCTCCTCCTCGACGAAGCCACCAGTGCCCTCGACGCCGAGTCCGAGTGCGTGCTGCAAGAAGCTCTCGAAAGGCTCATGAGGGGCCGAACCACAGTAGTCGTGGCACATCGCCTGTCCACAATCAGGGGTCTGGACTGCATTGGCGTGGTCCAAGACGGGCGCATTGTCGAGCAAGGCAGCCACAACGAGCTGCTAAGCCGAGCCGAGGGAGCTTACTCAAGGCTCTTGCAGCTGCAACACCAACACATATGAAAGGGAGGAGGGTCAAAATTTTCCTATGGAGCAACATGGGGTTGTTGGTTGTTAAACCAAATTTGGGGTCCCATTTTAGATGATGTTTTTTTTTCTTCTTCTTTCTTTTTTATTTCTAGTTGTAGATATCAATCTGGAATGTGCAATCTATCTATATCATGTTGACTGCTCCATTTCCAATGGGAAAAAGGCAAGTATCTTATTATAATTGAAAATTATGGTGCACTGCATGAACCCCTTTATCTAATTGTCTGTTTGGTCTACCAAGCCATCTTTATTATTCCCCACATCTTTTAATATATCCTAAAGGAAAAAAAAAAAAACAGCAAAATCTTAGATCCAATTTGCCTTTTTAGAACTTGATAAGACTTAAACTTACTGTATTACTTTTCACCACAATAGTGTTCTTGCCTGTACCATCATTAGTTATGAAATACATGGGGATAAAAGATAACAAACAAATCAAATGAGAAGAACAGCATAGAACAAAATCTACAATAATCATAATTCAAATCACTCTTATTAAAAAAACTAGTATATAATTGCAGCTGTTTTATAGCCTGATAGAATAAACAAACTTTAAGAGTGACTTAAGAAGATGGGGAAAATTATTGCAAAAGCAAGTGATGGGTATTATATATTAGACTTAAAGCTCAAGAAAGTGTTGGGAGATTGAAAGTTGGAAGGACCCCATCACCAGCACTTGACATCATCAAATGCACCTAAAAGCTCAAAAAGAATGGCAGTGACAGTGGCTGTGGGCAAAGCCAACACACTGTTGAAGGCATGCCTTTGATATTATTTGAAGTACTTTTTGCTACTTATATCAAATTGCTTCTTTTTCTTTGTAAAAAGCTCTGAATTGAATCAAACTTATCACTTCAACACAAATGTCCCACATGAATTTCTTTTTTATAAATAAATAAAAAAGAATGTCCCACATACATGTGTGTATCTTTCATCTATCAAAAAAAGCAATGCCATAAAGCACTGAAATTTTTATCCAACTGTTTTTCTTCTTCTGATTCATGATGTCATTGAAATTAAGTTTGATTTAATATTGTAATCTTTGTCTCAATGTTGTTGGTTGGACTTGGTGTTATGAAATCGACAAATAAAGAAAACAAGAAAGACATAAACAGTAGAGAAATCAACACAGTGTTTTGTACGTCCATCGACAAAGGAAGAAATTAGATTTTATTAGAGAAAAATATATATTAAAGTATAGATTTGGAGGTGTTAGTAGAGTTAGAGAGTTCATTTAGCGCACTCCTCTAAACCCTGGGCCAAAATTGTAAAGAACGTAAGTCAATGAGACCCCGTGCTTGGTCATATAATAAATTCAAGGCATTCTAACTTTTGGAAACTAATTTGACCACTATCTCTAACTAAACTTATAGTATTTTTCTACGTCATATACTATTGCAAATGCCTTTTGTTAGTAGATGCGTGTTTTTTTTTTTTTCCTTTAAAAATGTCAAATAGGCTGGACAACTATTAAAAGCTATTTTTTATTAACTTATGCTTGATAATAATTACATAGTTTATTTATAAAATATCGATTACAAATTTCAATTATAGAAAAAAAAAAAAAAAAACTCTAAACTGAATTTGCTTCACAGTCAAGTTTAAGTTCTGCTCTTATTAATGTTACCCAATAGTAAAGATCACTATTGTTAAATTGTAGAGTCCAATTGGAAGCCCATCTAAAGGCTAAAGCCCAGTGTAAAAGGAAATTGTATATAAAATATTGATCCACACACTCTTATTTGATTTTTTTTTTCTTCCTTCTTCTTCTCTTCATCTTTCTTTCTTTATTATAAATAGTGATTATATATAGACCTTGATATAGGTAAATATTATTATAAAAAGTTACCACCAACCATACTTGTTCCAATTGATCTATTTGAACAAAAACAGATGAAAAGTTTAATGGGTTAATAATGATCTAAACAATCAATGACAAATTTTGTTGAAATTGGAATAGGTAAAGTCTACAAGCCCAAGAAGATTTTAAATTACTCAAAGAAAATCACAACTCTAAATCACCATTTATACCTGAAACTTTCAAGTTGAAGATATAAACACAACTTTTAACCAAATTAGGAATAACAAGCCTTTACAATAATTAATTTATACAAACAGCTACTTATAATGAAACCTTTATTTAAAAGGAAGAAACCTAAGTCCTTTGCTCTAATAATTTACCCAAGGGAGGAAGACCATAAGCGCCATGGGACTACAAGCGAGTGCCGTGGCCCTATTTGAATTTTGCTTCACTTTGTGCATGCAGTACCATAGTTATTCTTCTTTCACTTTCAACTTTAATTTAAGTCTTACACTTATTCTACCAAACTCCTCGTGTAACGCTGGAGTAGAGAAGGAGTACATGGATGAAAATGAGAGGAATCTTGATGATATGTAACAAGTTAACAAATTAAAGATTTAGAAGAATGAATATTTACTATCTATACTAACAAATTTCATCTTTATGTGGCTCAATTATAGGAACTCCAAAATTAAGTATATTTAATTTAGAGCTAACAATCCTATGTTTAAAATTTTTTCTAAAAAGCATGTGAGTGAAGAAAAAACATGATGAGATCAGAACCTGTAGTGATCTGTGAGAATAATGATGTGAAAACCATAGAACTTTGAAAATTAAAAATACAAATATAGAAAAATTTCACTATCTGTCAGCGATAGACTGCGATAGAATTCTATTATATTTATAAATAATTTGACTCATTTTTCTATATTTGAAAATAACCCTAAATTTTTGCCAAACATAATGATCTAAATAACTCAGCTAAATAATAAAATAACAAATCTAATTAAAGTCATGAATTCGACCAAAACATAAGCAACTAAAAAATAATAAATCTTCCTAACATAAATCTCCCTAAATTTTTGCCAAACATAATGATCTAAATAACTCAGCTAAATAATAAAATAACAAATCTAATTAAACCTTCCTTATGTTCCTTAATTAGCATAAATCTCTGTTTTGTACACTGAATTGTTTTTGCGTTGGTTGTCCGCTGTTTGTATATTTTCTAGGCAGTGGCGTATCCAGGATTTTATGTGAGGGACACAAATTTATATTAAATTAGAAGTGTCACTCATAAATATCTAATTTTATGTTTATAGGTCTCTGAATTTTAGATTTTTGTATTTTTATAGATTCTTAAAATGTCAATTTTGCATCTAATACATCCTTTACATATTTGAAAATGTTAACAATTAAATGTGATATCAGACATTAAATTTAATTCTTTGCTTAATAGGTACTATTAATCATCTCTTTTAAATTAATGTATCAATTAACTACCAATTTTAAAATTTAAGGTTTAGATAGTTACAAAACTTTTTTTTGTCCCATAAAATGGTTACTTTTAAAATATTTTTAATATTTATGAAATCTATTAGATATAAAATTAAATTAATTTACAAATATATTAGACATTTTTAAAGGACTAAAGTCAAAATTGAAAGGTTAGAGATTTATAAGTCTCAAATTTTAAATTTTAAGGATTAAACTTGTAATTTAATCTTCATATAAATGCAATTTTGAACACTAATATATATACTAATTATAAAATTATTATAAAGCTTTATATAATTAATCATCTAGATACATAATAAAAAACTACTCAATCAATTTTTGTAAAATAATTTTTGAAGAATATAGGTGTGTGTATATATATATATAAGAAAAAATTATTTAAAAAATTGTTTTGAATGTACTAAAATTAAAATATTATATATATTTTTAAAATAAAAAGAATTATAAATGATCCATTATTAGTCCATCCCAGGGGTTGAAACTTGGTCTAGACAAGGAGGGGGGACACGCATGCGCTCAAACTAATGCAACCAAGTCTCACTATGTTTTTTAAATAGGAAGACAATCTATTTAATATAAATCTAGAATTTTTTTCCATTTAATAAAAAAATAATATACATAAATTTAGAACGTCACGGTTTGAGGAGTACACATGCCCCCGGCCCCTTAATAGATCTGCCCTTGTTCATAGGCAATGATATTTGCTATTGGATTGGGGATATGATATGAGTATTATGAATGTGTCAACTTCGTTGAGATATTTAGGTGTACCTACTGACCTTGTTATCCCAATAGCTTTGATTAGTACCCAAAATATTTTATCTTAGTGTCTCTAATCTAGTTTGCATATGAAGTTTAATGTGTTTATATGTCCATATTTGTAGGATATCAAGCAAACCATGCATTTTAGAGTGCTACGTGCAATTCCCGGTTAATGTGGAGCGATTAGGAGTGTTACTGAACATCCGGGCTTCAAATGAGATCAAAATGACGAAAATTCTCCCAGACTGGCACGACGCCATTGAATTCCAGAAGCGAACCTTGGAGCGTCGTTCAAATGAGATCAAAATGACGAAAATTCTCCCAGACTGGCACGACGCCATTGAATTCCAGAAGCGAACCTTGGAGCGTCGCGACCCCAAAAATCTGACGCATGCACACCCAGGGCATGAGTGCTATAGCGCTTGCGTGACTCTAAAGGAAGTGCTACGACTTCGAGGGTGGAGCGTCGTGGCGTTGTCCCCTAGTGCTGTGGCGCCAATGCCTTTTATATATATACTTCTTTTCAAATTCTAGGGAAAGGGAGATGAGAGTTAGACCGATTTTGAGAGCCCTAAGCTCAGTTTTGGCTATTCTTGGCCAAAATCCATGAGATTTCTTTGTATTTTGAGCTTTATTTGTATAGTTTGGCATTGAGATTCGCATTCGATGAACGGTTGACTACCCAAACGTCGATTTTGAGGTTTGTTGGGCATTTTCTATGGATTTTATGAGATTTTGATGTATTCTTCTTGAGTTTTTTTTGCTTCTTATTGTTTTCTTTTCCTCATTTGAATATCTAGAATGCACATATTAGTAGATTAAATTGACAACTTAATCATTAATACTCATATATATGTTCGTTCGCCCACGCTATGCATATTGTAGGTATTCTTAATTACAGCTAAAGCATGCTTAATTTGAGTAGCAATAGGTTTTAGTTATAGCTATGGCTCGATGACTAGGATTCTAGGATCACCCAGTAGCGAAAGGTAACGAAACCTAAGGAGTGGAAATGTTAGGTTAGATTTGACCAATTTAACTTCATGTCCTAATCAATCCAAGAGCTTAATGCGATTAGCTAAGTAAATAAGCTTGCATGACATTGCTTAGTTAATTTAGGAAACAATATCATGTTGGTTTTCCTTAGGGAGTTTGTCCGGATTTTTATACATTCGATTAGGCTTGAGAAGTAGACAACCCATGAACATTTGCATGATGAATCAATGAATTAATTTATAGATAGCCCGACAGTCTCTTGATCGGCGAAGGTAATCATGTGTTTCACTCTCTCTCTCCCAAATTATTTTACTTATGCACTTTACTTTCCTACATTTAGTTTTCCTGTCTGCCAAAACCAAAACCCCCCACTTTTTTTGCTTTCCATAGAACAATTTAGCTTAGAAAGATATATCTAGAGATTTCTTGTGGTTCTAACTCATTCTTGCTATTGATACTAATTGTTAGTTGAAGTTCTTAATCGGTGAATTATAAATATTATTTGATCGACGGAAAGCCTCGACAACTCTCTGTCGCTTCAAGCTTATTAAAAAAAATTGAATTCTGCATGGTTTAAAAGGAAGTAAAACAATGACATTTTGGTTCATATTAGATAGTCTTCACTTTTAGAACAATTATGAAATGACCTATATTTACATGTGAGTGAAAACAAAACATACTAAAATTTATTTTTTTGAATCATGAACCTGAGGCATTAGACCAAGACACTCCCTATTCTTTCGAGTAGGGGCTTCCCAATTCCTCTAATTGCTCTAATCCTACCCAATAGTAGTCAATCATGTGCATAACAATATTTCTAAGTTATAGTATACTCCATGTAAAATGTATAAACAACCAAACAAATTAAATCACTTCAGTTAATTATTTCAATCCAAACTTAACTAATGCATGTAATAACATTCAACAGCTTCAAAATACACAGCATAAATATTAAAGAAAACTACAGACACAGAGAGGATCAAGATTGAAAACTAATTAAGAAAGGGAAGAAAATATGAACACACCAAGAGTTTATAGCACACTATACTCACTTTTATTGAGCATTACTAGCAGGTCATGTGGCAGACATCAATTAAAGTCTATTTCAAATGACTTTTTAAGTGCATAGAATTTTTTTTTTTTTTTTTAATTAAA
The DNA here is from genome assembly GCA_002890555.2 of Lagenaria siceraria. Lineage (NCBI taxonomy): Eukaryota > Viridiplantae > Streptophyta > Magnoliopsida > Cucurbitales > Cucurbitaceae > Lagenaria > Lagenaria siceraria. The sequence goes on from CM016487.1 coordinate 20,598,967, forward strand.
TGACATTTAGAAAATCATTTTAAACATGGCCTTTAGTTAAAAAAAAAAAAAAATGTATATGGGAGCCAAGTCATAAACCTTTTATAAGCTATCACAAAAACAACAGTCCATATACAAATGTGCTATCATCTCTCTGCAGTTAGCCAACAATAAATTAATTAAACCCAATAGAAAAAATTGATATTTTTTAATTTTCATATTAATTTCTCATTCTCTAATTTTCTGATTGATCTCATAGCAAAATTAATTCAATCTCTCACTAATGCATGTGTGTTAGTTATATTAACAAAAGAAGAACATAGACAAATAAAATTGAAATATCTAGCTAATTCAAAAACAAGATTGAAACTTTAATACGTACATAATCATCCATTTTAAAACCCTAATTAAAAAAATAATAATAATGCATAATTCAAAAACATCCCATCTTATGATTTCAATAATTGAGGTAATTAAAAAAATAATAATAATGCATAATTCAAAAACATCCCATCTTATGATTTCAATAATTGAGGTAAGCTGACAGAAAAACATTGTTAACGATCAGTCGCATCCAAGAAACCCATCAATCTTTTTTCTTTCAAACAGAAAACACACAGCAGTAAATAAGGCCGTACAGGCTCATAACACAAACACCACACAAACTCTCATACCAAAACCGACAAATTAAACATAAAATACAAATTTGCTTTTTTCTTTCTTTTGTTGTGTTCTTTTAATATAAGAAACAATTTATGGTCTGATTTAGACAGAATGAAAAACAGTGTTGGTTAGCTTGTTCTTCTTGACACAGCCATTTCTTCTAGTGACTTGTCTATTCACAATCCAAGGGGCTAGCCTGCTCCAAAATTAAAGCAGCCTTCTTTTTTTTTTTTAAAAAAAAAAAAAAAAATTAATGAGACCCACATCACCAAAAAGTCAAAGTTTTTTTTTGGGACGAGAAGCTTTCACAGATTTTTTCGTTGGGAATTAAATTGTATATATATTCATATTTGGAATATCATGTGATTGTGAGAATTAGGTTAATGAGTATGACCCATTGTTTAGGGTTTTAAGAAATTTCAGAAGCTGTCGAGAGAGTCTATAGCTACTCTACTCGTCCTGTCTTCTTCGATCGTTTATTTTGTTGATAAGGGTTCGTGGGGTTGGGTTCAGTTATCTTCTCACCTTTCGTTTCATTATGTTTAGAGTGTGTACTTTAATATAATGTTACAAAATCAAAAAACAAAGAAACCGAAGAAAACGTAAACAATAAAGAAAAATAATAGTGTGTTAGCTATGTACACAGATAGATAGATCAATTTTTTTTTTAATCGAGAGAAATATAAGATAATATAATATAGTCAGTAGAGTTGCCAAAAAAAGGTTGGAGAGTTTATATATAGCCCACATCTCTAAACTCTAAAGCAAAACTTGTAAATAACATAAATACTTGTACAACTTAGGTTTCGAGGGTAGTGAGCTCCTGTGTTTGATCATTCAGAGTATCAGTTAATTAATAGATTCACGACATTCTAACCCTTAACGATAATTAATCTCTTTGGCTACTCTTAACATGTTGTATGTCAGTTGATTATATTCATGATTATTGTAGATGTTAATTAAACTTAGCAAAAATTCTAAAGTATTTGGGGACAAAAATTCTTAATATTGATGGAAGGATTATCTCAAAATTTTGAAATTAATTAAATATTGAGTGGTGTGAAATGAAAAAGTTGATCCAAAGCAGAACAAAACTTGATGGTGGGGGAACTACTCGTGACTTCCCTTATATGCTTGTTTGTAAGACCATGATCAAACCAAGAGAGCAAGGTGAAGAGCCTCTATGGAATTGTTTCTTATGCAATTATCTAATCAAAATTTGGAAAGATGATTGCAAATAGACACTAAAAGAGAAAAAAGAATAGTGAAGACTTCTTTCTCCGATGGATGGTTGGGCAAAGAAAGATTAAAAGAAGGGTGAAATGCTGAGATTTTTTTTTAAAAAAAAAGAAAACAAAATATGTGGTGAGAAAGTCGAACTTTGAGATTTGAGATTCGAAGAAGTTGATAGTGCAAACTTCATGCTAGCAGAAATATACTCATGTAGAGATTCTTTTTGGAGTTTACGTCATTATTCACAAACCCTTAATTATAGGATAATAATGTGGTAGGAGTAAAGTAGTAGAGGATAAAAATATTAGTCGTTGTCTCGTCCCCATTCATTTAGAGAATCAGTCAGAGAATCTTCTAGGAAAGCATGAGAATCCTTGAGAGAAATATGTATAATTGAGTTTTTTAAAAATGTTTTTTTTTTAAATTTTTTTAATAAAGAAAATTGTTAAAGTATTGATATAATTAAAGGGAATTCACTATAATGGGACCATTAGTTTAAAGGCCTATTTGTATTGAGAAGAGAATTTTTTTTTTCTTTTAAAAAAGTCATTTTTATTCAACATCTTTTGATAAAAAGGGTTAAAAATATATTAAAAAAGTGTTTCAAAAGCAAATTTTTAGTAGTTGTCAAATACTTAAATTTTTTTTTAAATAATTTATTTTCAAAATTAAACACTTGAAAAATTAAACCAAACACATTCTAAGTTTTTGGATCTATTGGTAATTTAGCATGTGATTATCCTAGAGTGTGATTGGGGTGCTAATTAAGAATGTGTCAAACCTAGTTGAGATATCCCGGGTTATGCACTCCATGATCCCTCTACCTCTACATTTGGTATCTTGTTCAAAAAAAAAATGTGATCATTAATGAAGCTCTTTGAAGTATTTTTTTTTTTTTTTTAAAAAAAGTGATCATAGTTCATGAAACCTAAATGGATATTCGAAAAAAAAAAAGACATTGGGACCCTGTCCAAGAATGTTGAACCTATAAGATACCATGAAATGTGTTACTCCTCTCATTGTTAATTAGTTTTAAGATGAAACTCTATATTAATCTAGTATAAGAGCAGGAGGTCTTGTGCATGGACCCTTATAATGTCTTTTCCTCTCTCTTTTTTTTTTTGAACAAAGTACTAAAGGAGAGTGGGACCAGGAGGTGCACCACAAGACATCTGAACTAGGTTGACACCTCCATAACACCTTCATCATGCCCCGGTGCCAATAGCGATGAATTCATTAATGAAGAAACATGTACAGAGAGCTAGAGATAAGTTCAAAACAAAAGGGAAATAGGCAGTGACAAAGGGGAAGGGATTACAAAAAAAGACTTCCAATTTAAAGCAATCGAAGAAGCATTGTAATTACAAAAAAGAGAAGATTTTGTTTGATCAAATTGTTAAGCATTTTAATATTGTTTGATCAAATTGTTAAGCATTTTATACATTTTCAAGCAATAAGTGAGGAAAAGTACTGTTGAAATATTTGATATAATTAAATTTACTATGACTCATAAGTTTAAACTTTTGAGTTGATTGGTGATTTAATAATCTATCAAATATCAATAAATATATTTGAAAGTGTTTGATTAAAAAAATGATAAATAAATATTTTAAAAGTATTTAAATTTTATGTTAAAAGATAGAGATTTTTTTTTTTTGTATGTTAATTAGTTTAAATAATGGCATGTTTTATTATGTAATTCTTTTAGTTATTTTTTAAACATCTCAATTTTGTCCCTTATATATTAATTTTCTTTTAATTTAGGTGAATAATATTAAAATTGGTTTTGTTGACAAACTTACACAGTATAAATACTTAGTGAATTAGTATAATTTAAATAATAAAGTAAGACATCTAACTAAGAAAAGAAAAACTTGAAATTTCTACCCATTTCTTAAAAATTTTAAAGGAGAATTTAAAACTTTCTTCTCTTAAATGATATTTTTTTCGCTATCTAAATAACTAGTTCACTAAGTATATATGTAAGCCAATGCAATAACTAGTTCTCAGAAATTTTATGTGTCGGGAAAAAAAATGTCGACACATTTAATTTTTCTTGTAATGTCGTAATAACTTGCAAAGAAACCCTATTCTTAACTAGAAGTTAATCCATGCTTGGAAATATTAATATCCTTATGTCCTTCAGCATTTAATCAATGATTTTACTTGGACAAAGTTCCCCTCGATCTTATAGATGATAAGATAAACACAAATTACTTAGTTGACATATATTAACGACAAAGAAGTTTGAAGATTTGACTTTTTATTACCTCCACATGTGGTGGTTTTTTCTTTAGAAAAATAAAAAACACAAGGTTTTAGAAAGGAATAGTTGGTGCACCGAAATATCTCAACTAAATCAACACATTTATAACACCCTTATCATATCACGAAACCAAGAGCGATTTATTACTAAAAGAAAGTGATACATCATACACGAAGGATCATACAAGAGCTAGAGAAGAGCTCAATAAAGAGAGAATACAACAAAAGATGGGAGAGAAAAGTTTGTCAATTTAAAGCAATGACAAAAAAAATAACAAAAAACACCTCCACATGACATATATGTGGTATTGAACTAACAAATAATAATAATACTAATAATATTAAGGGGCATTTTTAAAAATAGAAAAATAAAGAAAACTATTTATACAAAATAGCAAAATTTTTAGATAGTTGTGATAGATGCTGATAGAAGTCTATCAGGGTCTATCAGTGATAGAAATGATAGAAGTCTATAAATGTCTATCAGAGTTTTTTTTGCTATTTTCTGTAAATAGTTTGACATTTTTTCTATGTGTGTACTAATAATATATAATAATTCAATGTCAAAAGGTATTTATAGGTTAAAAGTAAATTGTTAGTTCCTAATTTTACTAATTTTGCTCTTAGTGGTTTAAACTCAATTAGCTCACACATGTTTATATGTTAAACTTTGAAAGAGTCAACAACGACGAAGTTAAACTAGAAAACAAATGTTGTTGGGATTCGAAAATTTTATATATATATAAAATTTATAGAAGACACTTACCCTTGGCCCCTTCGTGAATTTGCTCATGTACATCGTAAAATTATACTAAAATTTAAAATTTTTTGTCTTTGTATTATATATTAGTATTTGCAATGTAATTTAAATTATTTATTGTATTTAATCCCTTTTCCGCTTTGTGTAGATCCTTATTTGCGTTTTTTATAAGGCTACAAGATGGTTAAATGTTGGGAGATTGGATATTAATAGGGTAATTTTATTAATAAGAAGAGAGCAAAATACACACACATATATATATATTTATATTTTACTTTCATAGAGGCAAAAGGTATAGTGTATTTATTACTATCATAAAAAGGTATATTAGGTTGACTTATATTTGTGCACAGACGTCGTATACAATTTTTGTTTTTATACGGTATGTATTTATTTATTTTTTCTAGTATTATTTACCGACTTTACGTTGAGCTTGATTTAATTTATTTTCATTATTTATTCCTTTATTTTCAGCTAGTTTGAATTATTCGATTAAATTCTATATTTTTATTTATGGCAGGTTTAAAATTTTGAATGATTCTGCATTTAAATATTGTGTAATTCATGATTAGGAAATAAATATTTTAATTAAATATTTTACTTTTAGACATTTTTTAGATGAAAATTGAATTTAGACATTTTACCTTTTAAAATTAGACATTTGTCCGATGGTCCATACAATTTTCCTTCTAAAAGAGATAATCTAAAATTAGGTAAGATAATCCAAGCCCAAATCTATGGGTTGGGTAATAGACTTAACTTTTAGAGCTTGGGCCAACTTGTTGATGACCATTATTAATTAGATAATTTGAAATGTGTATCTAAAATATTTTTCATAATTGCAAATATAACAACAATTTTTGGGTTTTACAAATACGACACAATATTTGAAATCTATATATGTATATATATCAGGCATATCGTTAGTAAATGAACACTCATAATCAAATATATTAGTGTTATTAATTTTCTTCAGTAATATAATAAATCAAGTATAAGTATAGCAATATTCATATCAAGTGTTTTATAAAAAGTACATCACTAGTATATCTTTGATATTTTAGCCTTCATATAAGGTATATTATCACTCATAATCAACCCTATTCAAGGTATATACAATTTTCTGAGTATATCATTGTTTGGGCTTCATGATACTTTTGGAAGCACCCCTGTTAATTTAAGTTAATCAATGAGCAATTATTTTTTTTATTTTTAAAAATACTATATTTGCAATTTTATTTACAGAATAATATATTTGTATTGTTTTTTTTAATTAAAAAATGAATTTTATATTTGTATATAAAGAAAATGGTAATACTGATAGTAGTTCAACAACCTAGACAAATAGCCAAAGTGACGTAGCTGTTCAACAATAATTAACATGTACAACTCCTCTAATATTTGAACGAGTTATCTTTTGAAAAAAAAAAACTAAAAAAGAAAGTGCTGAAATATAGAAAAGAAAAAAAAGGAAGTAAATCATGACGTGCACAATTAATTATATAATAAAAGAAAGGACAAATATCAATTTATATTCCTATGGGTTGTATCAAATAAAATCTTGAATTAATAATTGTATCAAATTGAAATCTTGAAATTTCGTAAGTGTATCAATTTGCACCCCCCTCTAGATTTCGTTCAATCAATATTGTGTGAAACTTATAATTTGAGTCAATCAGACTTTTAAATTTTCATAAGCCAATCAATTTAGACAATTCAATACTATTATAATCTTTAAAAATCATCAATGCATTAATTTTCAAACGTGTATCGACTTTTCAAATGTTGGTTTTATAAAATTAAGGATTAGAGTAAATACATAAACCAATTCTTATGAATTGATCCATTTATGAAAGAGATGTTTAATTGACATAATTATAAGTTTCACATTTCTCAAACATGACAACCATCATGGGTTGGCCTAGTGGTAGTGGGAACATAAAAAAAAGTCAAAGGGTTAAAAAGGGATTGTGGGTTCAATCCGGCTACCTAAGATTTAATATCCTACGAGCCTGTTGTAGGGTCGGGATTAGTCGAGGTGCGCGTAAGCTGGCCCAGACAGTCACGGATATCAAAAAAAAAAAAAAATATTTCCCAAACATGACATAATAGAACGCCACCGAATCTTTACGAAAAGTTTCGGTGGTTGAAATCTAAAGAAATGAATTTCACAATCCAAAAAGTTAAAAAGAACCTAAGTTTTTGGGGTTTTTTATTTTTTTATTTTTTGGGTTTTGTTTCTCTTTTAGGTAAAGTTTAACCAATAAGCACGCCTTAATTTCAGGACTTGATAAAAAAAATGGTAACACTAAAATTGTGGATTGCAACCGCTAATCAGGAAGAAAATTGAGAGCAAAACCCGAAGGGCATGCTAATAATATTCTTTTAAAGCTTAACCATTCTCAATTATTATTATTATTGTTTAGGGTTTAGGGTTCATAACTCCTTAATTTGCCCATCCCATCCCATTAACCGAAAGTCGGTGGTTTCATTATTATTCTTTAAACCCACATCTCTTATACTACATTTTCCTCTTCTCTTAATTTGAACTCCCAAAAAAAAAAAAAAAAAAAAAGATTTCCTCCTTTTTTTTCTTCTATCTTTAATCATTTTCCAATAGATCTTCTTTTACTTTGTACCCCACACTTTTTTTTTTTTTTTTTTTTTTTTTTTTTTTTTAAAAAAAAAAGGTAAAAATATGTTCGCATTGGCCACTTTAGGATGCAAATTAGTTTCATATATATTAGACTAAAGGAATGGATCGAATTGAATTGACCACCTTATAGAAACCTTCAAACTAACCCTATTTCTAATTCAATTTACCAACAAAGTTAGTTTCAACTTTCTACTAACCTAACCGCACCTAATTACTTTAGTTGTTGGAAAAAACCCTCTTACTACTGCTACCAAAAATAAGAAACACAAAAATTAACGTGGAAAAAACTTTAAACCAAAGAAAAAAAATCACAGACTAAAAAATTGAAAAATTATTTAGAATCATACAAAAATCTCTATCCGACTCCAATTACAAGAGCACTCTCTCAAAGCATTACACCACTCACACAACTGAACTAGTATACCAAGATACTTCAAATTGGGATGATTTGAAACCAAAAGTATAGACTCTTTTTATATTGTTTGGATTTGAACCTTTTAATATGGGACAATTGCTCTTTTAATATTTTGCCAAAATCCAATAGTTACTTTAGAATACACTTTTCGTTAGTTAGGTTAATTGTCAAATCATTTTTCTGCTAGTCAACTAACGGTCTGGAGACCTTCTAAACCTATTTTTAAAAAGTTAGAGGCTAAATTGTCAATTTTTTAAAACTTAGAAACCAAATAAAAAACATAATCTCAAGCCGAACAACTAAAAGTATCTTTTATCATTTATGATTATTTTTTTTTAAAATTTAGTTAGTCTAGATGATATACTTTTAGATCTAGGATAAAGAAAAGTCATTTGCAAACATACTAAATTCAGTGTATCGATATTCTCAAATTTGAATGAAATGATGCATATTATATCTCATCTAATTCTAATTTCAAAGCCTTTCGAGAAGCAAAATAAATATAATCTCATACCGACACCCAAAGATATGGACAAAATGTCAAGTGTTAGATTCAAAACAAAAAAGTTGATGGATGTTTTCTTTACCACAACACAAAATTAAAGAAGGGAGCTGATTTAAGATTCAAAAGTGTAATAAGAACATAAATTTCAATCTTTCAGAACAAAACAGATAAATTAAAAAAGAGATCTTTGTATGGAGATCTCTACAAGATTTGGTCAAAGAGAACAAACATGGGATTGTTTGAAGAGAAATTATGGAAGTAAATTAAGGAGAAAGGTAAGGTTGCGGATTTTATGTGCTTAAAAAGAAATTTTTAAAGTGAATATAATTTTGAACTTGTCAAAAAGGGAGGCTTTTTTTATTATTTGTTTTTTTTTTCAGGTGAAATTGTGAATATTTTAAAAGCCATTGCAGCCATGGGACACGATCTTCTTCAATTAAGCACCTCATCAAGTTGTTGCTTTGCATTTTTTTTTTAAATTTTAATTATTATTATTATTTTCTCTTTTTGGCATTTGTTGAGGTTAATCTATTGAAATGGTAGAGTCCTTTTTAAGATTAAGAAAGAAAAAACAAAAAACAAAAAATTTGCTATGACCATGTATTTAATGATGCCTTCGCACAAGGGGGGGAAAAAAGAAAAAAAAAAACAAAAACAAAACAAAAAGAACAATTTTTTTTTTCTTTTTCTAAAAGGTAGATTTTGTAGTGGTTTAGATTTTGTTTTCTAACTTTTTCTTTTTCTAACTTAATTTTAGTTTCAAAAGATCTATTTTCTTCATCGAATTTGAATTTTTATTGTCGTTGAACTTTCAAAATGTCTACTTTAGTCTTCTTTAAAAAAATAACAATTATTTTATCTTTATCTTTATTTTAATTTTAACAAATTGATGATGTAGTTGTTTTGAGTACTCGTTCTAACATGTAAACATGAGAATGATTTTCAAGCAATAATGGGTTAGAGATAGACATTTGACAAAATGAATATTTAGATTGATAAAAATAATTTAGCAAAACCAACATAATTTTTTTTTTTTTTTAAAGTTTAGGAATTAGAATAGAAATTATAAAAGTTTAGGAGCTAAAAATAAAATAAATGTAAAAGTTAAGAATTAAATTAGGCATTTTAAAATTTTAATGACCAAATTGATACAAATCTAAAATTACTTTAGAGATCAATATGATATTTAAGCCATTTTGAGAGATTGAAAAGTGTTTATAACCAATTAAAAAAGTACTTTTTTTTAGAATTTACATAGTATAAGTTAAATAGTAAAAGTGATTTTAAAAATTTAAACTCTTTATAAATCAGCTTAAAATGTTACACTTGATGATTTTTTCCCCTTTTTCCAAAAGTAGTTACAAGTTACAAATTTGAAAGCACTTTTTTTCACACTCATATCAATTTGCGTTAATGAGGTTAGTAAGATATTTTGAAATGGTAAAGATCATTTTTAAAATTAAAATTTCATCATTTTTGTCGGTACAAGAGTGAGGAGATTAAATTATTGATTTTTAGAATGATAATTGGTATTTTATCCACTTTAAAATTATAATATTGTCAAAAAATGTGATTGAATATTTTCAAATAATTAAATAGCATTTAAAAATAGTTTGATAAGAAATATTTTAATTTGTAGGGTCCCCTCTTAAAAAATTTATGAGCTTAACTTTTAGTTTAAAAGCAAACTTTAACAGATTAAAATTACTTTTAAAAGAATACTTTATCATGTTTGATTAAAATTAATTTTTAAGGGTATTTTTAACCATGAAAATGAGCTTTTAATTGGCTTTTCTTTTTTATCATGAATATTTTATCATGTTTGATTAAAAGTAAATATAGTTTCAGTCTCAAATGTTCTTGTTAAGTCATAATTGTCTTTTCTTTAGTCAAAAGCACATTAAAATATTTTTATGAAAAACCAATTTATTGTTGTTTTATCAAGTGTTTTTTTTTATATTTAAATTAAAGACTTCTCCCTTAATCACTCATCATGACACATAATTTCTTCTCTTAATAGCTCTCCATACATACTTTTCCTCACTTTATTTTACACACACTTTTTTCTCTAAATTTTCTCGATATTCATTTCATTTTCTTGGTATACTAATTGTAAATATTTTCTCCATTTGAAAAATAATTTAAAAATTGCAGTAAATTTTTTTTTTTTAATATAACAATGGTATATAAGGATCGGACCTTTAGCGAAGAAAGTCATGTCAATTGTCACTGAACTACTCATTTTGGCCCGTGACAATTTTAAAATTCTAGTCAGTTTTTTAAAATTTGTTTTAAAAAAAAAATTATGGGAAGTTATCGTTAGATTCAAAATGTATTTTTAGAAATAGGATACAATTAAACTTAAATAAAATTTAAAAGAAAATCATTATCATGTTTTGGTAAACCCTAGAAAATGGGTCATTGTAACTTATTTTTTTTTTCTTTCTAATTTATAGAAAAGAAACTGAAAATAGAAGAAAAATATATACTACTTAAAGTTGAGTGTCTAGTCTATCTTAGTTGTCATGATTGGATTGAAAAAAATTGCAACATTTATTATAAGCAAATGTCATGGTGATGATCAATAATGTAATGGGACAACAAATGGAAGTTAATTGTCACCAAGTTAAAATTTTCACTTAAATTTCATAGAAATTAAAAAGAAAATAAAATATGGACTGAAACATCTAAAAAATTTAAACATTTCCTATCATCCATGCACAAATTAAAATATTTATTTAATTCATAAAATCTAACGTGAACAAGAAAAAAAATATAATATTGTAGAGTTGATTTAAATTAAATTATCACCATTTTTAAACAAAAGATACATTTAATATATTATATATACATTTTGAAGACAAATTAATGACATAAAAAGTATAAGAAGGCGATGAAGCATAATATCTATAATATATTTATATAGTACTCAATTGTACCATATAAACAAAATATAATTAAGTAAACTAAGTTAGGTTATCCGTACTTAAAAGAAAATGAGTGGAAATAAATTAAAAAGCTGCATGCTTAGACATCATTAATTTGCATGTCGGAAAGATTGATATATAAATTTCTTCTGTTAAACAATCTTTTCACTACTTGTTTTCTTATAACCAAAACTAACTAATTTTATGTAATTAATGAAGTTTTATGGATTTATTATCATTAATCATAGAAAAAGAGGAGGAAAATTAATCGAATATGGAGATTGATTTGTCGGAGACTCATGGCCTCTTCCCACTAATCAAAATTAAAGGGAGGTTGGGTTTAATTTAGAGTAAAGTAAAGTAATTATGGTTAACTTAAAATTAACTAATTAAGTCCAAGTTGAAGAATATATTTCCTTCAAACTAAAGGGTACTCATTATTCTTGGATATTCGCATGCATGGCTTAGCCACGAGGACCCATTTTCAAGTTAACTAATAATTATTACTTTTCTTTTTCTTTCACTAAATTCTTATCTACATATCATCTCATGTACAAATATTTATTGGCAATTAATACCTACTCATCCTGATATATAAATGAAAATATGAACTCTATAATATACATAATTTGCCAAAAAAAAAAAAAAAATAGAGATTTAAATCTTCAATTATAGAATAGGAAAGAAAGTTATAAGACTTAAAAAAGAAAATTTTGGCAGAAAAGTTAGACATTTAGGATAATTGATGTCAAAACCTTATTATGAGTTATCAATGTCAATAACGTAAATATGTAATTTAATAAAACTTGGGACTATATAAAATATTAAAAAATTATGTTAAATAGACTCAACTTTAAGGTATATTTAAAAAAAAGATGTCTCAAATCCCTTTACTCTTTTATTTACGAGAAATTTTCACACATAAAAAAAATGTCAAACTATTTATAAAAAATAGCAAAAAAAATACTGATAGATTTCTATTAGCATCTATCAGTGATAGACTTCTATCATTTTTATCACTGATAGACCTTGATAGATTTCTATCGACGTTTATTACAATTATCTAAAAGTTTTGTTATTTTGGGTAAATAGTCCCTTATTTTTTTACTTTAAAAAATTTCCTTTTTTTTATAATTTCTTACTTATTTCTATCATACCGCAATACCCTTAGTTATTATTGTTTTTTACTTTTATTATCGATGTTTTGAATGTTTTTATTATGTAATTTATTTTGAATGGGTGGGAAAATTACAAAATGATTATTTTTTTTGTTAACTTTTTTATATCATTTTTTTTAAATAAATAGAAACAAGAAAATAGAAAATGTACGCATACGTGGATTTTTTTTTTATTTTCATTTTTTATAATAAAGTTGGACATAATTTTGTTTCCAGATTTATTGTTCCTACCCACTATTTTACTTTTATATTTGTTTTTAAACCATGAATTGCATATATGGACTTTTTTTTTTTTTTTTTTGTGTTTTTCATTCTTTAAAATTTCAGCAGCATTAATGGCATACATGGAAATTATTTTGTGGGATTTTTTATTTTTATTTTCAGTATTATTTTTTTAAATAATGAAAATTGCAATATTGAAAGATTATTATAGTAATTGACATATCACATAAAAACTTCTAATCATTTTGTGTCAAAAGATTTATTAAATGTTGGAAGTTTTTAACATTTATGTAATATTGGGTCTTATTTTAGTTCATTTATAGAGAAACCCAAAAATATTTTAAAATTTAGGAACTAAATAAAAATTGGAGTAAATTTTTGAAAACGAGGGAAAAATAATCTATTTTTTGAAATTATTTCCTCCCTTAGAAGAAAAAATGAACCTCCTCGTCCTAGGTCTATATAATAATAATATTATGTTATATATGCTTTTGAATTAATTAGTTTGATAAATGAAGTCACATTCCTCATAAATTCCTTAATAAAATGATTAGTTGAAGGTAATAATTATTGAAATCCTATAATACTATACATGCAATCCACAAGGTTTAATATTTTAAAATTATAATAAGATAAGGAGATTACTGAACCATGAAGATAAAGATGAAGTATACAAATTGGATAACATACAATATTTATAATATATATAATAATATATGTGTAACATGCAATAAATTGGCTTTAGACATGAAAATAAATGATGACTTTGATAGAACCCCAATTGTCATATATTCTACTATGGCCCTCCAATAACTGATTAACATGGACAACATGGTTTGCTTTTGCTTTGCTTGCTTCTACTTTACTCTCATTAATTCCCACAACCATTAATTCAAAAGTTAAAATCTCATTCATAAATTTAAAGATAAGAGAGCTCCCCATTGGCCTACAAGTCCCTTGCATCACTTATGTCTGCCCTCTGTTGTGATACTACAACCACATATATAGATATAAAAAGGAAAAAAAAAAAAACTAACTAAAATAACTGTCAAAACTTAGGGATTATTAAAGTGTGTATATAAAAAGTATGAAAAATATCCGTTTACACTCTTAAACTGTGAGGTTGTATCAATTTAAATCTTGAACTTTCGTAAGGATATCAATTTACATCATCTATTACGTTTTATTTGGATTGTTATGAAACCAAAATATCAAAGAAATCGTGTAAAGTAAATAGTTGAGAAATCGACACAAAGATTTACGTGGTTCACTAACAATGTGTTAGTTACGTCTACAGATAGAGAGAGTGGTTCACTAACAATGTGTTAGTTACGTCTACAGATAGAGAGAGATGTGATTTTATTAAAGAGAAAAACAGATAATATTAATTGTAAAGGTGCCTATAGGGTTAGAATGTTTATATTTATAGCACACTCATCTAAACCTTAGAACCAAAATCATAAATATGACATAAATATGGATACAATTTAGGTTCAGAGCACCAGATACAAAAAAAAAAAAAAAAAAACGATAATACAAAATATACTGCTTAGTCATTCGGAGCACCAGATAATAGATTCAAGGCATTTTTTTTAACAAGATACTAACAGGAGTGAGTGATCAGTAGGCACACTCAAATATCTGAACTAGGTTGTTACAACATTTAGTGCCCTCATCATAGATAAACATCATGTAAAACTTATAATTTTATCCACTAAACCCCTAAACTTTTACAAGTGCATTAATTTAGATTCTCAATTAAGAATTCCTTTGAAAATTATCCATGCTTTAACTTTAATCGTCTATTTTATTAATCAGACATTCGAAGAAGCCTACAAACATGTAAGAATTGAATGCATTGATAATTTTTAACTGTACCCCTATCAAAAAAATGTCTAAATTGAGCCAGAAAACTTATATATAATATGTATACGTTAATATATATAGTTACAAAATAAAAAGAAAAAGGGAAAAAAACAGATCGAGGAGTACTAGATGTGATTAATAATTTAAGGAGGTTGGATTTTTATTTTTAATTTATTTGAGGTGTGGAGGGAAAAATGTGGGTGCCCCTACAAATGAACAAGTTGCTGGTTGTTGGCAAAATTATAAATTTGGTTTTAGTCATACCAACAAACTAATAATAGAGAGATTAGAAGGGGAGGGTGTGAGGCACGTGAGGATGCTAGAGAAAAGTATGGAAATTTCACATCTATGCCTCTTTTAGAATTTTGTTCCCTTTTTTTTTTTAAAAAAAAATGTACTAAGACCTAAGCCCTGCCACGTGGCATGTCGTTTGCTCTTGGGAAATTGCATGTGACTTTGCCCTTTCACAATCTTATGCAAATCTATCTCTTCTCTCTCACTCATCAAACCTCACAACATTTTTTTTTAAATAATTTTATTTTTATTTAACTATGGTTTAGGGGGAGAGAGATGTCAAATGTGCACCTTATTTTATGGTCACATGAGAAATAGTATATGAAAAGAAATGTTGACAAAGAAGGAAAAAAAAGGTGGAAGAGAAGGATCTTCGGGAAATATTTAATATGCATGTATTGAGAAATTCACACTAAAAAGACTATACTCTCTAGTCTTAATATAACATTTTAATTTAAAAATATAAGAGAAACCATAAACACACATGACTTGTTGAAAGCAAAAATAAAACGAGCTATTCGTGACTTGTGAGCTACAATATTACCTTTTTTTTACAAAACAATAGCAAATAATTTGTTGAATGTTCAAGGAATTGGTTTTGATCATAACTCTTTTGTGTTTCCAAAATAAGCTTATTTGATCATTATTATTTTTTATTGATAAAAACATTTATAAATTCCAAAGAGAGTATGAAAATTAAGACTATCATTATATATTTTTTATGTTTTAGAAAGCTAACACATGAAAACTATTTGATATCAAATTTTTTTTTATATAGTTCAATTTTTTAATATAAGACGTGGGAAATCTTATTTAAAAATAAAAATTTACAAACTAATTCTTTTAGGCCTCAAAATTTAGGTACCAAATGTTTTGTAGAAAGTAGATTGAATTTAAAAAAAAAAAAAAAACAAATTGTGTGCGTAATTTTAAAATAAAGAAAACCAAAACTTAAAGAAAAAAAAAAGGAAAAAAACTAGGAAAACATACCCTAATTTTAATTTGAGGCTTGGCTAACAACTCAAAAGGTGAATTAAAAATAAAAGAGTAAAATAAGCAAAATTATGGTAAATATATACGTAATTTTGAAAGAAAAAAAAATTATCATACATGTGTAATGTTCTTCCATCTAACATTTTTGGCGCTATACTTTGAAAGATATTATCATCAATGCAGCATCCTACAGTTCTAAATCCAAACTATTGCGTTAAATTGAAGAGCCTTCATATGACCTCTTGTAATTTGTGTATATACTCCTCACATTGAATTAATGATTTTTTCTTTTAAGAAAAATCAAATGAGAGGTTAAATATTCAAGTTACTGTAACCACTCAAATCTAATACCAATATCTTCAAAGGTATATAGCAATATCTGTGGGTTGCATCACAATAATTTTGTACTTGAGGTGTCAAAATGAGTTTAGCTCAAAGATAATAAGCATGACCTTTTACTCTAAAGGTTGGAGGCTCGATCTTTCATCATCATAGTTGTACTAAAAAAAGTATTGTAAGCGTTTGAGTAAAAAATTTGAATATAATTTGTCTTAGCACACTCGTTATAATTTTGATGTTTTTTTTTCTCACTAACTTGAACATCTCTACTAGTTAAACATAATTCGTAATTCGGACAAAAAAAAAAAAAATTAAGGGTTCAAATACTTCTTGAGAAAAGAATCCGACTGAAAGAATGGTGAATCAAAAGAAGAAGATATCTTGAGGAGACATAGCGAAAATCTCACATTGAAAAAAATGAAGAAACTTTATAATAATATTTATTTTATAAGATAGATGAGTTACTTAATTATCTCATTTTAAGTAATTTTTTAGATTTAACCTATATGGGAATTATTTTACTTTTGTAAAGAATTTATTATAACAGAATATTATATGTAGTCATTTATGCAATATTTGACTTCTGAAAATTTACACAGGTAACCCTTTTTCTATACACTTTAGCAAATATATACCCCACCAAGTTTATTACTATCAATTCTACCCCACAAAGAAAACCTCAAATTTAATATTTATAACCATTGACAAAACATACCACGACGTCAAATTTTTATTTTTTTTAAAAAATACAATTTAATCAAATCTACACCCTCCATGATATGGAAAATTTGAAATAATATCGTAGTTAAAAATATTTATAAAAATATAGTAGTTTTGAAAGTATTTACAAAAATATAGTAGATTTTTAATAATGACTTTCTCTCTCTTCTCTTCTTTCTCAATTTTCAATAATCTCCCCTCATTACCTATCTTTTCACTCTCTTTCTTTTTTCCTTTTCTATTTCTTTTCTCTTTCAATCTTTCTTCTTCTTCATTCCATCATTTCTCTTCTTTCTCCATTTCTCCTTCATTTTTTCTCTATTTAAAATATTTAACTTAAATTCTATTTTTTTTCACAATTTGAACAATTATCTTGAATATTTTTCCCCAACTAATTTGAACAATTACCTCAAATAAAAAGTTTGAACATCAAATATTCATAAAATTAATTTAATTATTAACAATAAAACCTAAATATTATGGGCCAATCGACTTTGGATTTATTTTGTTAACTTGAACTCAATCTATTTTGTGGAAGTTCTAATTTTAATTCGATTTAAAGATGAGGAATGATAGTCCGTTTTACATATTGTTCGTTTTGTGGAAAAAAAAAAGAATTATGTGTCAAAATTTAAATGTTCTTAAATCACTAGATCAATTTAAAAAATTCAAATAAGTATGAAGTGAAATTTTAAATTTAATTTTAAAAGTGATGAAAAATAGTGAAACTAAATTAATTATAATTTGTTTAATTCTAACATTTTGAAACTTATAGATCAAATAGAAAGTAGACCCAAAACTTAGTAACCAAAAATGTATTTTACCTTTTGAAAACTTTAGTAATTTATTTTTGTTTTTGAAATTTGGCTAAGAATTCAACTCTTTTACTCTAAATTTCTTGATTTGCTATAAAAAAAATAAAACCAAATTTAAATTTCATATATATATATATATATATATATATATATATAAACTTACCTTCTGTAAGCATAGTGGAAGATTTCTATTAAAATCTTAAAATTTTGAGATTTTGAGGGCCTTGAAATCTTGATTAGGGAAAATTTTGGTTTTCCTCCAATTTCTACGAAATTTTGAGATTTCGAGAATATTCTGATTCCCTCATTTTCGATGAAATTTCGAGAAAATTTAAAAAAAATTCGACATTTCGAAAAAATTTAGATTTTTTTTTCTAAATTAACTATGTTAACTCAGTTTAAATATTCCAATTTTATGATATGGATTACACGCAATTCTATGGTTTTACACGGTAATATCTATTTGACAAAGAATTAAGCATTTTTTTATGTGCTACTTTTTTTAATTTCCAACTTTTCTCAATTTTTAGCTTTATTTTCGGTCCAAAATTTTCATTTATAAAGAAAAACTTCACTCAGTCTTGAGAATGCAACAATAAAATTAATTGTGATCCAGATACTACCAATGAGATCTTATCCACTATTCTCTTTTAGGCACAAAAATAAAAACACAAATAAGAGACGTATTAACAAAATAAAAAAAGTGAAAATTTATAAATTTATTAGATATTTTATAAATTTATTAAATATAAAATTAATTATTTTATATATTAATTTTATATAAATATAAAAGTTGTGAGAAATAAATATAAAAGTTGAAAGAGAGAGATTGAAGTGAAAGGAACTAAATCGGTACAAATCAAAGTTTAGGGACTAAATTGTTACTTTCATGAAAGTTTAGGGACCAAAAGTGTTTTTTAACCTAATTATTAACTATAAAACCTAAATATTATGAGCCAATCGACTTTGGATTTATTTTGTAAACTTGAACTGACTATTTTTTGTGAAATTTCTAATTTCAATTTGATTTAAGGATGGAAATAATAGTCCGCTTCGTTTTGTAGAAAAAAAAGAATTATTTGCCAAAATTTAAATATTCTTAAATCAATAGGTCAATTTAGAAATTTCAAATTATTATGAAATGAAATTTTAAATTTAATCTTCAATCCGTTTTAAATTTATTTTCGGCCCAAAATTTTCATTTATAAAGAAAATCACTCCGTCTTGATCATGTCCAACATTACCAAGGCTACTATTGCTCGATCTCTGTGAATTATAAAACAATTAGATAATATTTAAAATAAATTTAAATTTAAAATCATTAAACAATATTTAATTATACCAATTGCTGTAATATTGAGTTGCATCCCTATCAAATTGCCCAATTGAAACTCTCATTGCAATAAACCTTCTACTACAGTGACATCACACTACCAAATGTTAAACTTAATCTTTATCCTCCAATTTTATCAGCAGGTGTGATCACACCGAGTAGCATCCAATAAATATTCAACCAATCATTCTGCATTGCCTGTTACAGATTTTAAAGCCATGATTTAAAAGAAAAAATTATTTATTTCTCAAGTAAAACATACAAATTATCTATATAAAAAAATTATCTAGTAGTAACTGGAAAGAAAAAAACTCACAAATTCAACTACGACTCTACTTTTTTTCCCTCAAAGTGACAAAGTCCCTCATTTTTTGTTATTTGTTATCGAAACAGCAACAAAAACTATGAAAAAAAAATAATGTGGAGAATAAAAGGAGATAAGTAGTAATAATTTAGAAATAAATTAGAATTAAAACCGAAAGGAAGAAAATGAAAGAAGCCGAGAGCAAGAAAAGGAAAAAAGCCCAGAAATATTTAAAAGGAATATTTATCTACGTAAATTAAAAAATTGAACAAATTAAAATATTTAAAACTTCTAAGATTGATTATATTATTTCAAATAAAAAATATAAGATTAAAATATAATTATTATGAGAATTTAATAATCATTAGACTATTTTTAGTTTTTTTGGTTGAGACTCTTCACGGCTATTTTTAGAATAGTTTTTTCTGGTCGAGACTAACTTCACGGCTATTTTTAGTTTTTTCTGCAAGTCTCGACCTATTTTTAAGTTTTATTTTTAGTTTTTTGGAGTCTCGACCAACTTCTTCCCACGACTTTCTGCCAAAAATACTGCCACACTACAATATTTTTATAAATATTTTCCAAACTACAATATTTCTATAATTATTTTTACAAACTACAATTTTTATTTAAAAGATCTCATAATACCCATAAACAGAACAAATTTTAAATCATGTAACCACCCACCATGAAATCTAAATAATATAAAGTGTAAAATCTCTGATTATTGATGGTAGGATGGAGCCAACGATCTAGATGATAATTGGTGCCTTGTTATTTAGTGAAGAACTACGTCTCTACAAATCTATAATTTGAAATATAGCAGACATAGAAGAGTGAATTTGAGTTTTAGTTAAACTTTATTAAAAACTTTTTCATAGCTTAATTAATCAAATTAAAACACATGGCTAATAAATAGATTAGAAAAATAAGAGAAATTTTTTCGGATCTAAAAAATATCAAACTATTTATAGAAAATAGCAAAAGCAAATAGACTAGACTTCTATCAGCATTCATCAGTGATAGACTTCTATCATTTCTATCACTGATAGACCCTGATAAAATTTCAGCGTCTATCACAATTATTTAAAAATTTTACTATTTTGTGTAAATAGTTTTTCTTATTTTTTTAATTTTTTAAAATTCTCCGAACAATAATTTGCATAAATAAATTAATCTTAAATTAAACAAGAAATTGACAATATCAATTGCAAGCACTCTATTTAAAAAAAAAACATCAAGATTGATAATAAATTTACACAATTAAATGCAACCATGCAAACGAGAAATAATTGATTTCGAGAACTAATATATTGTGGTTAGAATACCAATAGCTTAAATCTCTAAACTTCTATAAGTAATAGCATAGTATTTGCTAAATCCTTAGATCAACTTTGGAAAGTCACTTTCATTCTTATCTGAATAATTCCGTTTATTTTGGTTATTATATAATTGTTATGGGTGATTTTGGATTAAATGACATAAATGACATTTAGTGAGAACATAGACACAAAAGTCGAGAAGATAACATGACTCAGACCGATGATAATAACCTAAGACCAAAATGGGCCTAGGGGAAGAGGTTGGTATAGGCCTTGGCCGAGCCTCATCAAATACCTAACAGGGTAAGCCTCACGCATGTCCCAGCTCAAGTGTATTGTAGGCCAAAGTATAGATAAAGTGAGGTGTTTGACCTTGGCTTAGGCCAAAGCCGATCCTAGCGAAATGCCAAACAAGGCACACCCCTTACACACCTAAGCCCAATAAGTCAAGGGGTAAACCTAAAGCAAGTCCTCTCTTCCCCAAATTACAAATTCAACTGCTGGTGTCATGTGAGGGTTAAGTGCGTTCCTCTTATCCCAAATTTTGCATCAACAGTTTGGCGTCATTTGTGGGGATGAGAGTGATCTACCTTTAACAAAATTGAGATATTTGCAAAATTAAGAAAGTCAGGATTATGATGACTTAGTTCTCATGATCTTGTTAAGGAAGAGATTCTGATGGAGGAAGCTATGTGCGAATTAGATCCCCATGACCAAAATGAAAGGAAGCCAACGTGTCGAAGAGTCAAAGTTGAGTTCGAAGCCGAGGCTGGGGCTACCAAACCGAAGCCAAGTAGGCCAAGTTGAAACGTAGAGCTAAGGTCGAGGCGACTAATACCGAGGCCGAAGAGATCATATTGAAGTGAAGAATCAAGGTCAAGGCGACCAATGTAAGGTTGAGAAGGTCAATTTGAAGTGAAGAGTCAAGGCCGAGGCGACCAATGTCGAGACTGAGAAGACCAAGTTCAAGTGAAGAGCCAAGGTCGAGGCTGAGACTCAAAATTATTAATGGATCGTAAACTTATGGTCAAAATTTCACAGGGGGCTAACCGAGGCTGACCCTAAGCGCATCAAGATAAAATGTTTTCACCATTCATATGTGTCCAAGTACACCATGCGCATTGTGGAATATGGCTGAGGCCAACCTTAAGCACATAAGGGTCAGAAATATCTACCAACCTTTTCCTAATGTCTAAGAAGTTGTGTGACCCTTAGTGTTCAAGGCTGAGGCCGAGGCTGAGGCTCAACCTTTTTTATGGAAAGCTGAGTTTCTCGAGATCTAAAGTTCAGATAGCCCAAGGTTTAGGTTGAGGCCAAGGCCGAGGTGCACCGCCAGAGATCAAAGATCATTTAGAACCTTAAAAGATGAGAGACAGGTGAAGACAGACATGCGAAGCGTGTGATAAAAAAAAAAGCAACCACTAGAGACTGAACAGCAGAGGCCGAGCCCACCAACCAAGGTTCAGCCTAACCTTATCTTAGGACACTTTGCTTTCATGCAGAGCACAAATTTATGGTGAACAATAGTAGTACCGCAACCATCGTTCATTGCACATTCGCCACACATTTGCTGCTCGTAAAAAATCATCATGTGTTATAGCAGTTCAAGCTCAAAGAAGGTCAATCAACCATAGAACACACACAAACACTGTCGACGATGTGCCTCTACCACACCTTTGTTTGCGCCACCATCCTCGGTTGCCAGTCCCATGCGTAAAGGACGTTCCGTTCATGAGTTCACTATCGTTCGTATTTCTCAACAGTTTGTGGATTGTTCACACGGGTCTATTTTTTAGTGGTTCGTTGGGAGTTTTGCATAGATCTATTCGTGGCTCTATGCCACTCGTCCAGATGTGTTGTTGCTCTTCAGTTCGTGGGTCATTGTCACTTGTCAAAGATCTATCATTGCTTAAGGATCTTCACCGCTCGTTTAGTTTGTGGGTCTCTTTCACTAGTCTAAATCTATTGCCACTTGTGGATCTCTGCCGCTTGTCTAGTTCATGAGTCTCTGTCACTTGTCCAGATTTGTAACCGCTTGTCCGCCGCACACCTAGATTCACCACTCTGCCAGACATTTGCGATGCCCACAACTCTTTAATCGGCGACCGCTGTCAACCTCTGCTTGGCGAATGCCACCAACCATCAGTCATGGCTTTTTCGAGCAATCGATAGATCTCTCTCTCATCTCTAGCACACAAAATCATCCACCATCGTAGGAGGCCAGTTTATTGACATCGGTGAAGAGATCCATTGTAAAATTCTGAACTTCCTGGTGATCAAACTCGCAACCTGGCACTCCACAAACTTTACCAAAGAAATTTCTTAGGCAAAAATTTACTTCAAATAACTTGGATGTCACTAGAAAATTATCATTGAGGAGAATTTTCCAAAGAAGTAAAGGAGATTATTGCTACTCAGCTTTCTACCTTAATGAAGAAAAGGTCATGACAAAGTTTGCAGGACATAAGACAAGTTTAATTAATGTCATTTTTATATATATCTCAAATTATTAATTCACTAAAACGTATGCAAAATTTAGAAATGAATATCTGTTGTGAAAAATTCTGGAAGCAATATAAATGTTTACAATTATTTGATACATAATTTTATGAAACCAGTTTAAAAATCTCGAAAGGAGACCAAATCATTCGCAGAAAAGAAAAATTGTTGTGAAAAACCCGACTAAGACTCAAAAAATTTTATGAGTAAAAATATTTGGTGAAAAACCAAGGGTTGGCCACCTTGCAGTTAATTAACCAAATTCAAAGTCCAAAATCTGATGACAACCTCGAGTTGGACTAAAGTCATATGTTGAAGCCTGTCGCAAAAGATAGGCAGGTTAACTCCGCTTGAGTGTAGGTAGATGAAAATTAGGGAATTGATTAGATACAATGATGATCTAATCAATGCTCCTTGTTAGGCTTGTCTTAATAGGAATTACCCTAAACTCGACAAAAAAGCCAAATTCGTATGTCTATGCCCCTCAGGAAAGGGTGGGCATGACATAAATTTTGCGCTTAATGCTGCTTAATTGTGGTGGACGTACCTCAAACCCAGCTAGATCTTCAAAAAAATATTTGGTTGGATATTTTCGGTATGGCCAGTGACTCGAGAATGATTTCGGGGGAGCCAAGTTCGATATGGCTATACCAGTAATAGTAAAGCAGGTACGCCCTAAAAAATGGGACATAAGCCCGTTGAAGTGCGATAAAGATCAAGGTCATACTCCCAAGAATGGAATACTAGGTTCGACGTGCAAACAACTAGACCATGATCCCTAACTTGGAAGTGGGGGTTAATGTTATGATTGATTCTGGACCAAAGGACATAAACAATATTGACGAGAACAAACATAGAAAAGTCGAGAAGATAGCATGACGCGGATCGATAGTAACAACCTAAGACCAAAATGGGTCTAGAAAAAAAGGTTGGTTTCAAGGCTGAGGCCCAGACTCATCAAATACTTAATGGGGCATGCCTCACGCATGCCCCAACCCAAGTGACTATTGTATAGGCCCAAAGCTAAAGTTAGGTGCTCGGCCTCGGCCTGGTCGAGACCGACCCTAGTGAAATGCCAAACAGGGCACGCCTCTCACACACCCAAGCCCAAGAAGTCAAGGGATAAACCTAATACAACTCGAAAAAACCATAAAGGAAGAGTTTAAAACAACTCGAAAACCCTAAAAGAAGAGTTTCTAGGTGATTAACTACAACTATAAATATACCATGATGACTCCAAGGGAACTAAAAACTTCCGACTTATTCTCAACTCTATAATTCTCATACCTAATTAAGCATCAGAGCCATTTTTCTTTGTTTTGCAGACCCTCTCTTCCCTAAATTACAAATTAAATTTCTTGTGTCATGTGAGGGTTAGGTGCATTTCCCCCGCCAAATTTTGCTTCAACAACAATTGTCCCATTTGACCTACGATATCCGAGGCTCGCAATCTCATTCCTCACCAAAGACAATCACAATCCCAATCGCACTCTTTAGTACTTCTCACCAGAGACAATCACATTCATAATCAGTCTTAAATCCTCAGTTATACGTTCACTACATACAGATCTAAGCTTCTATATATAATAATTGATAGAGTAACAATAACTTAATCTCTATCATTCGTAGAATAATACATCGTTCTCCCAACAATAAAAGTTTGAGGTATTTAAATATTTATTGTTTTTTATTGCAAAAATTCTTCAGGATTATTCTTGCAATTAAAAAAAATATATATGAAACCTACATATAGGGAAAAAAACAATAACTTAATTTAGGGGAAGGACACATTTGAAGTTGATATTGCTAGAAAAGCCTAATTTTATTTTTTTCTTTAAATTTTATTTAATTGAGCCTCATTAATTAGATTCTCTACTAAATTAATTTAACAAGGACAGGTCATGTATCAATACATAAAGTATCCCTATGTCGTTATCTTATTATTTAATTTTTGTTATCTATGTATCATTTTTTTGTGGATAAAATATTTTAGTTCGTGTTTTGAAACTTTTTATTTTTTTTTTAAAAAAAATTCTTTAGCATATTTTCAAGAATAATAACAATGACCAGAAATGTTTTATAGAAAATGTGAAGTTCGCATAATAATGTTAGCTATAGTCTTTTACTAGTTATTCAATCACAATTATTGTAGTTTAAAAAATAAAGTATTTATTTAAACTTCTTTTTTAGAAGTTAATCAATTTTTTTTTTTTTTTTTGAAAGGATAGGAGTTAATCAATTTAGACTTGCATTTAGTTAGATAGAGCTATTTTCATTTGATTTCTTTCAAACTCATACAAAAACTACAAAAAAAATTATTATGTAATTCTTTCTATAAATGAGTAGAGAAAAATAGATGAAGAAATGAAAAGCCTCTTATATTAATGAAAATTTTCTACTATATCTATTTGATTACAATATTTTTTTTCTTAATAATACTTTAATCTCGACATTTAAAAAAAAAAGACTTATATAGTGTGAAAATTATACATTAAAGACTTTTAAAATGAAATCATAATAGATAGTCTAAATTGATTTAATTAAGAAAGTTTTGAAATTTTTAATTGATACAACTTGAAAGTTGAACGAGACTTGGTAGTCTTTTAAAAATGAGAAAAATATATTTAACCAAATTAAAATACAATAATTTGTGATCCCTTTCTCCCCTTGTGAATTGTTCAAAAAAAAAAAAAAAAATCAGGGTTTATCATATTAAATAAAAACAGGTTTTGAATCTCATTCTAATCCTAAATTTTCAATTATATTCATCTAATTTCTTGAATTTTCAAAATATTTATTTTAATTCTTAAAATTTTATTTCTGTGATGAAAAATTATTTAATATGACTATTTCAATATGTGGTTGCTTTTCCTTCTAACTATGGGATATACATGATTAAATCATTATAATCAATTTTCCAAAAAATTCTATTTAGAATATAAAATCACTAGCCACATTGTTTTTTAGTGCACTCAAATGATTGCTCATACATTTATAAAGTAAGAAAGGTCATAACACTACTCCTTATATTAAAACTAACTCTTAGTTTATATGTAATTTTGAATGCAATTAGACCCACTTCACTAATTTTAAATGATGCTGACACGTGATTGACAACAAATGAGAGTGACATGGATATAATTCTATATAACATAGTAAAAAAATGTTATAACGATTGGTGTTGTCATGCAATGAGAGAATGCTACATGTAAAGGTAAAAAATGGTATCTTAGTGCACCTACTGATCCTATCTGTCTCGTATTTTTGTTAAAAAAAGGGTAAGAAACGTGGCAAGATGTGGTTAGTGAATGAAATTTGTGAGAGGAAGGGAAGAGATGAGTGTCCTTTTGTAATTGGTAATCACATGGAGTTGTGGATTGAGACATGTACAAGCAAGGCCCACTATGCTAACTAAAACTCATACAAACTTGTTGAAGCCCACTTGATTTCAATCCCTAACTTGGGAACATAAAAAACAACTACACTTGTTATATTACAAACTCTCCCCCAACTCCCACTCCTTTCTCCAAAGCACTTGTCTTTTTCACATCCAACATTTCTCATCTCTCTCTCTTTCTCTCTCTTCTTCAACCCAATTTTTCCTTTGTGGTCCTTCTTCTTTATAACTCTCTTATCACTTCCCTCATTCCTTCCTTCAAACCTAACTAGTTTTTCCTAACTGAAACCTTCCTCTTTTCTTCTTCTTCTCTCTCTCCACTTTCCCTAAGCACTTTCCCTGTTCATCCTTCCAAGTTTTGGTTCATTTTTGCTGTTTCAAAAACAAAAACAACATAAATTAACTAAACATCACTTAACAACATGTCTAGCAGAAGATCAAGGCAGTCAAGCGCTTCTAGAATCAGCGATGACCAAATCATTGAACTCGTTTCCAAGCTTCGCCAACTCGTCCCCGAGATTCGCCATCGCCGCCCCGATAAGGTATTTATCTACTCAAAATTTCTAGTACTACTGTAGTACGTAACCGGTACTCTGTTCCATTTCTCTAATTTTGTTTAAGGGAGAGTAGCACATTTAAGTTTTTATTAACCCAGCTGAAATCTTTGTAATAAATCAAAATTTTTCCACCTATAAAAAAAAAAAACTAGACTTGACCCGGATATCATGGGAAAATTAAACTACTAACCATTTTTTTTTTTTTTTTAATTTTTGAAAAAAAAAGGTGATTGTTGCTTTAAGCTAAAGATTCTCATTGTCTTGATGGGGGGGGTTCACATTTGACTCTATTATACACTTAATTCATGCCACCGATTGATAATGTACGGTCAAAAGAAACTCCATTAGTCTAGTCAATTAAAGAATTTAACAAATAACATTAGCTAAGTAAAGTAATTTAAAAGTTTCTTTAATTTTAATTGGGTGTGCCATAAACATGATTAAATCAAACCCACAACTCAAAATGGGCAAAACAAACAATGCAAAAGTACAACCAAGTGTTTGCTTTTTGTTTAATTTCAAATTTGACTTTATTATATTATCAATTAATTAATTAACTAACTGGGTGTCTTAATCTTCTCTTTTAATTTCTTTAGGTATCAGCTTCAAAAGTCCTCCAAGAGACCTGCAATTACATTAGAAACTTGCACAGAGAAGTTGATGATCTAAGTGAAAGACTCTCTCAACTCTTGTCTACTATAGATGCTGATAGTGCAGAGGCAGCCATAATTAGGAGCTTAATTATGCAATAAGGTTATGAAGAACCAGAACAAGGCTGTTGGGTTTAGTAATCATATATATTTTAATATAATATTTATATATAAGATATGATGTTACTATGTTATTTATATGGTTCTTTTTATATATATATATATTTCCTTTTCTAGGTTTTTGGTCATTTAGATCAAAAAAGGGTGTATTTTTCCATGAGAAGAGAAACGTCCCTTTATTATTATATATATAGGGATGTAACTAAAATGTATAATAGAAGGACTTACATTAGTAAAGCCTTCTTTTTTTTTATATATATAAAGTTATATAAATACACCCCAAAAAAATGTAATGTACCATCTTCTCGCTTTTATTTGAGAGAAATGAATATCTAATTAGCTCTTTTTGAATATCTTTTTCTTTCTAAATTTTTTCTTCAAAGTGTACTCTTTTATTCATCTATAAAGACCTTAACTAATTAACCAATTAAGCTAATTAAAGTCTCTAATGGGACACCCCCAATTAATTAAATTAAAAGTCCTTAGCTTTAACATCACATTTGCTATGATAATTAATTGAAGGACAGAAAAGAAAGAAATTAAAGGAAAAGCAAAAAAAAAAAAAAAAAAAAAAAGCTTAATTCATGAAAAGGGTTATGTTAACTTTTTGTTTTTATGTATGAGCAAGGAGGGAGAGAGAAAAAGAGAAAGTAAAGGGGAAGTTGGGGTTGGACTTTGGAGGTTGAAGAGTCAAAAGAAAAGTAGTTGAATTTCCATGCATGGTGGAGGATTTTTGATGTGCTACAATGTAATTACTTTATTATAACTGTCGTTAAATGTAAATTAAAAAAATTGTATACTTTTCGTAATTATCAAATATAATATAGAATCAAAATACTCTGATCGTTTTTGCTTCGTATTTTCAACGGTGTAAAATTATCGACCACATTATAACGAGTTAGGTTCAAAATAATTTATGATTGGAAGGACTATTGGGATCAGAGAGAGTTGCATGCATGGAAAGCTTGCGAAATAAAATTACTCAATTTGATTTTAGAGATCTCAATCACAATTTGGAAAGTGACTCAACTTTTTTGCAAAATCTTGTTACTGTCGGTCGTTGAAAATGACACATCACTTTGAACACCTCAGCCACCCAAAATAAAAAAAAAACTTCTTGGTTTATTTTAATTATTCTTTTTCTTAATCTTTCTTCCATATACTGCATTTTTCTCCTGTAACCTTTTATACAATATTCAAATGTCTTAACATTATGTTAGTTTGGATTTGTATATTTTATTTTTCTTCGTATCAATTTTGTCTGACAACAAAATTATTAATGAGATCAGTAACTGTTAAAAAGAAAAAAAAAAAAGATAAAAAGACCTTTCAATCTCTATGTAATATATAATGTACTACCTTTTTTCCATTGTCAAGTAGTTTTGAGATTGTTAGATCAATATTAAATTAAATTTACCTTCACCTATTAACTTAAGCTTTTGGGTCAATTGACGATTTAAGATAGTATCAGAGTAGATTGCTTTAGGATGTCCTAGGTTCAATAAGCCAGTACTACATTGTTGTTTCCTCCCCAATTGATATTCATTTCTACTTGTTTGGCTCTTCTTTATATTTCAAGTTTGCAAGTAAGAGGAGTGTTAAATATTATATTAAATTTGTCTTCACCTATCAATTTAAGTTTTTGGGTCAATCGGTGATTTAAGAGAGATAAAACTCCATCATAGCAGAGTTAGTGAAGCCCAGACACGTATTCAGTCTAACAAAAGAATAGTGAACCTAAAGAGGTATTATCGCAAGAAGTATGTTAAAAATTCCACGTTTGCTAAATATTTTTTACATAGAATTCTATGTTATCTCACAGTTATTTAGAAGCATATAGAAGGAATTGGGATTAGTAAATTTCATTTTTTTTAGAATTACATCATGTTTCTAGAAGAGAATTGTTAAGAAAAATTAATTAGATCGGAAGTGTATTGAAAATATCACTTAGAACAGAGAGATTTCTCCTTGGTCCAAGTAGGATTGATATTGAAAGATTACTTTTTGTCTTCATCGAGACTTCTTGCATTAATGACACAAAATTAATGGCTAACTTAATATATTTTTTTTCTCCAAATGGTGTTCAAAGAAAGTTCGAATTTTCAAGAATCAATTAAATAAATTAAACCATCATCGTACATATCATCGTACATTTCCATCTCATATAAGTTGCTTTTGCATGCTTTAACTTATTAAAAACATCTCAACGTATGAATTAATTAAAGTCATATAAAAAGTTTTATTTAAAATTTAAATAAAATAAAATTTAAATTTGTGTAATCTTCAGTCAGGAACCCCTAAATTAAAATCTCATTTCTATAAAAACCAATCCCTCATTGACTAACCATCTGATTTTTTTTCTAACTATTAACCATCCATTTTTAGTTCTTACTTTTTCAAAATTGTTCATGTTCAATTCTTTCATATTTCTTAAGAAAAATATTTCAAATTTTTAGCTAAATTGTATTGAAATTTGAAAACATTTTAAGAGCCACTACATAACAAACTAAAGACTAGAACCCCATTTAATAACCATTTAGTTTTTAATTTTTTTAAAATTAAGTTTATAAACACTACTTTTTTCCATAAGAATACTGTCCACTTTGTGCATAAACTCTCATGACTTTACTTTTGGTTTCGGCAAAAAAAAAAAAGTCTTATAAATTCATGATCATCCCCTTATCTAAACAATGTGAGACTTTGATCGCATTCCCAACCAAATTTTTTTACCCTTATATATATGAAATTAGGTTAGAAAAGATGTATATATAAGGGTAAAAAAGTTTGACATATGGTATAAAAAGAGAAGTGGGATTTTAGAAGGATAGTTAAAAGTTAAGAATCGGACCCGTGAAGGTGAAGAAAATTAGGAAGGGAGAGAGTGATTGATGGAACAAATATATATATATATATATATATATATATATATATAGAAGAGAAAAAAAAGGGGTATGAAAGGAAAATAAATATCTTTAGGTATCTTTTTGATGAGGAGACATAAAAGAGGGGACAAAGGAACAGAGTTTTGCAGTGGGTAGTTGAGGCATCTTAGGGTGAGAGGTTTTGTGAAATAAGAGAGGAAAAAAGGAAAGGCATGAGATTTTGTTGGCAGCAAGTGTGTTCCCATAATATGATGTACCTTAATTCTTCTTCTTCTTCTTCTTCTTCTTCTTCTTCTTCTTCTTCTTCTTATTATTATTATTATTATTATTTTTCCATTTCATCTTCTAATTTTCAACCACTCTCTCTCTCAAAATCTCTTTAATGAGGGAGGGAGACACATATTTCTTTTGTAATCTATTAACTAACTAACTAACTAACTCACTCACTCAACACACATATATCTTATTGCATAGCTTTATTATACCTACTACTTCCAACTCCCTAAAACCACCTTTAATTCCTTCACACTTTCCTTCCTTTTCTTTTCATTACAATACACACATATATGTATTATTTCTCCCACTTCAGTAGATATTATTACCACAATCTTAACTTATTATTTGGGAGGCCAACTTCGTATGTCACCGACATTTTATACCATCTCCACCAAACAATGCACTCAACCTTCATCACCTCTAATGTCTCGTTGCTAAACTCTGGTGACCACCTCCGACGACCAATTTTGGTGACCATCTTTGACGACCAACTTTCGATGACCACCTCCGACAGTCAACTCCAACAACCACTACCTGCGGCCAACTTCAACAACATCCAACCACCATTGTTGACAGTCAACTCTGACGCCCTCTAATGGTGGCCACTCCACCAACTCCAACTACCATTATTTTAAATTATGACTACTACAAATTTAGACTTTGTTGACACACGAGTTTTTTGTTTTGTTGACGTTTGTGACATATAATTGTCAATAAAACCTTAATTTAAAGCTTAAAAATAACTATTAATTTAAAAATACATATAAAACATCAAGGAATGTTATATTTAAGTTGACATACAAAATTATCAATAAAAGCATTTTTTTTATACAAAAGTATATAAGTTCCGTCGAAATGTTGAATTCCTAATTTTTTTTTATTAGTTCATAGTATTTTATAGTTGTTTTTTATAGTAATTTAATATTAATAAAATCACTTTTATCAGGTAAGAAATCAAACAAATTTATATGTAAAAACATTTTTGAGAAAAAATTGTCAGACATATTAGAAATGACTTAATTAGAAATGTCACATGCACAAATTTGTAAAATGATTGCTTAATATAAGAAAAAAAAATTAAAATGCATAATCCAAAAGTAAACCCTAAACCCCATTTTCTAAAATTCCTAACAATATATGTGCTTAAAAAATAATAAAATAAAGTGCAATCTATAGTTTATATATATATATATATATATATATATATATATATATATATATTTTTTGAGTAAAAAAATTCCAAAAAAAATAATTATTATAAAAACAGATTATTTATGTAAAAAAACTGTATCAGATACCTCTGACATATGAACTCAACACCTTAAACACCCAAAAGACAGACATATGAACTCCACAGACATATAAACTCTACAGACATATGAGCTCAACTTAGCGCACCAAAGAACCCCTAAGTGAGAACAATTATCTCCATTGGCATGAGATCTAATTGCAAAAGCAAGTCACGAGAGTTTATGTCCAAAGTGGCATATCATACTATTGTAGAGATAAGTTGAGGTTTTGTTGTCCTTATCAATTGGTATTAGAACATGGTCTAACCTAGTTGTGTGGGTGAGAACCTCGATGATTTCGAACAAAAGTATTGAGTCTTGTGGATAAATCCCAAAATTAGACAAAAGTGCTTGAGATGCAACAAGCGCAAATAGCTTTTTGTCAAATCATGTAAATTTGAATGGAGAATATACCTATCAAGTCGGGTAGACTGGTAGGAGGATTATATCTTTGTTCGAGGAGAGGAAATTAAGGGTGCGACAGGTGTGGTTGATACAAAGTATATTATATTCCACAATGTGATCCATGATTGTGCTCTATTTGGCTTTGCGCTACATGGTTCCTAGACTAACTATTAGTTGACTAATAATAAAATGATATGTTGTATTTAGATTGGTGATTGTCGTGCCAAAATCTAATAATTATCTAATAATTATTTATTATCATTATTATTATTATTATTTTGTTAATGAGATGGCATTTCCCTTATTTTCCACTTTTTTCTTCCATTCACCACCTCCATTCTCTAGTCCTCATTGTAAAGATCGACCATCATTTTATGAGAGATAAAGTTGCATTTAACATGTCAACACAAAATTCGTCACCTAACTCAACCAATCAAGTTGAAAATACTTTTACCAATGTCTTATCCAAAACAAACTCTCTCTTAAACTTATTTATCTAAATTAAGGACCGCTTTCATGAACATTATTACCACTATTGTTATTATGAAATTAACGAATAAAGAATACATAAAATATAAAATAGTAAAGAATCTGACACACAAATTTATGTGATTTACTAACAGTGTGTTAGCTACGTCCATATAACAGTGAGAGAACAATTTTATTAGAGAGAATGTTACATAATACATAATAGTGGAGCCTCTTAAGTTAAAGAGTTTAGATAGTGCACTTTTCTAAACCCTATGGTCATAATCGTAAATACTCATAAATAATTAAATATGTCAAATACGAATTCAACTTAGGTTTCGAAGGCATTATCCTCGTACTTGGTTATCAGATAATAAATTTAAGGCATTTTAACGATCACACCCACAAAGAGATTAGGTAAAATATAATCTCCTCTCTATTGCAGCGCTGGTAGCCTACTACAATTGTAACTAAGATATACTTCTCTTTTGCTTTTTCATTCTCTTAATATTTATTTGGTAATTAAAATCTTATTAGTATAGCTTTGCTCTTTTTTTTTTAGTTCAATTTGATAGGGATGAAAATTCGAATATCTAATAGGAAAATTATTATAAATAGAAAAAATATCAAACTATTTATAAATATAAAATAATTAGTGATAGGATAGACAACGATAGAAGTCTATCGCAACTTATCACTAATAGACAGTAAATTTTTTCTATATTTATAAATATTTGGGTTCATTTTTCTATAGTGAAAAACAACTCTATCTATTATTTTGGTCAAATATTATTATGCTTTAATAATTTGGAGTGTGCTAAGTAGTACTAAAAATAAAATAAAATCCTACTATAGAATTTGAAAAAAGTGATCGGTATCCCTTAAAATGACAATTTTACATATAACTGTTTTCTTAATCATCTTTCTATAGGGGATGTAATTTAGTTTATAGATATTTCTTTAAAAGTGCTTAATTAAATTAAATATTTTATTTGAAAGTATTATAGATAAACTTAAGAGTAAATTTAAAATGACTTTTGAGAACGGTATTACTTTTATTTTTCACAAGTACGTGCTTGTTTAAAATATATTAATAAATTATTTTATCGAAAAAACATTTAGACAATATTATATTTTTTTAAGTGAATATATTATATAAGGTTACTAGTAAGTAATTTTTTTTAGAGTAGTGCATTAAAATGTGACATTTTTGTTGTTTTGTTTCTGATTTAAAGTACTCTTCAAAGTATTTATAGAATTTTTTAATTCTACTTTTCGTTAAGTAACTAAATATTGTATTAAATTCGAAAACAGTTGTCAAATTAGTTAAACACACTTTTCACTTCACTACTTTAAGAATAAGTTTGAATGACTTTTGAGAGCAATATTTTTAAGTAAAACACTTTTAAAAGAAATTATAGATCAAAGTAATAAAAAAATTTATAGATTTTTTAAGCATCAAAACTTCTTTTTGTATGTATCTTTTCACTTTTGAAAAGCATGCACTAATATTAGTTAGATTAAGTTAATCAACCTCGTGATTATTTTTTTTTTAAAAAAATATCTTTAATTAGTTTTTTTTTTATTTATTTATTTTAACCGGTCAATGCACTAATATATTTTTTAGAGGTCAGAAAAGAAACACATCGTAGCATTTGATTTCTTAATAATATTTAGATCAACGATGAGCCATTTCCCACTTGCAAATCTAATAAGAGACCAAGGCATGTGCTTGGTGATTGATCAAGATATTTTACATATATTATAATGTTTAAATTTTAAATTAACAGTTAATCACATTTAATAATTTTATACCGACAACTTTTCTATTAAAAAATTAGTGTGCAACCTTTGTTACGATATAACTTGAACATTTTACAATTGGATAAAACATTACAACCTCAACTAAGATATAAGAAATTCAAATCTCAACTTTTATATATTTGTTAAATTAAAAAAATCTCATTAAATCTTAGGAAGGGATATCTTTTGAAAAAAAGAGGAAGTATTACTATTTTTTTAATAACAAATAGCGGTTAAGACAGAAGCTAAAAGTATCTATGTCTCGCTAATGATATCAATGTCATCCTCATATTTAAAAATGTTTTACTTATGTTCATGCATTTGATCAGATTAATCTCAATCATTATTGTTGTTGATAGGTGTTAAGATTGTTGATCACATGGAAACAATGTCAATCCATATCCATATGACTATTCAATTTTGTTCTCTTTTTAACAAAAGAAGTGAGATAGAGAATTTCATCTTCTAAGACAGATATCAAGAAAAGAAGTACATATCAATTACGGTTGAACTATACTCACTTTGACACTTTTATTTTCTATTCAGTAAATTAATGTATTAGGATGGAAGTTGAGGCTTTCATAAACATATATGTTGGAATGCCTTTAAATTTATTATTTGGCGCTTCATGTTGAGGATCCCACATTGGAAAAATCAAAGGATCTCATACTCTTAATAAGATAGATGAGCTACTCTTCTCATTGGTCAATTGGTTTTGAGATGGAACCCCATACTATTTGATATAGTATGAGAGCCCATAAAGCCCAACCGGGTATTCGGTTTTTCCACTATTCTGACAAATCGTAACAAACATATATATAAATTGAAAATTGGACTTTTCATGACATAAGAAGAAAGGCAAATCTAGAGAAGAGAGAGAAAATCAATCATAAAAACCAAATCCACACCTTTTTTTTTGCAGGACAACAGAGTTTTTTTAGATTTTCAAAAATTTATGATAATTTTTTTGCGTTGCTGGCTGGAAATAACCATTATTAAACTTAAAGTTGTACAAATACACATGAAACACAAACTTTTTTTATAATCATTTTGAATCACAAAAAGAATTCTATATTCTTAATATGAAAAATCACTAATCAATAATCATCCTTACAAATGTCAATTAGTTGAAACATATATTATCGATCTAAAGATATTAACTTTTCTTGAGGTAAAAAGAACTATCTCAGCTGTATCAAAAAAAAAAGGTAAAAGTAACTTTTTGAACCAAACTATAGTACAAAAGTAAGTCTTTCAATGCGTCTTTGTTAAGTTACAAACTTAAATTCGAATATTTACTTCTTACTATTGGACCATTTTAGTCCATTCAACAAGGTAAATTATACCTCCATTAAATACATGTCCCCCCATTTTCTTTCCTTTCTTACTTTCTAAGTGGTCCATAACACAATTGAATGTATACCTCTCTCTCTCTAACTAAAAAAGAATTAAGTTAAAACAAAACATGAACCTTTTAAAACTACTTTTGTAATGGCTTTCAAATTTGGCTAATTTTTTTTTTAATTAAAAGGATAAAAAAAGTAGATTAACTAATTAAACAAGCTTTTAGTAGTAAAAAAACAGAAAACGAGACTCTTTATACATCTTAAAGTAAACCCAACTTCAAAAATAGACAACTACCTTCCAAGATTTTATGTGTGATGACTTGTGTGTTTATTATTATTTTATTTTGAAAAACAATTATTTACTAAATGCAAAGTATTGTTTTTGCAAAAGAATAAAATAAGAAATAATTAATTAGACCGACGTTGATCAATAATGAAGAACCGAAAGGGAAAAAGAAGAAAAAGAAGATATGTTCTCCCAGTTTTCTTTCTTCTTTTTTTTTATTTTATTTATTTATATATTTGTGAGTGTCTAGGCTAACTTATTCACATTTCGACTAATCTCATGGGACAATCCGCCTGACCCTATAATACTTGGGTGTCAAGAAAACCCGTAGAATATTAAATCGTAGGTAGATAGCCACCATATATTTGGCCCCTTGGCCTTTTTGTATGTTCCCACTACTATTCGGTCAACTCATGATGGTTAAGATATGTTATCGAGCTTATAAGGGCCCGTTTGGATTAACTAGATAAAAAAGTATTTTTTCCAAAAACTCATTTTTATTTAAATTTTTTCGACAAAAATTGTTAAAATACACTTCAAAATATTTTTTGAGTGGTTGCCAAACACTCTAATTTTTTTCAAAATAACTTATTTTTTAAATTAAATACTTGAAAATGTATTCCAAACTCACTCTAAATTAAATGGGAGGATGTGGGAATGGTTGCCCATATTATATATTTTGTAAAAGATTGAATTGTGAAGTCATTTTCAAAAATTAATAGTAAGTTTGAAAAAAATGTCCAAATGGAAGTTTTGGAAAAAAGAGAGAATGAGAGTGATGGCTCTCCTTCTCTACCCTTTATTTTCATCCTCTCTAAAATCGCTTTCTACTTTTCCTGAGGGAAAAGAATTAAATTATTACAAAGAATTAACAAATCAATGTCGGTTCTAATTAATATCAACATATTCTCAAAGTTGCTCAAGAATTCAATGTTGGAAAGCTCCACATGGTTTGCTCGAGAAAGAAAAGGAAAGACAGAGAAAGAGAGTAAAATGGATAAAACAAACAACTTACATCCAATTTTTCCAAAGGAACTTGTTTTTGGCATATGAAGGAGACATATTATGTTGTTAGATGAGATTTAAAAGTATCACTCATTTGTTCTTATTCAACCCTTCTATACTTTTAATAAATGTTAGACCTAAACTCAAAAACCTAGAGTATATCAACGTTTTATATCACCATTGGAGTTGTATAATGTTATAAAAGAAAAAAAAAATGATCAACATGGGAAGGAAGGAGAAAAGATTTTTGTCAATCCAACCAAGATTAACATTATCTATTTGATATATTCTATGTTATAGGTGAAATTATCAGCGATCATCCCATAAACTCAAATTTGAGAATAGAGACTTAGTAAGGTCAACCTACTACTTAAATCCTATTAAAAGTTCAAGACCTAAAAATGATAGCAACAAAAATTGGAGATAAATATAACTGATCCGGACTCAAGTAATGTGGCCTACGAGCCACAACTTCAGAAAGAAAGTTGTGACCAACTCTTGTGGTTAACCACAATGATTATCGAGCCGGACCCACAATGGTTAGCTACAATTAATGTATGTGATTAGCCTAGTCAACCCACATAGGTCAATAAATCAAGGTGATGGTTGCTCCAACGAAGGTTTGGTCCTAGCCCATATTTCTCTATTTTCTCACCTAATGCATCTCAAATATTTCTATCGAGAATCCCATTTCCATTACTCTACGATATGAACGAGAAAAGTGAGAACTACACTACTTTTGTCTAAGCTATTCACAAACTCAATACTAATTTAAGTATCAAAATATGTGTGGCTATATTCATATTTTGTTATCAACACCCTTTTATGCCCTCTTATTTCTTTATGTATATATATATATATATAATAACCTTCAAATTTTAAAGCGGATTATCAATTATCTCTTAATTAAAATAAAAATACTTAGGTGCATCTTGAGCTACACCCATATTTGTGCAACCCACCCAAGTCCCCAATCACAAGTTGCCTTGTGTGGTAAATTTTTCTTATTTATATAAAATATATTTTTAATATATTTTTCCCTTTTGGAATGATCTATTATTTGGCGCTTCGAACAACCAAGCACGAGGGGTCTCGCTGAATCCGTAATCTGATATTTTTCTCTCTAATAATAAATTGCTCGCTCCCTCTACCCGTGGATGTAGTTAACACACTGTTAGTGAACCACACAAATCTCTTTTATCATTGTCGATTTCTTAACATTCTCTTTGTGATTGAAGAGATTGCATGAAGATGAAAGCAACCTAAATTGTACCAAAGTATTACTCCTTAATTAATTGAGCTCATGATCGACCAATTGTATATGAATGATAACTATTTAGGATTTAAAGTGGTCTAGTGCAAGCATACACTCTCAAAAAACAATAAACTTGGGAGATTTTGGTTGAGTGTTTTCAATTTGTGATATGACAATACTACCAATGCAAACTACTGGTAACAAGTGGAAATATGTGATATTTTGGTAGGGTGCTGAGTAATAAAGTAAACAAATGACGACTATGAGGATTTACATCCAAGCTTCAACCTGCAGATTTCATGCTTTGAGCTATGCAGCTGCATCAAGTCAATATCACCCCACACATGGACAGAAAACTACTCCTATTCAGTCTTGTTTACAATTCCTTTAGGAGCCTAAGTAGCCGATCCTATATTTCTATAGTTAGTTAAAAACTTAGATTAATTCATGTTTTTTCAAAGTCCTATGGTGTACCTTATTTCTAAGGTTACATAACAACTTATCTCTAGGTTTTTAGTCTCATATTCCTTTTGTGAAATCCATCTTTATCTTAACATTCTCAGCATTATGACTCAACTAACATACTAAATTAAATTATCGGTTTAACTTAACAAGACAATCAATTTACTCAAGAAAGAAAATAGAAAGGCCAAGTGAAGTGATGCTATAGTATTGACTCAAGCCATATTATATTAAGGTATCCACATGACCGAATCTTTTATAGAATTAGCCCATAACTGGAGAAGAATGAATTAGCCCAAGGGAACGATTTTTCAACAAAATTTCTATAAATAATAAATATTTTCCTCAAAATTGAAATTCTAGTAATTGGAGAAAATTAATTTGGAGATTTGATAAAAAAAAAAAAAAAAAAAAAAAAAAAAAAAAAAAAACTTATTTGATAAACAATAATGGGAAAGTAGCGATTCAAACATGTTCATGCTTCTTTTTTAAAGTAAGTGTAGCCTAATATGAAAACTTGTAACTTAGCTCAAAATAAATAATGCATTTGTGAACTGCTGATCCGACATCTATTCGACCTTCTAAGAAGTATCTTTAGAGGGTTAAAAAAAAACAATAACCTATGTGATCAATATATTTCTAGGCTCTATGTCTAGATAAAAAAAAAAAAAAAAAAAAAAAAATAGAGTCCTATATATTTCTAGGCTCTTTTTCTAAATCGCTTTTATGATAACCAAATTTCATCCAACCCTTTTGGTATTAGATTCAATTTTAGTATATTAAACTATGTGATCATTAATCTAGACTAATAATGATGAAATAAAAATCAATAAAAGTAAACCAAGCTATGAGTTGAGCTAAGTTACTTTTTAATTTACATATTAGGCTTTTGCTACTTTCTTTAGGACATTCATATATTTGAATCCCAAATAAAAGCTCAGCTCATGATTAAATAAATAAACAATAAAATTGAAGAGGAAGACAATTCCATAATAAAACTGATGAAGAAAGATATAAAATTATCTATTGAAGAAGATTACTAAGATTAAAACAAGAATTAAATGCTAAAAAAAATAAAATTGAAACTAAAATAGTACTTGGACAAAAAATAAAATCTAGAAAAACTGTAAAATACAAGAAGAAAAACTGAAACTTAAAAGAAGGAAGTTGTAAATCTAACTCAATTCAACCTTTTTTTGAAGGAGAATCAGGTAATTTACCGTCCAAGACTTTCGCGTGGAACTGGATCGGTGAAAGAACAGTAGCTAAAAACTCCAAATCAGCCATTAATAGTAACTTAAACAAAAATAAAAAGTGCATAAATTTGTGTGTTGAATGGTGAATGGATTCATTTTTGGAGAGCTTTTGGTGCATTTTTATAGACATTAAAAGCTTGTTGGCTGCTGGTGATGATGGGAGGCTCATGAGAAGCCCTAATATACGAAGATCTTTCCGGAGTTTCCTACCAATTTTCTAACTCTTTTTCATAATTAAGATTTTAATTGTCATTCATGAATTGTTGGTCCCATCTCTTTCATGTAAGTTGTTTTTATTTCTTATTATTTTTGTTTTCTTTTATTTAATATGCTAGCATGCTTAAATCTACGAAAATATGTGCTCTTCATTTTTTAAATTCTTGAATAATATGATATTTGTTTGAATATTGAACATAAAACACTTTTTTTTTTTATGCATTTCATCATATGTTACACATTAATTAAGTTTGTCAAGTCCCACATATGTTTGACTTATCTATATTTGTGTTGTATGTTGACCTTTAAATTGTTTTGTTTCCCTATTTTCGTTTTTTAGTCAATGTTATTTTCATTGAATATGTTTGATTTTTAGAAATATCTAAGATTGATTCTTTAATTTTTTTTTTATTTTTTAATTATTTTGATATCCGTGAGTGTACGGGCCAGCTTACGTGCACGTCGACTAATTTCATAGGACAACTCGTCTGACCCTACAACATTTGGGTGTCAAGAAAACTCGTAGGAAATTTATCTTTCCTACATTATGATATTCAATCCTATGATATGTGTTTAGATTTATTTTTTAGTGATAGAACCTAGAATATGTGAGATACCGATATTTCACGATCTTAAGGTGAGAAATCTTTTATATTGGGATGCAAAGATTTTATTTCAATAGGTTTTCTTTTAAAAAGTTTCTCCAATAATAAAAAAATGGAGAAATTACAAAAAAAAAAAAATCAAACTATTTACAAATATAGAAAAAATTTACTATCTATTAGCAATAGACGGTGATAGAATTCTATCGCTCTACTCGATAGAATTCTATCACCGTCTATCGCTGATAGATAATGAATTTTTTCTATATTTATAAATAGTTTACCTCAATTTTTCTATATTTGAAAAGAGCCCTAAAAAACCTCTTCTTTAATTCTTCTTTTCTTTCTTTTCCTTTTTCTATATGTGAAAGAGCCTAAAACCTCTCTGTAATTTCTTCTTTCTTCTTTTCTATGAAAGTTTCATTAAAAAAGAAAAGAGTTTAATTTCATAAAAAACATTTCTTCCAAGGAATACTTTTTTTTTTCTCAAATAATCTAGTGACATCTTTTTAAATAAAAAAACACCAAAATAATTGATTTCATAAAAAAAAAATTCTACTAAAAATTACAAAGTAAAAAAAAAATAAAAAAAAAGTTATTTCCATATTTGTTTTAAAATAAATAAATCAAACATTCAAAGTTGATCTCGTAAAAAAGAATTCCGTTAAAAGTTATAAATATTTTTTTAAAAAAAAAATTTCGTAAATATTTTAAATAAATAAACAAAAAATGTTTTTTAAAAAAAAAAACTTTCAGGGAAATAGGTGGATATTGACTTTTCTAATATTTCGAAGGTGATGAATTTATTTTGAGATGACAAATTAAATTTAAATAAAATTTTCTAATAGCTTTTTACCCATCATAATTATTGTTCATTATTTATAACAATAGTTATCAATAAAACATGTACATCAAAACAAAAAAATCTTTTACTTAGAAAAGGTCTTTCTTTAATAAGGTGAGAAAAATAAAATTTTGTTCTTTGAACGAGTATTGTGGAATGCTAATAACTTCCTCTTATACAAAAGACTCCCGAACCTTTTATTTTTTCTTTGCATACCAATTTGTCATATTTTGGTTGTCTAGTCATGCTCTCTAAAATCATGATTGGTGACGACTCGATTTTCTTCTCTTGGAAACAAAGTTGGACGGCCCGCATCGCACACTAGTAGCAACAATAAACAATTACGCCACTCATAAAACTTTTAGGCTCATTTGATAACCATTGAATTTTTAGGTTTTAGTTTTTTAAAATTAAGCTTATTTTCTCTCAATTTCTTACCATGATTTAATTTTCATATTTCTCAAGTAAAAGAGTTCAATTCTTAACCAATTTTGAAAAACAAAAACAATTTTTTTTAGTTTTCAAAAACTAAAAAATAAGCTTAATTTTTAAAAACTAAAAACCAAAAATCAAGTTATTATCAAACGGGGCCTTAATGTTTAACTTCTTATAAAATATACTTCTT
This sequence comes from Lagenaria siceraria, assembly GCA_002890555.2. Classification (NCBI taxonomy): domain Eukaryota; kingdom Viridiplantae; phylum Streptophyta; class Magnoliopsida; order Cucurbitales; family Cucurbitaceae; genus Lagenaria; species Lagenaria siceraria. The sequence continues at coordinate 20,641,999 of CM016487.1, forward strand.
TAGTCCTAGATTTTGGGTGTAATTTTCTACTTGGTTCTTAAGATTTCAAAATGTTACACTTTTTCTCGTGAGTTTTGAATTTATTTTTTTTATTGGTTCTTAGGGTTCAAAAAGTTATACTTTTACCCTTGAGTATTGAGTTTTGGTTAAATCTTCTCCCAAGTTTCATGGTTTACACTTTTAACCTTGAATTTCAATAAATACTCACTTTCAATCCTTAGTGTTAATGTCTATTAATTAGTTTTTTTAAAAAAATATCAAGGCCAGTGATTCGACTCATCCACCTCGCATATTGTAAAAAGAAAAATTAATTATAATTAATTAGTTTTCACCATTTTCTTCGTCACTAGTAAAATAAATTTTATAATTTCACTTCATAATTTTTTAAAAAATTAATTAACTAAAAGTTAATGACAAAGACCAGAGTGACCATTAGCGAAAACTCAAGAGAAAAAGTGTAAAATATTGAAATCTTGGGATCAAATGAAAACAAGACTTTAAATTCAAAGGGGAAAATGTATCATTTTGAAACCTAACGACTAAGTGGAATTTAAACTCAAAACTTAGGGTATAATATTTTGAAAACTAAGGACCAAATGCAGTGGCAAATCTAGAACTTCATGTCATGGGGTGAGAACACATTTATATAAAGATAAAATATAGCATATAAACTCTCTAGAGTTGTGCCTATATATAGTTTTTTAACTTTAAAAAATGTTTTATAGGTCCTTGAATTCTCAATTTTTGTATATAATAGATTTCTAAAATATCACATTTGCAACCAATAGGTCCTTTACGTATTCAAAAATATTAAAAACTAAATGTTATATCAAGCATTAAATTCTTTTTTTTTTTCTAACTAGACATTATATTTAACTATATGTCTGATAGGTACTATTGGACATCTTTCTAAAATTAACGTATCTATTAACTACAAAAATAATTGTTGTATAATAAAACAGTTAATTTTTAAATATTTTAAATATTTCTGAGATCTATTAGATATAAAATTGAAAGTTTAGAGATCTATTAGACATTTTTAAAAAATTTATAAGAGTCAAAATTTAAAATTTAGAGATTTATTAGTCATATATTTCAAAATTGTAAGATTAAACTTGTAATTTAATCTTTACATAAATGTAATTTTAAATGTATTGATTTATATATCTAGACTAAGTGATTTTAATTACATAATTATTATAAACCTTTGTAGAATTATTTACCTAAATATATAAGTAAACAACTAAACTTAGATATTTTTCAAAGTTTTTTAATAAAACCTAAATTTTTTTTATTCAATTTTTGTAAAGTAATTGACTAGAAATGTAAAAATATTTGTCTGTTTCTATAGGTATATCTTAAACAAAATTTTAAATGAAATTAACTTTTTTCTAGTTTCTAAGTGTACAACAAAATAAAAAAATATAAAAAAATATAAATGGTGAAAAATTAAAAAAAAAAAAATTAAAGATGTATGAGTAGTTGATTACACATTAAGTTGAAAAATAAAATTAGGAACAGTTATGAAATAGAGAAAAATGAGCCAAAATAATATAATAACAAAAAGGGAAAATTGCTATTTTTAACCTAAAAATGTTTTCACTTTTCAAAACTAACATCTTTTTTTTAAAAAACTACTTTTTCTATTCTCCTTTTAACTTTGTGAGATTTTAGATGAAGAGTCGCACGTGGTGAAAATACCATTTTGTCCCTTCATTCAAGTGTAACAATTTAACTTTTTCTAATACAACTTTTCAAACTTAATTTCAATTTTCAACATTAAACTTAATTTTTTCATTTTGTTGTTATCATGTTTTTGGCAAGTTTCAACCAATATTTGTGGTAGATTTGTTGTTATTTTTAAAAAAAAATTGGAAAATTTTTTTTTTGTTGGCATTACTTGTAAAAAAAAGTAATTTTTAAAAAAAGTAGTTTGAAAGGTGAAAACTTTTTTAAATTAAAAATAAGAATTTTTCAACAAAAAGAAAAAAATATTGCATAACCAATGATTCCAACTTGGAACTGGGGCAAATTTCAATTCCCCACGCAATTGCAGAAGCAAAGACAAATTTATTTATTTCAAATTTAAAACAATACACATATAGGTAAAACACGATCATTTAAGGGAACACGTATTTTCTTGGTTTGTTCATAGATCCTGGACCGAATAAAAACTACACTAAAAATCTAAATACAAAATATATATATATATATATATATATATGACAAAGACAAATGTGTTAATATTCACAGGTTTGTTATTTGAATTATCCTACTCCCAATTGTACTTAAATATAAAAAAAAATGCCTAAAATATATTTTTTTCCCTAAAATGTTTTTTTTATGCCCCTTAAATGTTTCTTATCCATCATCGCTAGTTTTTTAAGATTATGAATTATCAGTGAATAAGTTGATTCCAGTCTTGGAAGTTGGAAGTATCCGTTACAAAAATGGTGCCGTATTCTGTTCCGCTAGAGTACGAGCTTAAAGCTACAGAGTTTGATGATGCGGGATTCTCTGCCAACAGAAAACCTCCCAAAGAAGAAGATAAGACTTTATTCCAAACCTATAGCTTCTTCAATCGCTGTCTCTCACACGCTCCAATACAACTTCTTCGTGCTTCACACGCTCCTTTCCAGCGCCTGGAATTAATCCCTCCACAAGCTTCAGTACCATCACCAACCAAACTGATACCAAAAACCAAAAAAATATGTCGGCTTAATTTTCAGGTTTCAGCTCAGCCCCCCCCCCCCCCCCCCCCCCCCCTCCCCCGGCCCCCTCTCCTCTTCTTCTCTCTGAGCTTCAAACAGGTACGCCATCACAAAATTTTCCGTTAACTATTTACCTCTTGTTTTAATTTTCATGTCTTTCATTTCAATTTCTCTGTTTCTATCTCTTCCTTTGATTGTTTTGGCTAATGGGTTTGTTTTAGGTTTCCATTTCAAGATCTGGGTTGTGGATTAACTTTGAGAATCTCTTTAAATTTTTCATCTTTTTGTGTAATGGACTTGCTCTTGCTTGTAATTTCCCCCTTTTCTACATACCCTTTTGCTTAAATGTTCTGGGAATCTCTCATTCTTTCGTTTTTCTTCACTTTTCCCCAATGTTCATATTCTTTCCCTCTAACCAGCTGCATTGCTCTTACCATAGAGACTTAGGTTTATAGTGGATATATAAGAATTCACAATTGTATATATTTATCTTAATCTAGAAGCAACACTTTTGGGATAAGCCTGCAAGTGGTAAATTATAACTTTGGACCATTAATTATTATTATGGATGTCAGAGTCATCATACACCAAGTTGGAACATTCTTGTTTGGGGGTAAAAGGTGCTAAAAAGAAAAGAGAAAAGGCTTATTTTTATGAATATGAAGTGTAGGGTTAATTGGTATTTCAGTTTTCTCTAAACCAGCTGGTGAAAGACTGTTTTGTTTTGTTTTGGTATCAAACTCCCCAGGTATTGTGCTCCAATTCAAGTTTTCAACATAGAAAAAGCTGTGCGAAACAATGTACAGTGGGGATTATACTGCTGAAGTTACAAGCTTATCACCTAAAGCCACAGAGAATGATGTTTATGATTTTTTCTCTCATTGTGGCGCGGTAGAGCACGTAGAAATCCTCAGGTGAATAAAACATAAATCCCCTGGCTTGATCGTTTGTTACAATTTCTAATCAATCATATGTGAACCTATTACCATTAGCTTGTTATGCATAAATTAAGAGCTTTGAAACAATTTATATCTGTATGCTAATGTCTGCTGCCCCCCACCCCATTGGAAAGAACCAGTTTCAGTTTCATCAACTCCGACGAGAAGGGTCTCTGTCTCATCATAGATTTACACCGAATTATGAGATCTTACATAAGAACTTACTGAAGCTTCAATAATCAATAAATAAACTTGAAAGATATGAATTTCATATTCATTATTGCTGTTGTGATTAGTAGTTAAAAGAAGAGTGAACTTTTCAGAAATGCTAAAGAGAGTAAACTGGACTGATGATGAGTCTGCCTATGAATTTAGTATGCTGCAATTTTCAATTAGCTGTAAAACCAAGCTACTTGAAAATGTTTTCTCTTTTGGGATAACAGATCAGGCGATTATGCATGTACTGCTTATGTGACCTTTCGAGATGCTTTTGCCCTGGAAACTGCTATATTGCTTAGTGTAAGTTCTTGAGGAT